>VZRO01004982.1:154456-252333 GCA_013397915.1 Daphoenositta chrysoptera | reverse complement strand
GCCGGGCCGCGCTGCCGCCCGCCGCGCCCCTGGCGCTGGCCCTGCCCGAGGACGCCCGGCCGGGCATCCGCCTGGCCACCCTGGCCCCCGCGCGCTTCGCCTCCTCATGGTTCGAGCTGCTGTCGCCGCCCGTCGAGGAGTCGCCGGTGCGCGTGGAGCGAGAGAGCGGCGAGATGACGCTCCGCGCGGCCCTGGACAGGGAGGCGGTGGCCGCCTGGGAGCTCGTCGTCCGCGTCCAGGAGCGCAGAGGTGCGTGTTAGACAAAGTCTTAGGCGAAGTAGTGGTCTTGTCCCATCAGGGAGTCGGAGGACAGTTTGTCCCCAAGTGACAACAAGCACCTAACAGTGGGTTAGCATCAGGTGTCATACGCAGTTATGTTGCGGACTGCAGTTTAGGTCTTTTAAATCTGGAAATTATTAATATTAAAACACTGGAGGTGACAAGAAGCATTATGTAGCTTAGGGAAGGTGTACTGTACAGCTGTGTGAAAATGCTTGGAGCAGTAAGGTGTTAGCAGAATTTAAGTGTTTCACCGGTGAGAATTCTTGGTTGCTAGTGAGTGGCTGAGGCACAGCATGTTAGATTTAGCACGCTTCTTACACACAGGTGTTTGTTATTAAAATGTTCCCCATAGCTCTCATCCTGTAAGTGCCTGACTGGAAGCCTGAGTTAGCATGAGTTAACACCTGAAGCCATTGAGTTTTGAGTCATTATTAAAGTTGAGCATGTTTGACTCACAAGCGTGATGTGGAGTTTTGCAGGACTGGGGCCTTTGTAGGTACCTGTTCTTTTTAAAAAATACCTCAGGAGTTCAATATGCACCACTAAAATGGCATGTCTATGACTTAAATTGTCATTTTTCACAAGCTCTTACTCAAGTTAAATGGAATAGCTAACTTCATTTACTGATTACACATACTGCTTTTAAAAATTCTCTTTTTAATTGTCATCTTGGTTAATATTTTTTACTTATGAAAATACAGATTAGTTTAAGCATATTTTAAATTTATGAATGGTGGATATCTCTGCACATTCACCACGTCTCTTTTAATTTTCATGTTACTTCTTATTGTAACAATGTTCCAAAGATGGCCCAGAATGAGTATTCTGGAGAAAATCTTATCAGAAGAAATAAGTTGGTTGGCCTGAGTTCATCTTGGAAAGGTTTAGGAAGGGTTTGGCATTATGTGACTTCTAGTGGTTGTGAAAACGATTAAGTGCTCAGCAGTACAGCTGCTCAGAGTGATTTCCCTTAGCCACAGAGCAGTGCAGACGGGAGAGATGAAAAGCTTCCCACGCGATTCCTTTCCCTTATCTCGTCTGTTTTCTCACTGAGGGGCAGCCCATAGGAGTGAGAGGCAGTTTATTCCTCGGTGTCTGTGAAATCCCTGAGGATGCCTGCAGGGTTCTAATTAGTGCTGACAGTTTCAGTGACATGGATACTTCCCCCTGTGAAGCAGACTACATCAGCAGCTCCTTTCACTCGGGTCCTGAGGAGCAACTCTCAGATCCTTCTCTCGTTCTCTCTGGGGTTTTGTCGTGCCTGTCGCTGTCGCGTGTTGGTGTCAGTCACTTGCACTGGCTTTGTGCTGTGTTCCAGCTTGAGCTTTGGCTGCAAACCGAGAGCTTGATAGACCAATTTCCAAAACACAGCACTTTCTGTGTCCTACCCCTGCTACTCAGTCTTGAGCAAGGCTGCCTGCCAAGGGGAATGTCATTACTCCAAGGCAGTGACAAAATCCATCGGGTCAATCCGAGTGTGCTGCTGGGATGTTCACCCACTCTGACATGTAGCTCAAGTTCCAGCCCTTTGTTGGTGTCACAGTACCCTCTGTCAGGATCAAGAAGATGTTGTTAGAGAAGTGGTAGCTAACCTTGCCGCCGGTTACTGCTGGTCTCACCTTTGTGATTGTTTTTTCACTTATCTAGTCTGAATATAGAAGTCTGAGATTGCCTGGAACAGAGCTTGTCATTCTGTCATGCCTGAGATTTCCCTTCCAAGGCAATGCCTGCTAATGCAGTTTAGAAAAATCTGAAAGTTCTTTTAATTTAATTCCAGGGATTTTTTTTTTTTACCATCATGTAGTTTCACTACAGTAGTTTGGAGTGTTTTCCACTAACCTGATAAATCATTGCTGGTAGTATGGAGTAGTAAGAGAAAAAAATCTCTAAGAAATATGTAGGACTAAATTCTGACTCTGAGATTAGGTAGACAGCAATTAATTGTGGACAGTCCAAATGCCATACTTTAGATAGTGGTGATTTGAAGTTTCTTGGTTTAAAGGAGACTAAATTCAAAGTACATCATATTAATACTATTGTTTTCATCAGTTAAAGCTTAATAATGACTTGATACCTTCAAAACTCAAGCTGCAGAATGCTTATATATTCATTTTATAGGAGTTAAAATACATGTAACGTAATACTTTGAAACAGATTTAGAAAGTTCTGTCTTTCTCCTCACTCACAATCCAAACTGCAGTAATCTGAGAAAAGATAACCAAAAAGAAGGGGTAGGGGAAAGATACCTAGCATAACTACATGCTTTACTTAGTCTGAAATAGATGCAGAATATTGCAAAAGCTCCAGGAGAAAACAGTATTTACAGTAGTGAACTTTCAGGATGAATTAAAGTGTGGAGATGGCTACACTGAATTTTGTTGTGAATAAAAGTGCAAGTTCAGGTTCTTTTTCCAGTTTATTTACTTTGCTTTTAACATTTGTGGTCACTTATTTTACATTACACATAACCATAAACATTCCAGTAGCTGTGGTTTTCTAGTCTTAGAGCTTATGATATCAGATATGTATTTATGTTCAAGTGGTATAAAGTTGTATTGATTTCTTCAACATTTTTCCCCCTTTTTCCTATTCCTGCTGTCTGATAACTGAGAACTGAAAATGAACCAATAATTAATTCTGTCATTACTCTCTTCTTCTCAACCCAGGCAATGATGTCAAGGATACGACAAGATATTTAAATACTTAAGCATATAAAGTCTACCCTCTTTTCTGTTATCTTTTCAATGTAGTTTATTGTGATTAATTTGTAAAGTGCACTTCATTACCTACAGTAGTGAAGAGTGCTTAAATGCCTTGTGCCACAAGTGGTCCTAATGCATGTCTAGGAACAATAGCTGATTTTTTTTTTTTTTTGACTGATGGAGAATTCTCAAAAAAGTAGCAAGAAGATGGGTATATGGTAATAAGGCAACATTGAGCAGTTTCTTCCTAGTTTGTGACAGCCCCCCCCTCTTTAGTTCATAAGTTAGACTGTGTAGGAGGTTCAGTCCTGTTCCTGAATTGACTTCTCTTCAAAGCAGTACAAGTGGCATGTAACACGCTGTATGTTTGTTCATTTTCTCCCCTTCAGCTAAAATAGAATTTTAAATACTTTTCTGTTCCTCTCAATTCTGTCCTGGGTAATCAGCACAGCAATGTGTCCAGGGCTGGTGTTCCAGATGGAACCAGACCTTTAGCATCTCAATATCAAGGTATCTTCCACATGTTCATGGAAAGGTAGGGTTTTCTCTCTCTGAGTTGTTGAAGGTATGAGTTAAGGGAGCTCACTCCACTTGGCCTGCCAAGCAACTACCAACGTAACACACTCACTCCTAACTACCTGGAGTATTTCTTAGTAGACCATAGGCTTTGTGCTGATGTATGTTTTCCTGTGTCAGGGGTGGCTTTGAGGGGCTTTTGCAGTATGGACAACTCTTCAGCATGCAGAGTAGAGGTTTTTTGGCAAAGCTGCAGTTGAGCTCTTAAGATTTTTGGTAGTGATGTGCACAAATTACATCTATAATTATTGTCATTACCAGTGCATTACATCCTGTGGCTACTTTGTGACTGGACATCTTCTGGTTATAAATGCCATGTTTTGGAGGTTTTTTTATGTAGATGCCAAAAATACTCCTATTTTTATCCTTTGAAATAGCAATTTTGTCTATTTTACTGCTATAGTATAATAGTATAATTAATTAAAATCTGCAGAGGAAATAGAATGTTACTAGTTCTGTTTATTCACTGTGTATCTCTGTGGTTATTTGATACTTTGTAGACTTAGTTTTGTTTTCTGGTGGCAGTAATTAGTTCCTAGAAAGTAGCAACAGAAAAATCTGGACCTGTAGTGCTAAGTGCTTTTTTAACGGAATGAGTTCTCCTGTGCCTGTGGAGGAGTTTCAGGGCCTGGACTAGAGAGGAGGTAGTGCCTTGTTTGGTATCTCAGCTTCAGGTGAGCTCTTATCCAGCCTAGACTTGGATGCTGCCAGGATGGGATCATCCACAACCTCCCTAAGCAACCTGTTCCAGTCTCTCACCACCCTCACAGTAAAAGATTTCTTCCTAACATCTAACCTAAATTTGCCCTCTTTCACCTTGTACCCATTAATCCTTTTCTTGTCACTGCAATTCCTGACAAAGGGTGTCCCTCTGGCTTCCCTGCAAGCTCCTTCAGATACTGGAAGGTGCTATGAGGTTCTACCTTGGCAGAAGAATCAATCTTGAGAGCCAAAACCCCTTGAAATTAAAGTATGGCCTGGTAATCCTTACATTTTTCATAATTAGCAAACATTTTATGCAAAAGAAAAGAAACCAAGACACAAATTTTACAACCCCAAACCGAAGGGAAACACCAGGAAAACGTCATGCATTAGTTTGAGCCATTAAATGCTAAACAGAATTCCAGAATTTCAGGGCTTAACATGTTTTTTGGCCCGTGGTCCTTGAGGAGGAGATTCCTCTAGTGACCCCACTGATCACTCAGGCCTGAGTTATATTCTTCAGTTAACCTTGCCTGGAATGACTGATGGTTATGCTCACTTTTTTTTGGTGGCATTTCAGGATTTTATGCCATTGGGACACAATTTATTCTTCTCAAAAGCATAATGCTATTTTAAGTTTTTACCCAGTGAGCAGAAGGTAAAATTTCTTAGACTGTCATACACATTAGTATTTCAACATGGGGTAGCATTTAATTTGAGAAGCAGCCATTATTATTCCATTAATGCTTGGGGGAAGTGCATTAAAGATCCTGCCTCTCTAATCCTGCTGTCTCAAGCTCCCTTGACCTTACTTGATCCACGGGCATTAGCTTTGTAATCTCCTGTCGTTCATTTTTTCTTATCAGGGGATTCACTGAGGGTGATGTTTGACATACCTTCCAACAGCTAACAGCAGTAACTTGTATTTTTAATATAGTTGTCCTGTTTAAATCAACACAGAGAGTGGAGATACCAATTTTAGTAATATTTTCACCCTGAAGGATTTTATGCTTGAAAGTCAAGGATCATCTGTTTTAATTTTATCTGAGGCCTTAGTCCCTTACTAACTGTATTGATTCTGGGGGGATCATCCCTAAGAATTAAGTAGCCTCTGGGTGATGTTTTGCCTTTTCCATTCTTATTACCTCTTTCATTAATTACAGCTGTTAACCGTTATACTTCAAGCTGAGCTTAAGTTGAAATCATCATTTATTATACAGCAGATGGGTTTAATTAAACTGCAATGGGTTTCATGCAATTAAGTAAAAATAAAGTATGTTCTGTGTGCATTCAGGACAGCTATGGGTGTTTATAGGCTTGGAATGTTACTGATTTGTGGTAGAAAGGAATGTCTGAGGAAGCTGTGGAGCACCATCTTGATGTTTGATCAGTCTGAATGTTTTGAAATTATCTGCTTTCTATTCCAAGCAGTCAGATTAAAAATATCTTTGTGAGACTGCTGTGACTTGAACACCAAAGCTGTTTAGATCTTCCGACTGTTTATCACCTCAAACATTCAGTTTCTGCAAAAGAAATGAACTTTTTTTTTCCTTTTTTTCCCTCAAGATCTAACTAAATTTCAGCACAAATTTGACAATTTGATAGAACTAATAAATTATAGAACATACAGGCCAGGCTGGATGGGGCTCGAGCAGCCTGATCTAGTGGGAGACGTCCCTGCCCATGGTAGGAGGTTGGAATGAGATGAGCTCTGAGGTCCCTTCCCACCTAACTTATTCTGTGATTCCGTAATGATCCAAGGAAGAGCAGCAGTCTCTGTTGGTGAGGCTACTGATTGTGGTGGCATTTTAACCCTTTTTCTTTTTTTTTTTTTTCCTCCTTGCACAGGAAAGACTACAGAGAAACAAGCTGGATTTCGCCCAGGAAATTCTAAGGGAAATTTCAGGAGAACTTCCCATCTTACAGTAGCTGCTCCTGCTTTAGCCAAGTGCTCTTATGATAATGCTTCTTGGCAATCAATAGTAATTCATTAAGACACATGTTCTGTTATTTAAGGATGTCTGTTGTGATTATTAAGTATCAGTCATTATTTCACATCTGTGCGTGTCTGGTTTCTCTGACTGCCACCCTCAGAAGATTGATGCCGCACTGGGAATCCCTGATAACATGGTTATCACCTTAAAGTCTTAACTGGTTATTTATGCTAACATCCTTTCTGCCATGATCACTAAGCTCCTCTGATGCTTTCTTTACTTTTGTTTTCTGGTTTGCTTTAACTTCTATTTTAAAAGCCATATGATAGTAAGGAGCAGAGACATGCCAGACTGTCATTATTCTATCTGCAAAAAAGATGAGGCATATTAGGAGGGAATGTGGGCTGTCCCCAGCTTGAGCCCATCAAAGTTATCTCTTTAGAAGGTTTATGTTTTATGAATGAGCAAACTACTGTACTTAAAAAGTAGCCCATCATATACCTCAGGAATTTTCAGAAATGACAGTAGAGGAATGTTTGTGCATAATTGTCCTATTTTTTTTGAAGGATATACAGTAGGACTGGGTACAATAACCAGTAGCTTTTATCTCTTGTTATGGTATGAAAATGGGAAAAGTGATTTCTCCTGATTGCAGCTAGAGGCTTAGGGCATTAAGATCTCTTTCTAAAAATGTATCTTCCCAAACTCTGTCAGTAGATATTTTACATGAAGACATATTTTAGAGTGAGGTTTTAAAATAGAACAGTATGATATTTGCAAAGAGTCTTCAAAACTTCAATATCCTCTCAACCAACTCCAAATATTTAACTTGCAGTAACCCAAACAAAAAACCCCCGGGTTTTCAAAAAACTTTTTTCTGTTTAACATAAGAGTCCTAGAAGCGGGAGCAACTTAAAAAAAACCCCAAAACCATAAGAAAAATACTAGCTTGAATACTTAATTTGCTGATGGATGTAGGGCAGTATGTAATAGCAGTAGTAACCTCAAGGCTTGCAAGACTTTTAACACTCTCATAATCTCCTTTTAAAAATAAATTGTAATGACCTGAAAATGCCAGAAGCAACCTAGCTTCGCACCCATTATTGTTTAATCATGATAATATAATACCTCTTCCCTCAGTACATTCAAGGAATGTACAATGTTTGTCCACAATTGTAGAGACATGTTCAGTCAACTACATATTCTCTATTGTCAGATTTTTTAAATCAGAATGTCTGGCATTGTCAGTTTTATCAATTACACTGATGCAGAGAAGCCTACATTTTTAATGAATATAAGGATTTTATTTTCAAGTCTCGTCTTATAGAATTATCCATTAGATTTTTTAGAGAAAAGACAGTCATATAATCCTAATGCAATCAGAAGTCTGAGAATACATTGGATTTCACAGATTGACAGCAACTTTTATAATTTGACATGGTGAAGAGAGATGGGTTTAGAGGCAACTCTGACCTACAGTATTTGAAATTGCAGTCAGACTGTTTCAGCAGGCATGATTTTCAAGTCTTGGTTTAACCAGGAGAGCCTTCAAAAGTTGCTGTTAACCGAATTATTAAGTATTAAAGCCCTTGCCCTCTTCCTACACCTTTTATTGGTAGGTGGGGGAATATTTTTTTCTAGTTGCTGTATGGAATGACAGGATTTATCAGTTTGCAATATCTCTCTGCAATCCAATTAATCTTTATAACCAGCTGCAATAGCAGGTTGGAGGAACTGGATCGTGTTACTTTATGTTAAAATCCCTTCTCAGAAAATTAATGGTGAACATCATGGAACAGTTTTTTCAGATCACCCTGGATTCAGTAAAGCCATAAAGAACCTAAAGCAGAAGATAACCATTATCCCATCAAGATATTTGATTGTTTTTTGTAATATTCAGTATGTTCTTCAATTTTGACAAGTCTTTAACTTGAACTGTCCCAAGAAGTTCATGATTTTGAGAGGGCTTTCCATTCCTAAATTCTGCTACATATCTTAAATTTGATGTGAGAAGTGTAACCCAGTCTTCAGAGGATATGAGCATTCAGGCTTTTTCCTGTTTTGTTTGTTTGGTTGTTGTTGTTATTGCTGTTTAGATGTTAGAAACTAGTTTTTTAGTGACTCATTACCATTTATTTCCATTTTTACTATGATTAAACTTCCCAGCAAGTTATCTAATTTTTTTGTTTGTTTCTTTTTTTTTCCAAAGGATGAAAATTGTGGGTGGTGACATCCTGTATTTCCTGTGAGCAGAAACTTGGGCCAGCTAGTGTATTACCTTACCTAATGTGGTTGGATTTCAGAGCAAGGCAGTATAATGAATCCTTCTGTTTATCAGTTTTCAACCACAAATAGCCATGAAAAATAAGCAATTATAGAGAGATACCTATGATGAGGTTTCAGCAGCGGATTATGAAGATCGATTTTGGTGATAGGGAATGAATTTCAGTGCTGCAGCTTTTGTCAACAATATTAAGTTAAAAGGAAGTAATTCCAACTGGAGGGAATATCAGTGGGAAAAAAAGCAGACTTCAGGATGAGCTGCCCTAAGAAGGATTTTTGATGATACACGAATTGACTCTAATAGGGAATTAAGCATCTAAAGTAGGAAAAACCTCCGGACTAGAGTTTATAATTTTAGTTTTAATTTTCTGTAAAAATTGAAAAGAGAGCTGTAGAGAGGGCTTAGATTTGATACTGCCAAGGGCAAATAAGTGGTGTTTTGCTAATACATGGGGAAAGCAATCTGCTTACTCAACCTGTTTTCATTAGTTTCTGTACCAAAGAAAAAATAAGAGGAAAGATACTTTCTGATTAAATAAAAAGATGGTTTTACCCTTTTGAATATGAAGTATTATTTTCTCTACGACTTTAAGAATACTGATTTTTGACATAAGATGTTCCAGTGTTATGTTACTGTCATGTTTATGATCAGCAAGAGCCATTTTGTGTCTTATCTCCTCTTGCTCAGTATCTGTGAGAAAGCAATTTAAATTCTTCTGTTGTCTGAAGCTAGGGAAGAAAATCTGTCAAATGCAAAGTCTGTGTGTGTGCCAACAATATAATTAGCAGAACCATTCTTTGAGTGGGATTCTTTTGAATGGATGACATTGTGTAAGATATCTACGATGTGCCTGGCTTGAAAATCAAACATCTAGCATTTAATATTGAGGCAGCTGTAGTTGGTACTGTGTTACACAACAGTTTGAAAATTCTTTTTTGGGAAAATGAAGCCCGGGTCAGATTCCTGACTTAAGATCTCAGTAGTGGTTGACTTGCACTGCTGAATGTAGTGGCAGGTATCTCCACTGGTTGTCAGGGCTTGGTATTGGGAACAGATAATTTCAGTAGAACCTCTCTGTGTGTTTGTAGGACTTAACCCAAATCCACAGAGGATTATCAGTTTTAAGCTGTTTCTGCTAAGATTTGAGTGGAATTGTAGCATATTATTTCTCCCATAATGTAGCAATATTACTGCACATATACTACTAATAAACTATGCTTAATCATAATATATGAATGCAGATGCATGATAATGTACTGTTACTATTAATATAGTGAGGTATATATATAATGAATATAGGTGTAACGTACACATGGGGGATGTTTTCATGGACAGGGGCATTGAGACACCTGAACCATAGAGAGGTGTATATTTCTAAGATTTCTTCCATCCATTGTCTTGAAGCACAAATAATTTTCATCAGTAAGGAAGAAAATTAATTTCATGTACCTTATTAGAAATTAGTTGAAATTCTGGTTTAAGGTCTGTTCTGCAGGCAAGCAGCTGTGTCAGTTACAAAACACAAGAGACTGCCTTTTGTAATGTGTGTGTCGTGGTAATTACAGTAAAGGAAAAACTTTAAAATACTTGCTGTGCTAATTAGAACGTGGAGTTACGCTTAAAAAAATCATGTTCATGAACATGTACTTTGAAATCCTTAATGCTTTGTCCTGCTAGACATCCACGTGTTACATAGACATTATTGCTGCTGTCAGTCTCTTCATCACATTCGTTGTCCTCTGGCAAGTCCTTGTCCAATCATGCTTCGGTGGACGCTCTGATGTTGTTTCCACAAGCTGTCAGGTCATATTTATAGGTCTCTGCAGAGAAGTACAGTCCTCTTTGGTGTTTCTGCTGTAGTTTTTCCTTTGATATATGGTTTGCAGTCAAGGGAAAACTTACTTGCAGTCATTTTCCCCCAGACTGACTTTATCTGGGAAATCATAATGATTTATTCAGCATTTTTTCTTACGAATCAGATTGTCTGGGGCTGATGGAAGAAGATAATATACCAATGAGATTGTAGGGTCATATGCAGTGGAAATGGATGCTGGTCAAGAGAGGCACTTAAAGCCTGTCTCTTCCATTGCCTGCACTGGAGTTCCTGCTGGCTGTCCTAACAAAATTTTTAAGATTATTCACATGTTTCAGAGGTAACCAACATATTACTGAAAGCTTTGGTCTTGCCAAGATGTCAGAATGACACTAAGGTCTCCTAACTGTTAAAATACAAGTACCTGGAGGGACATGATCAAGTCCTTTGAGTTTTTGAGCAATAAAGTTTGCTAGAGGATGCGAGGATTAAGCTTGGTCCTTATGCACTTTTGCACAGTTTTCTTACAACTATTTCTCAGTTACAAATATGTTCTAAGTACCAGCATATTAATTTTCAGTGAATTGGCATTGGTTAAGTGGCAAAAGTGGGATTTGTAACCAGATTTATTACTACTTCTTCAATAAAAATGAATTATTCTTCAACTGGGACTCACTTTTTGATGAATGTTAGGAACTCTAGCAGGACTTGACAGAGTGAGTTCAGGGGTTGATTAGGAGAGTGATTTCCAGACTCCAGAGAGACAAACATCAGTCACCTTTCTACTCCTAGCAGGGTTACCAAGATAGCATTCAAATCCTTGATAGGTCTTGCTATTACAGGGACAGATTTTCAAAGGTTCTTAACTCAGCTTCTAATTTTGTGCTGCTACTTTAAGCCCACAGTATGCTCAGGCAAACTAGGCTAATAGTGGGTATTTACAAATTTGGGCCAACTTCCACCAGAGCTGTTCTTTTGAGAAGAGGCAGGCAATCTTGACGTTAACTTCTCCCTTTTACAACCGTTCTGTTTGGACACATTTTAATTAAAATTTTAGGAATGTTCAAGCAGTCACTGATTGTGTTTGGCACTTCTCATTTAGAACTCACCCTGGCGTGTGCTGCTGTGGTGTATTTTAACCTTGGATCAATGTCCAGCATGTTCCCTCCTCTGCATTTTCTTCAGGTGTCTTGGAGTGGCTGACCTGGGACTTTTGAAACACACGAGACAAGTCTATGTGAAACACACGTGCTACTATTTAGTATAGTAGTGAGAAGTAATACACGTGCTGCTGCTTTTGACATATTTGGGGGTTTTTAAAAGTTTTTTTCATCTTCCTTTGTTGTTTTTTTTGTTTGTTTGGTTGGTTTTTTTGTTGTTGTTGTTGTATACAGAGGAGAAAGCAAAGCAGCTGCTTTCAGAGTCTGAATGCAGAAAGGAATTATACCTGCGTGACTACAAGGGAGGTGCAACAGCAGAGTGGGCTACTGTGCTCTCACCTCAGTGTCAGCTGTGTTTTGAAGTGAGGCAGTTTGAGTTTGTCTTTAGAAACTTTGGCTTCACATCCTCTGTTTTAAAGAACATCTGTCTAGAGAAGCTGAATTGAGCATCCTTACACTGGGCCTCCCAATGCTTCTGTCTGCAGAGGTGCAATAACACAGAACACACAGGTTTTGTCACAGTCAGGAAGGCTTTGTAAGACTTGGTGTACATGGTAACTGGGAATTTTGCCATGAAAATGTCAGAACACGTGTTGCATGTATCCATGTTCTACAGTGGTGCAAGGCATGTTTGCCTTACATGTAAGGCATGGGCAAACCCAATACAGGTTCCTTTTCAGGAAACTGTGATTTACTGTTTGGTAAATTAGATACTGGGTTTTGCTGTAGGCAGTGTTTTTTCATATTGTGCTACTGTAAACATATTCCCTGTAACATTAGATTCTGGGTACAGGGTGTAATTACAAAGAAATTAATTTGGATTTAATAAGTTACTGTAAGTACACTTTTTGTTGCTCTTTAGAGAAACAAAAAAAGGCCATGTACTCACAGATTAAAAATACAGATGAATTAATACAGTTTTACAAGGTGAACTAAGAGAGAGCGTCAGTGATTATCCTGGGTGACTGCTGATTTTTTCTGTTAAGAGAATTTTCTGGGTAAAAATAGAATGTACTCAAAGGTCGTGATGGATTAAGTCTCAGGCATCTAAACCAAGAAACTTATATTTGACTTTGCCAGTCACAACACCAAGGAGTTTTCTTTACAGTAGTCCACGAACTGGTTGTTCACAGATTGCAGATTCTGATATGGTGTACTAAACATGCCACGTGCCAGCAGACAGGAACTTCTGAATATGGAAAGCTGAAGCTGCAAGAGGTGGTGCTTCTGTGGGAGCGAAGGGATAACTTCAGTCAATGCACACCTCACACAAAGGAACAGATTTTGTTGGAATATGGATGTTTTTTGAGAGGGATGTCACTTTGCAGTAGAGAGGGAGAACAAGTACAGCAGTTCAGCCTAAGTGAACTTCCTGGGAGAATAGGTCTCCTTAGCAACATAACACTGTCTACAAGATTACATATTTTGGTGGCACTTTCTACTTAAATATACATTGAAATACTAAGTTCTTTGTATTATTAATTAGTTTTAAATTAAAACTCATAATTTTAGATGTTCCTTTTTATATGCTGTTTCAATTGCTGTAGAGCTGTTTTGAAAATAAATGCATGTCTGTATGTTTTCATGTATGTATAAATAATAAATCAACACTGAAATCAAGTACTAACATCAACTTTAAAAATTCTGACTTTACATCCATTATTAAACTTGTGGATAAGTCATGTTGTAAGTGTAGATGGCTGTTTATTCCTGGGCCACATTCCAGGCTGGAGCAAAGTGCAGCGTCAGTGCAGTTGTGCTGCCTTTGGAGCCACAGTGGGTGAATGCCTCGCTTTTCTGGAGCCAGAGGCATTAAATATGGCCTGCAGGAACACTCAGCTTGGCTTCTGTAGCAGAATATTTACAAGGTCAGTGCCAGTCTGCTGGAAGCCAAACTGGCCCAAAGGCCCAAGTTATATTCGTACTGTGCTCCCTGATGTTACTGATAATTATCAGTTAAAAAAACTCCCCTCGCTCCATCACTGTCTCACGTGTCCTTTCTGCCACATTTTCATCAATACCTGCCTGGTATTTATTACTTTTTAGGAGCTCTGCTATTTCATGGGTTAATTTAATAATGCTAGAAGCATAATAAATACTTTTTTCTCAATTTTAGGGAAGGATTGGTACTTGGTGCATGTGTCACTTACTGTGACAGATGTGAATGACAACGTCCCTGAATGGGTCATGGAGCCTTTCCCCTTCCTGGCTGTGGTTTCCCCTGAGGCTGCAGGAGGTACTGAAGTGTACAAGCTGCTTGCTGTGGATGCAGATGAAGGCATCCATGGAACTGTAGAATACTTTCTTTTGGAAGGTAAATTTTAACCCTCCAATTCCTGTGTATTATGCCTCACTATTGTGACTCTTTTATCCTCAGCTTTATTTTCCCTTCCTCCTGCAAAAGGTTCATAAACCTTCAGCTCTGTGTGTGAGAAAAATCATCTTTTATTGATGAATATGGACAGATTTCTTGGCAAAATTGAGTTCCTGCCCATATATATCCTAGGGGGATGATGGGGACTGGAGCAGTCAGTAGTCCCCAAGGCTTTGGCAAGGGGGTGGCAATGGGGACTGTATTTATGAGACAGTATGTGGAGGAGTAGTTTGTTGGGTGGAGAGGAGGGTTAATGTTCCTGTCCCTTGTGGGAGTCATGCTTCTGATTCATTTATAACAAACTTTAAAAGGTCTCGGTTATGCACAGCTAATACAAACTCAGAGCTAATTTTTTTGTGTCTCCTTTTAAGAAACATTAGTAATAGTTCAAAACTGTCTGAGTAGATGAGGAGCAACAAAACCTCTCCAGCAGAGTATTTTCTGGTAAGGGGTACTTACGGTCAGGCAACAGCAAAGTGTTGGAAGGTAAAAGAAAGATGGAGAGAGACTATTTCCAAGAGTATGGAGTGACAGGACAAGGGGCATTGGCTTCACACTGACAGAGGGCAGGGTGAGATGAGATATTTGGAAGAAATTCCTCCCTCTGAGGAGGGTGGTGAGACCCTGGCACAGGTTGCCCACAGAAGCTGCCCCATCCCTGGAAGTGTTCAAGGCCAGGTTGGACAGGGCTTGGAGCAAGCTGGTGTCATAGCAGGTGTTCCTGCCTGGCAGGGGGTGGAATGAGATGAGCTTTAAGTTCCCTTCGAACACAAACCGTTTTATAATTCAATGATAAAGAAGAGTGATAACTGTCCAGAGAAGCGGAATGGAATTTTTAAATCCAGTCATGAATGATGAATGTAATGACTGATTTCATAGTTCTAAACAAACTTTTGAACTTTAGTGTGCATGCTGATCCTAAGCCAAAGGCAACTTGGTAATTGATACTGTATTTTCCTCCTAATTTTAATCAAGTAAAAATGTTCTTGCTGATGACAATTTTTGGACGTGTTCCTTTTAGGTGGTGAAGACAGATTTGAAGTTGAGAAGGACACTGGCTGGATTAAAACAACAGGTTTGCCATTGGTGAGGGATAAGGAATATTTGCTGACTGTACTAGCAGCAGATAAACTTGGAAGCAGAGGGTCTCCAGCCTCTGTTTCTGTGATTGCTGGATTACGACCACCACAGTTCACCAACATGTCATACTTTGTGTATGTTCCTGAGAGCACCCCACAAGGAGAACCGTAAGTAACACCTCCAAATAATGCAGTGAGGTTGTGTTCCTGGTTTTGACTTCTGTTTGATCTCCCCAGAGCCTTGGTATTGTTTGTGAATCATAAATAGTTACTGTGAGAAGCAATTTAGGTCTCTCAATAGAAGTGATCCAGACACAGTTTGATGATGTATTTTTTTAGTCATCCTTTTACAGGGAAGAGTGGTATTGAATAACTGTGCTTTCTTACTTCTTGAAATTATATGGAAAGGATTATCAGATGCTGATTGTGTCTTAATTTTCAAACAAAATGCACAATACAAATTAGTACTGTTACGTCATGAAGAAAGATATCCTGTGTGAAAGTATACATTATTTTTATGTGTCAAATTTGGAGAAGTGCCTTCTCCACCAAATGAAAATTGGAAAAACCAAGATTCTTTTTCCTGTCTTCATCACAATGACAAACTGAGCTAAAATGAAGGTGCCACAGAACTTTTCATTTTATTTCTCTATCCTTTGTCTAATCATGTCAATTGAAATACCACTGAAAGTGTTAGTAACATAAGTCCACCTGAATACTCAGTCCCTTCTTTTCCAAATTGTTTTGTTCTTAGAGTAAATATTTTCTCTTCCACTTGAATTGAGAATACTTTTGTCCAGTCAATGTGTTCCTTCTGTGGCAATTCAACTGTTATTCATGTTATATTATCTGTGGTGTTACTGTTCAGTCTACAGCAGTCAGTTTTACAATGTCTAAATAACCAAGGACTGCTAAGATTTAAAAATAAATTTATAGTAGATAACAAGGTTTTTCTTTAAAACTGCAATAAAATTAAGTTGCACAGGCATAAAAGAAACAGAATAACTGCAAAATACTATAATATCTAACAGGTACCTACTGTCTTGGATTCAATAATGTTTAGAATTAAAAATAAAATTATTCATAACTTTTTTATCCCTATTAGAAATAGGTTTGCACACCTTAAATAACAGTAGATTAGTCAGTTGGTCAAATGACTTGGTAATATCCAAAAGGAATGAAGTATTTTGTGTGGTTATTACATCTGAAAAGGTTTGAATATACACAGTAAAAGTGTGCAAGTTGTTTCTGTTATGTGTTGGCCAGAAATATCCATGAAAAACCATTTAGAATCCTAAAGTTCTCATATTTAAATTGGGCCAATTACCCGAGTATGCAGGAGAACAGAGTTTTTGTCATGCACTGAATTTCTGGGTTTATGATTTCCCAGTTAGAGCCTGATTTAAGGCTGCTGCTGAGCAGAGGAGCATTACCAAATCTTTCTCTTCCTTTGGTGTGCCTGTAATGCCAATAAGCTACAGCTGCACGGGCAGGCTGAGCTGAGGGGATTCAAAGACAGAAGAGGCAGAAAACGTTTTCAGTTGGATTGTTAAATGTGCTCCCAGCATGGCCTTGAGATTTTCAGTGCTGACAGGAGAGAAGAGGTGGCTTGAACATGCAGCCGGGGCAGGGAGTTAGAAGGAGGGCAGAATTATTCCTGCTGGCAGGAATGCAGTCATTCACTGGCTGAAACTGCCTGTGAGACTTCAACATAGGAAAATACAGGAAAAAACTAAAGTGAGATAATGACCTACAGCCGTGTTGTCCATTGGTTCAGTGGTGCACCAAAAGGAAAGTGAGAGGGCAGCAGCATAGGAATACAAGAGGGGAAAAAGGGGTGTGCACAAAATGAGTTTGTGTTTTTTGACTGTACTTGTCACAGGATCACACATGTTGGTGTGTTCTCCTGAGAGATGAAATTCTTTTTCCTAAGAAACCTGCCTGTTAAGGCAAGAGAACTTGAGAAATTAGTTTTCGGGTTTAAATCCTTTAAAAAAATTTAAATTTCTTCTTTTACTTCTTACTGTAGGTGTTTCCACTTGAAGGCTTTAAACACATTGGACTTCAGTGGAAAAAAGATAGTGCCAGATGAGCTAAAAATATACACCCAGTGTAAGCTGGAACACACACTGCTGTTAGGGCCTGGCTTTTATCCTTTTGCAGTTATCTGTTGGAACTTTAGGATGGTATGACTGCAGCAAACTCACTGTGCTGTTATTGAAACAAATCTTTTTCATCTTGCTTTATCTTTTAGTTTCCTGCCTGAAAACCATCACTACCATAGAAGGAAGTTGAAGTAGGCAAATTCAGCTACAGCAAAAATTAAATCCTGTGTTCCTGCATTTTTAATCCTTACTGTGTTCTGCTTCCAAGAATCCTGTCTTTATCTGTTTAACCCCAAGGTGATAGAACCACTGTGTAACAAAATGCTTGAATTTGGTGTTTAGATACAGCTGTCACTGACTTCAGTGAGGATACCTCTGAGCAGACCTACAGGGTTGCACCATCATTTCTGATATGCATCTCTTTTGTCATATTTTTCAGAATGTTGTATTATGTCTTTGAGTCCTCTCTTTTTATTTTTTTTTAATGCAGCTTTCTTACTGTCACTGCTGTGTCATATCAAAAGAAATCCCTGAGCTACAGTTTGCTCACTAATCCTGGGGGTCTCTTCAGTATTGATTGGGCAACAGGAGAGATCAGTCTAACTCAGAGGGTGGATTATGAAAGTGACGCCCACCAGTACCTTCTTTTGGTCAGAGCAGAGGAAAACAAGGAGCAGTTCAGCAGTGCTGCTGAGGTAGGTGTTCCCCTCCGGCAGCCTGTGTGCATTTTCATTTTCCTTCATCCTTTCGAATTCTGTACAGATTCACCAGAAGCTCCCATTTCCCCATGCTGGCTATTCTGCTGTCCATTTTAGAAGTTTTTCTGTCTATGAGGTGATGTTGAGGACTGGTTTAGGTACTCTTAGAGTTCACTCTGGCAGGTGCTCTAAAGACTGTTTCTGAGGGATCAATATGCCATCCCATCATAGATCCCAAGCCATCTGGTAACACATGGAAATGGATGTGGCAAAGCCAGACATGAGGTTTTGTCTTAATCTACCTTCAAGTACATCAAGTACATCAAGTATGACGTACATTTGAGATTATTCCACTCTAAAACAGACGCAGGACAAAGAATTATTTGTTTTGTATCAAGAACACAAAGTAAACTCGTAAAACAAGAAAGTAATAAAAAGTCACTGATATTAAAAGCTGATGGTTCATGGTATTTTAGAAAGCTGTTTGACAGCAAAAATACTTCTTAATATAGTTATTACAGTTACTGTAATTCAGAGATTCACTGAGCTAGGAAAAGCATGCCATATGAGTTTGTTCCTGCTGCAGGAAATAAGATAGGGAACAGGAGACAGAATTATTAGGATCAAGTGCGAGGACACAGGGAGACAGGGAAGCAGTATGCCAATGTAAAACACTGGCTGTAGCACGCCAGAGCTTGATAGTTTCTCTTGACCCTTTTGTGCACTATAAGATGAAGAATGGTAAAATATTACTCAAAAGAGGATTATGAGATGATTTTACAAATATATTTAGCCTAGAGGTAGTTTAACTTGTACCTGCTTTACACTGATACAACCTCAGTAATTGAGAGAGCAGCTCCGGTTCATGCATATCTGCTCTGTAAGGCTCATGGAAACACCTCTGACTGTTGCTCTGTAACGCAGAATGCCTCAACCAACTGCAGGAAGGGCAGCAGGATGAGCCACCAGAAAGGCTCATTTACACACTCCTTACTCTTGGGAGTGTAAACTGTGCAACTGTGCACTCATATTTGACACAGGAGTAAGAAAGCATTTGTAAAGATGTTAGAGGCAAAATTCTATCTCTTACTTGGTTTACCAGAATCACAGAATATCCAGAGTTTGAAGGGACCTACAAGGATTGAATCCAACTCCTGGCCCTGCACAGACAGCCCAGCAATCCCACCCTGTGCCTGAGAGCATTGTCCAAACACTCCTTGAGCTCTGTCAGGCTTGGGGCTGTGACCAGTTCCCTGGGGATCAGTTCCACTTATATCTGATTTGTGCTGCTGTAATTGAATTTCGAACTTGGTCTTGGAGATTTATACTGCTAAAATGTAATATGCTTGGCAGTAGAGTTTTTAGTGTTACAAATCACAGAAATGTTGTAAGATAAGATAATGGAAAAAGGGTGCTTGGCAAGGAGATGGTCCATTTTCCTTTAAATTAGTAATAAAGAATAATCAATGGAGATGAAGGGTGAGTAGAAAACATTGCTGCAGGGTCAGGGACTTGGCAGTTCCTAGTATCTTGAAATGTAATATTTCAATGGCACTCAGCAGAAAAAGAGCAATCTAAGAAAAATGTCTTATCCTATAGCTGCTGAAGACTTCAAGGATGTTTTTGGGGAATTCTTCCACGCGATATTTCCAGAGCAATGAAGTAGCTCCCTTAAATCACTTTGCTGTTTAACATTCCCCTCTTCTCCATTAAGGTTTTGGTTGTAATCACAGATGTGAATGATTGTGCCCCCGAATTTCATCAGTCAATTTACAGCAAAGTCGGTGTTCCTGAAACAGTTCCTATGACAACTGCACTTCTCCAAGGTTAGTGCTCCTGAAACCATTTATTACATTCACTGTATTTTTCTCCCTTGCACTACTTAGAATTCATTTCAGAAAGCAAAATTACCTATCCCAGGGTAGGTAGTTGCAGCTTTATGAAGGCAAATGGCAGCTTGTAGAATCATGTCAGTTATTTAGTGCTGCCACAGCCCAAACAATTTTGGGGGACAGGAAGGCAAAGGAAACAGATTTTCTTTGTGGGATTTTGAAGTAACAGAACTTTTTTTTGGTTGGTATTATAGCAGGAGGCTCATAGTAGCAGTCTTGCTACATTTCTTGAAGAAAGAGAGTGATCCTGGGTCAGAAATTATAGACACCTCAGCTCACCTTCTCTGCCTGTTCTGAGAGTCCTTTGTGGGCTTGCTGTAGGAATTCTGCTCTCATGCATTAAAAGCCTCTTGTACACTTTAACTGTTCTATTGAGGTTTTGTTTGGATGCTTGACATGAAGACTTTCCTTCTTCCCAATGGAACCAAGAACTTGAGCTTCAAGTGGTGGTGCTCTGTAAAGTGTAGCAATAAAACAAATTTATGTCAACTAAACGGTTGTAAAAGGGCCTTATATTAGTCTTTAACCCTTACATAAACTTTTTCTAAATCTTGAGGGGGAAAAAGAAATTAAACTGCAGGAAAATTGCTTTTCCCTTGTAAATAGGATTTTATAACTTCCTACTGTTCTACTTAGTGATTTATCCTGAACTAATGGTAGTTTGTCAGTTACTGTTCTGGTAACTGTGCTTTTAGCATAGATTTTTTTAGGTTATGAATAGATTTGACAAACACATAAGGTGCATCAGTTGAATAATATATGTAAATATTCCATCTTTAATTGCACAGTGTGTGATCCTAGTGATTTTAAGTCAGCAGTGTAGGTCAGGTGGACATGAGAATACTTCTCTATGTGGGAATATGTTCTTGATAGTGCAGGACTCTTTAAATCCAGCAAAGTCAATATCGAATGTCTAAATTCTCCCAGGGTCTTCACTTTTGTTTTTTATTAAATGACTTGGTTTTGAGTAAGGGTTAGTTCACTAAAAAGCACAGGGGACAGCACAGTTTTCTGACTGATTTCAAGCATCACATGCCAAGGCAAATCCTGCTACAGTAGTAGTAAATGTACTTAACATTCCAATTCACTAACTTTGATCTACACAATGTCTTTCTCTTCTCTTCTAACAGTGACAGCCACTGACTGTGATTCAAAGGAGAATGCCCAGTTGCTGTATTACGCACTGAGCCAAGACTTCAGTATTACTTCTCATGGCACTATTTTCCCAGCAACACAGCTGGACTATGAGCGACCTAACCACCTTTATGAGTTCATCATTCTGGCTGTAGATCAAGGGGAAGAGCCCAAGACTGGGACAGCAACTGTTAGGATCCATGTCTCAAATGTGAATGATGAAGCACCTGAGTTTTCTCAGACAATGTAAAAACATATTCTTTAGAGTCTGTTATCTTTTACTGTTCCTTTTTTGTATTTTGGTTGAAAGGCTGATTACAGGATGGTAACTGGCTTTGGTTCAATCAAAGCTGAGAGCTGGGCTGACAAATGTTGGGTGATATTTTGACTCTGAGATTTTCAGTAAAAAAAAGGTAGTATATAGACAATCTCTTTTGACAGATCTTGCACTTTTATTTTTTCCCGTATGTACTGAAAGATATGGTGCAGTAATTTCAGATTGTACAGTTCAGGAGCACCCCTCCACCAGCAAAGGAAATCAGGCAGAAAAAACAGGCAACAGAGTTGTTGCCATCAGCTTTCATCCAGAGACATGAGGGAATTCTGCCTTTTAATGAGGCAGTTTAAACTGAGAGTCAGGAGTCTGCATCCCTAGTTTATAGCTGTCAAAGAAAAATGCTTAGATGACACAATCCTAAATGACAACTGAATTATAAAACCCACAAGATAAATGCCAATAAGTGGAGTTCATTTAATTTCACTTAGCCCCATGCCCTACAAACTGTATGTATATATTTTTTTCTTCTAAAGCACCTGCAAGCACTTTTCTTCCATAGTTGGGACTCAGAAGCATCTGAAGAAATGCCAGAAGTACTGTAAAATTGCACTGATGTTAGAGACTTAGTAATGGAATTTCCAGTCAGCCTTTGCACCAGTCTTCTACTCTTAAAAGTAGAAGTTGCTCAGAACAAAACCAAGGCAAAGATTGCAGTGGTGCTAAGCTTGGGGTTTAGCTGAACAAAACATCAAAGCTTTCTGACAGTTCTTGTTTTATGTGAAGATAACCTCTGGCTTCAAAATCTTGTGCCTTCCTTTCTTTTCTAAACATTGTTTAGGAGATATGGCTTGGAAAATTGGATCTTTTGTAATTTATTTGGTCTTTTTATATTTTCAAATACTAAACCAGGGTAGGTTTCTCACTCTTCCACCAATGCCTATTTTCCATTTATTTGTTTGTTTTACTATTCAGAGACGTTGAATATTTATCTGCATCTGTTCCTAATATTTTAATAAGAAGCAAGTGATACTATTAAAGATGCTGTAAACATATCTAACCAACTGGAAGCAGAAAAAATAGTTTAAAAAAAATCCCTGACAGCTCTTGTATTTAAAGTTTACTGAAAAACGTGATTAAAATTAATATTATTTTCAATTACCTAGCCTTCACAAGAAGCTTTTCTGTTCTCTGTGCAAGAGCAGGGAAGCTACTGTTGTATGTGTAGATAGGCATTGGAATTGAATTCATCTCCTGGAATGCAAATTATCTCAAGGTTTTGGTTAATTAGGCTTTGATTTTCCTTTGTCTTTCCTCTTATGAAAAGAATCTTGAACCCAGAGGGAGATTTCAGGCAGAACTTAGTTGAAAATTTCCATGAAATAGAATCTTTGTGAACACATGTAAATTGGGGCCTGTTGAGAGACTGTTTGCAGTTAATGTTGTGCTCTGTGGCAGTCTAATACAAATCTAGGTGATGATGTTGTCCTTCTAGCCCTTTGTTTAAACAGATTTACAGTCCAGTATAAACTCATGATTCCTTGCCATGAGCTTTCTTTCATCACAGTTATTCTTTATCTCAGTGATGAAATGCTTAAGGCTATCACTCTGTTTCATGTTGTCAGTTTTTAGTCTCTTTTTAAACAGATCTCTTCTGAACTCCTCTCTCCCTGTATTTTATGTAAAAAATTATCAGAATTACTGTTCATTTGCTTTCCAGATGCAGAGTTAAGACAGTGTCTTGAGGGTTGTGACTGAGCTAAACCAGAATAATTTACTTCTCTTACTTCATTGCATATAAAATTGGGGGAAGAAAAGAAGCTGTTTCCATGAAGATTTCATTGAAAACACACATATCTTGACAACAAAAGTGAAGGGAAAGGTTTTCTGTGCATCCCTTTTCTTTTCCTTTAAATTTTTTGCTATTCTCAGCATATGGCCGGTGGGTCCATAAGCACTCTAACCCAGTGGTGCACCTGTATTATGTTGGATACAGCCAGCTGCAGTTCATTCCTATGGCTGAGCTTTGGGATATCTACTGTGGACAGGCTTGGTGGATGCTTAGTCTGACCCCCGCTCAATCCAGTCAGATAAAATAATAAGTTGGGACTTTGCTAAAGCAGGGGGCTTTTCTACCTCAGAGAGCATTAAGCTTAGGCTGATAATGCCTCTTAAGAGTTTACAATGTCAGTGATGTGTCTGGACTTGAGCAGAGATTTTTGTAAAACTGACATTATGCACATATCCTCCATATCTCACTCTTATCTTAGTCCTGTTGGGGCAAAGACTGCACTGAAGGCCTTTTGAGGGCTTGTGTCAGAAACTGCTATAATGAGAACTGCTTTAACTTGGCAAATGTTTGCTTGATGTCTGTGATTCATGAAGCTCATTTTTTAAAATTAAAAAACCCAAGTGAATTCTGCATTTAGCACAAGTCTTGTTGCATAGCTCAGCTTCAAAGCTGTGGTACTGCTGGAAGTTTGCAGTGGAAATCTGTGGGGGTAACAACAGAAAGATGTGGATGGTTGGATAGATCATCAATGCTATAATTTCACTGCTTGACAAAAAAGCTTCATATCAGTGTAATTGTATTAGTAAATTACAAATCCCTACAGTGCCCTTTGAACAGGTAGTTAGTTCTTGTAAATCTTACTTCTCTATTTATTATATCCTGTTTTAATTGATAAATGTGCTGTTATTTGGGTTTTTTAACAGCTACAGGAGTTTTGTTTCTGAAGATGCAGGCCCAAACACTCTGATTGCTACAGTTAATGCTGTTGATCCTGATGGAGATGGTGTGACATATGATATTCTGTCTGGGAATCAGAAAGGGAACTTTGTTATTGACCCAAAGAAAGGTAATTATACATTTTCTCTTTGCTGCTGTGGTTGTGATGTTGACTCTGTTGTGATGCACCTTGAATTTGGTCTTATTATCAAACTGAATAGCATGTGCTATCTTTGAAGCTTAATTTTAAAAAGTGCAGGGAAAGAATGCATATAGACTCTTATAATATTAAAAAAAGGTATAATTTCCTAAAATCTGTGTATAATTGACCTCTCTTACCTGTTCAGTGTTTGCTTTCAGTCAGTAACTTAATAGAGAGCGTTATTACAGATAACAGTTTAAGAGGCAGTAACTTAATAGAGAATGTTATTATTGATAACAGGGTGACATTCCAAAATGTCAGACAAGTATCTGAATAGCATTTAATATATGAAACGGGACATCTGGGATTTTAAATGAGGTTTCTCCTACCCAATGCGTGTGTCAATGTCCTGATTATGCTGGTGAGAGCAAACATTTCTTGGCTGAGCTCACCTGTGTTGTACCGATACAAAATGATGTGTTTGTAGGTGGAATGAGACTACCACTGTTTCAGTCCAGTGAAGGTAAAAGTATATAAAATCTGAACTAAAGAAGTATATTTTTCCTTTAAGGCTAAAATGATTCACATGACCAGTGTTATTTAGCTAAGAATACTGCATGCATGAGAAAAAAAAAAAAAAAGATGTGTGGAGAACACTTTGCAGTTTAAGGCATTTGTTCTGAAATGCCAATTTTTACATCTTTTTCTTTTCAATAGTCACATATTTTCAAAATATGAAAAGAAAAGAAGGTTCCCACCACACTGGTGTCATCATTAGGAAAAAAAAAATAAAATAAGTGCACAAACACCAACATCTGAGTAGGTTGGCATATCCCTTGAAATTAATAGGATTTATTTGTTGTTGATTCCTTGGAAAAACAGAAGAGGATGTTTTGAGATTGAAACAGGCAAACAAATTGAAATCCCATTGAAGGATTGAAGTAACTTAATTAACTTCAGTTAAACTCCTTTGTATTTTGAACTGCAATCAGTCTGAACTTAGGTTTTCAAAGCAGAAGCGTTGAATATATAGGAGGGTGTAAGCTGCCCTTAGTTATTCCTTCACTTTAGTTCACAGAGTTCACTTAACATGAAATTTTAATTTCAATGCAATCATGGTTTTGCAATATTAATGTTAGATTCTGAAATGGTCCCAAAAATATGGTCTGCAGGTAACTTGTAGGCATTGAATCCTGACCTTGAGTTTACTATCAGCTCCTTTATTTCCTTTCTGACTGAAAAATAAGACTTGCAGGTTCCAAGACTTACGTTTCTACAGGTGCTTTGGCACCTGAAGATGAACTATGGTTTTGAAAGTGTCTAATTGCTACAGCATTAATATATATGACACTTCTGAAAATCATTTTTGTAAGAAACAGATTTTTTTGGTCAAAGCATCTTAACATTTGATTGATAGCATCTCTTGGGAATAGCTGCACAGTTTTAATATAGAAAATCATGTATAGGTACATTTATACTTTTTTGCCAATTAATTTTATAGTCTTTGAAACTTAACTTTAGGAACATTAAAATTTTTTCCAAAATGCTTTTGGGCTTTTGTTGCTGAATAAACCAGTAAAGGTTTGTACAGTGGCTTGCAGCAGTTTCTTTTCAGAAATGATGTCAGGGGAATAGTCTGTACCCTCTTGAGGCAGAAATGTGGAGATAAAGTGGAGAAGTGTCAAGGAGAAGTGCTGTGGCTAAAACAATACATTTGCAAGCAAATTGTTTGACATTGATGCTGTGAAAACACTCGGTTTTAATGACAATTGTGATTATTCCTGATGAATAACAGATGTGATGGATGGATGGTGGAGCAAAGGAATGACAGCCCCTTTCTGCAGGATCTCAGCAGCTGTGGTCCCTTTTGCTTTTGTAGGACTTCTCTTTCTGCCAGTGCCTCTGTGTCCCACCCAGCAGGGTGTGTCCTGTGGGGAATTTTGAGAGTGGGAGAACAGAGGTTTCTGAGACTGTGCCTCTGTAGCTTAATGCTGCTGTGACTGTGCTACAGGAATGTAAACTTGGGAGTAGTTTCAGCTGAGCTGTCCATGGCAGCTGCAGATTGATGAAAGCTATTAAGTGCAGGTCAGCTGAGTTGTGGCTGTTGTCTCAGTTTGTTCTGTAGACATGCCTGCAGACAAACCTGTTGTGATGTCTTAATTTTGTTTTAATATGGGACTGCAGTAAAAGCACCACAGTTAAATTATACTGCAGCAGCTTCATGGTTTATTGGTGAATAGATAAGCCAGAATGCTTTGTTGTCATGCTGACTAGTGAGAAGAATACTGGGAATGTGTTAATGCAGCAAAAGCCCACAACCTGTTGTTTTTACAGGGCTAGTTAGACTTCGTGCAAGCCCATTTCCTGAGCTGCAGGGGACAGAATATGTTCTGAATGTCACAGCTACCGATGATAACGCCTCTGGAGGGCCCTATCCTCTCACAAGTACTGCCCAGGTTGTTGTGAAAATTGATGATGTCAACAATAACAAACCTGTCTTTCACAAGGTAAATATATGAGCCTCTGTCATTTGTACTGGACTGTGCAATAAATGTTTTAATGCTGTTGGCACTGCAGGTGTGCAGCAGATGAGCTGTTCAGGAGGTGCTCTGCTTCCCTCTCTATTTGAGTCCTGTCTTCTCATTCTTTTCCATCCCTCCGTAAGGCTTTCAGGGTTCATTCTGCTTTTGTGGCAGAACAGCTCCTGTGAGCTCCTGTCTGTTCCCTGAACCACACCTCATCTCTGGCATTTCAGAGGAGGAGGCCAAGTGGAACACTTTTGGAGATTTCGTGTGACACATGTGAGCAGGGATCCTTAGGGATAGCTATCTCTGCAGTGGCCTTGTTCCAAAATACTCCAAAATACCTCTTGAAATTACACAGGCTTTCTTTGATGCTTGTGTGTCTGGAACTAATGAAAGAAAAAAGAATGAGTGTTTTAGCTTAAATAGTGAAGTACTGTAAAAAAAAAATCTTGAATTTGGTTTCAGGATGTTAATTCATATTAAAGATCTATTGTCTAAAAATTTCAGGTGTGGTACTGATGGCTCAGATGTTGATGGGCAATGTTGGATATTTTGAAAAGTCAGCAACTGTTCATGTCAGTCTTGGAAATTCTCAGTAACCTCTCCTTGACAAAGTTACTTTGTGTAGAAATCCCTTTTTGATCAAAGCAATTCTGTGGTTTGGGCAAGTGTATGCCCTCTTTTTTATTAGACCTTTGCTAATATAGAATAATATTTGCATTTGGAAGCAACTTTAACTTTTTATCGAAATATTTGCATTAGTTGGAGATGCTCAGTGGCCTCATGCTGTGTGTTGTTTGCATAACCACAAAATAGCAAGGGAAATATAAATTAATCATGGTACAGATAAGGCTTTAACAGCAGAGCATGGCAATGCAAGTGTAGGTAAATGATTATTTATTTTTCCCCCTGCTAGTATATCTTTAAATCAAATGGCAAGAGAAATCCTTGAATTTTCTCTTCTTTTAATTTTTTTTCCTTTCTTTTTCTCCCCTCTCTTAGTGCCAGCATTACCGGGAACATGCTTCTGTCCTGGAAAACCAGCCTTCAGGGACTGTTGTTCTGCAGGCTGAAGCCACTGATGCTGATGAAGGAGCCAATGGTATAGTGAAATATGGCTTGATGCACAGAGATGGTGTCCTACCAGCATTTAGTATTCATCCTGACACAGGTAAAGCAAATGTCAGAACTGATAATGGCATAGAGAAACCACTGTGTAACACTGATGGAGGAAAGGCTTAGATAAAATGAGACTTCAGGCTTTTTTACTTGGGGTTCTGACAGCAGACAAAATATAAACTGTATTAACTGCACGAACAAGTATTCCATGAAACTAAGTTTCACATGTGTCCAGTACTGAACTAAAGCTGATGTTTTCCTTGAAACGTGGAAATTCTGCTCAGTGGAGTAACTTGTGTGTTTTTGTAACTGGATTTAAAAAACCCAAACAAATATTTTAAGTGCACATTATCTTGCAACATTCCTAACGGAATCTATATGATTTATCCAAATGACTTTAGTCTTACAAACAGCAAAGGAACTAAATCTTAGAAGGACAAAACTAAGTTCAGGCTGAATTTCTGGAGGATAAAGACATGAAACACTCCTTTACCCTGTACTTACAGCTCTTCAAAAGAAATATGTTTTTAGAAACTCATTCTCTTAGTTTGGTACTTTTCTCCATTTTTTGAACCTAAATTGCACTTTAATTCTTATTCAAATTCCTATTGTGTGTAGATTTAAGTGTAAATGAAGTTTGAATCTACCTGAGCAGTACAATGTCAGCTTTTGCAATTGTTGCATCTCAGGGTTGGATCCTTGAACCTGAAGTTCATGTCACAGGTGTACTTAACCTATATTGCATTGTATCTCAGTGTATTGACAGAAAAATAAACATCTGCATGTAGAATATTGCCAAATGCACAGAATTTTAACTCTTCGGTATTTAATTTGTTTTCAGGAGTTCTGACAACTGCTCAGGTATTTGATCGAGAAAAACAGAGAGAATATCCCATCACTGTGACAGCAACAGATCAGGCAGCGGAGCCACTCATTGGAATATGTCAGATAAATATTGTCATCCTGGACCAAAATGACAATGACCCCAGATTTGAAAACACCCACTATGAATGTAATTGAGAGTCATTGGATAGAGTTTCAGTGCCCTGAGTGTGAGCGTACCCCATGTCTCAGATTTTTGGGTTTTTGCCTTCCCTGGCAGTAGAAAATGTGACAAACTGTGATGCAGCCAGAGATGCTCTTTGCTTATTTAACTGCAGAGCTGTTACTCTGTGTAATGTGTGATATAACAAGTACAGCCTTGGCTCATAGGCCTGCCTTATGGGGAAGTTCCTTGGTACAATAGTCGTATCATTCATAAAGAGCAATTATTCTTTGAGTTAAAATATCATTAAAAGAAGTATCTTATAAGAAATAAGAATTCCAGGGTATGAATGGGGTAATATGAAGTTCAGATATGATCTGCAGTTCTGGAGTGATAGCACCCCTTTAAAATACTCTGTGTGTGTGGCCATTGTTCCAAGGAAGAGAAAGTTATACTAGAGTAATGATGTATGGCAATTATTTCTTTATGACTTACTAAGATGTCCATGGTAGTTTAGCAAATTAATGATCAATCTGAAATATCCTTTCCTTACATTAGATTTCCTAAGAGAGGACACGAGAGTTGGGACCAGCTTCCTGCGTGTGGCAGCCCGTGATGATGACTACAGCTCAAATGCTGCCATTACGTATTCCATAGCAAATGATGAACCAAATTATTTACAAATTAATCCTACCACAGGCTGGGTGTTTGTGAACCAACCCATATCTCAGGTATGGTGCTTGCTTTCCTTTTTAAGCTGACTATTTCAATATATCCTAGGAGGGACTGAGGTCATGAGTTTGGGTTACCCCCTCAGGTTAAAGTATCAATACATCTATTTAAATTAAACATGAGTCTAAGGCTTTTAGCTGTTGGGTTCATCGACTGTGAATTGCATATGAGCAAGCCCTGCTTTCAGCTGGGAAGCAGCAGCTACAGAACTGCCTCTGAGACTTGCTTTTACCATTTCCCTGGCTTTGGCATGCTAATTCCAAGGGCTGGAGGGCTGAGGAGGAGCAGGGGAGCAAGAACCCAAGTGTAGGACTTCACTGTGTTAACAGGTCAAGACACAAACCTGAATGGGAACAAGTGTGAAATTTTGGTCCTGATACAGATTCCCAACTTGAAATATGTCAGTTGTGGTGGATTAAGCATAGGTGTCCCTCAGGAAGGTGAAAGCATAATTCATGTAGTTATCTAAAACTGCTCAGTTTCAGCTATTTCTAAATACCTACACAAGCAGTTGGATATTTTCAGTTTTAAAGCAATTTGTTTTGAAATGGAAATACTGTTGTAGATGTCAGTCTTTAAATAGATATTTTTAATACTGACATTTAACTTGTAAATAACTGACACACAAAAGTTCGGTGAAGGTGTATTATTTTAATACATTTTCTTTAATGAATCAAAGAACCCTACAGACCTGTTAAGAACTGTTAATGGATAAGCTTAAGAACTCAGGGGCTTCACAGAGTGGGTTTTTTGCTTCAATTTGGTTTTAAATTTTGCGTAACATTTGCTTCGATTTATTGAGAAAAATAGCAAAATTTTCCAACAATCTTCAGTAAAGCAAATAGAATTTTCATCCAATTAACACCTATTTCATATTTTGAGTTCAGCTGCAGATATTTTTCTTCTGTGTAGGTTATTTTTAAGTGTGCCTTTAATTTTATGTATTAATGTATTTTGGAGGCCTGCTCAAAACCTTCTGTAATGAAACCTTTTTTGCTGTTCAGAAATCATCTATAATTCGAGAGATTACTGCTACAGACGGAGGCAACAGGAGCAGTAAAGTTGAACTTTCTGTAACTGTAACCAGTGCAAAAAACCAGCCTCCACAATGGGAAAGAGACAGCTATGAAGTTGTTATTCCAGAGAATACTACACGGGATGCCTCAATTTTGGTAAGGTTGGGACAGACTTGTTTGTCTGTCTATAGCTCTCAGTCTGTAGAGTAACTGAACATTGTTTATTTGCTTAAATACAGTGAGCTTTTATAAGAGTTTTGTGTTTTGTAGCTGAGTATCTGGGAGAATCAAAACAAAAGGTTTTAGAAGTGTTGCTTTACTTACAGAAGTGTTGATTACGCACACTTTTTGAACTGTGCAGACAATCAAAGCAACTTCTCCCCTTGGAGATCCCCGTGTCACTTACAACCTGGAAGAGGGGCTTGTCCCAGAGACCAACATGCCAGTTCGTTTCTACCTGACTCCAAACAGACATGATGGTTCTGCTTCAATCCTGGTAGCTGAGCCACTGGATTATGAAACGACAAAGAGCTTTCAGCTTCGGGTTCGAGCACAGAACGTGGCTGCAGTTCCTCTGGCAGCATTCACCATGGTCTACATTAATGTCACAGGTGTGTGAGCTGTTCAGTGATGTCTCAGTATAATCCTGTACTGCTTTCCTTTAAAGTTTTATAGTTTTCTCTATGTGTGCTCTTTTTGGTGTTCTAGATGTCAATGACAATGTCCCATTCTTCACTTCATCCATTTATGAAGCCTCAGTAACAGAGGGAGCTGATGTGGGGACATTTGTCACTCAGGTGTCTGCCACTGACCTCGACCGTGGTCATCATGGTGAGGTGAGAAAGTGGGGACCTTCACCTCTCCTGATGAAAGCTGTGGAATAACTTCTGCATGAACAATGACTAAATAGTCTGGAAATCTTCAGCCTAGAAAAGGGATGACTAATAGGAAATGTAAAGTGAAATAAAGTAGTTAATTACATACTTCTCTGTGTTGCCCTGTGAAAAATGCAACTAAGACTAGTAGGTGTGAGGCAGAAAACAAAGAGGAAATATTTAGACAAACTGTAGCTTAGTTGAAATTCTTGCTGTAGAATTCTCTGGTTTGGAAATTCTACACAGACCTAAAATGAGATTGGATAAATTAATGGAAGAAAAGCTGTGTTAAAAGCTTCTCCAAGTTGGAAATCATTGGGGTACAGCAAACTGAATCGTTACAAAATATGGCAAGTTAACACCCAAAGTGAATGTATTCCTTGCTGATTAAAAAAATATAAGGTAGATACATCCTTAGAACAAGAGTGCAAGCTGAAGTCAAAACACAAAACCATGTGTATAATAGACACTGAGCAGGTTCAAATGCAGCTCACCTGTGGCTGTTGTACTAGTACTTGGGGTCTTTAGCTGAGTTTGAGTGCTGCAGCACAAGCACTGTACAAATGTATGCTAGTGAAATCAGGAGCTGATCAGACACATTATTTGCCTTTACAGATCATCAGTCAAGGAAGTTAATTGGCTTTAGACCAGACTGCTCAAGCTGCAGTTTTACCCAGCTTCCTTGGCCTGATAAAGTATTTGGATATGGGACTGTTCTTCCTCTCTTTAAGTACTAATCTAGTTGTGAACTATCCAACAAAAGGAAAGTATATATTAACAATTTTTTTTTAAAATCCTGTAGATAACTTACTCCCTGTTACATGACAGTGGCAGAGACTACAACTCTTTCTGCTTAGACGCCCAGACAGGCTCCATATACACTGCCTCGGTGTTTGACAGAGAGGAGAAGGGCTCCTACCTTCTGGAAGTCAAGTCAGTGGATGGGTCTGAGTCAGCTCGACCTGGAAAGCATGGGAAGCCAAACTCTGGTAAGAGACAGATGGCTGTGGTAAGTGTGATATTGCCTGGATTGTGTCTGAAAACAGATGCTCTGAAATACAGGATTAAATGGTAATTTCCATTTTTTTACATGTCTTATGTAAAGAGTGCCTGTTGTTTTGGTTTTGTGGTGGCTTTTTTACTGTTTATCTGTGCAAGAGTTGTGTCAGAGCTGAAAGAGAAATTTTACATGATGATCAAGCAAGCTTTTTGTTCTGAAATTAAAAGAAAAACCTATAGGCCTTCATATTTAGAGTTTAGAGAATATTTCCTACCTAGCAAAGATGTGCCTGTTATCTGTAGGATGCAAATCTTTGGGCATTGGAAGAGTTTCTCAAAGCACTGCATATGGTACTGTATTCAGTCAAAAGTAATTATCAAGCAGGAATGTTCAAGATAGAAAATCCTTTTCTTAGTTGATCGCCCTGCTTAAATAAAAACTTAAAATTTTGTGGCTTCAGGATGAAAAGTTATGACTAAACACTGTACAACTGCCATATTAGGCATCAATTATTCATGTATTATCTGTTTAAACAAATTGGATGTGACATTCATTTGATACCCAAGTGCTTTTGAGTAATGTTGGTATATATATGGTCCACAACCCTAAGGGTTTGTTTCTGTATTGTCTGCATATTTGTCTTCATTTAATGTGCAGGCAGACAGTTTAAGGGATTGCAGCTGACAGAAGTGGCACAGCTGGGGATCTGAATCTCTTGCTCCTTGTCTCTCCAGACACGGCCTATGTGCGAGTTTCCATCAGTGACGTGAACGACAACCAGCCAGTCTTTGCCCAGAGTGTCTATGAGGTGAACGTGGGTGAGGACCAGGATGTGGGATCCACCATCCTTACAGTCAGTGCTAACGATGAGGATGAAGGTAGAGCATTGGAATCCCCCACAGCTCCGTACAAAATATTAATGAGTTGATCTCAGCCCACCAAAGACATATTTAGTGGTGTTAGAAAGGGAAATATCTTTTTGTCTCTAGGTTTTAATACTTCTTTAAGTGTGAACTGATCAGGCATGAACATTAGTTCAAAATGGAGCTGTGAGGCACAATCTCTTACTTCAGGCAGACATGCATTAATGTGGGATGATAGAAGATAATTTCTGTGCCTGCAGATACAAATTTTTTGTAGATCAGATAATTTTCTTACAAATGGGTGCCAATAAAAATGTCCTGGTTAACTAGAATAAGTCAGATTTGATTTCAGTGAGATTCATTTGTTTTCTCTATGATGGACAGTATAGTTGTGTTTGTTTTGCTTTGTTTGTTTTCTAAAACTTGAACCTAGACTTCCTAAATGTTTATGATGAATTTTAGCTACACTGTTTTATCCACAAATCAGCCAGAAATTCAGCCACTAATCATGTAAAAGTAAGTACATAACCAGTGCTCATAAAAGAGAGAGGGATCAGTACATGCTTCCATCATTTGACTGTGGAGCACTGCTAATTCAGCTTCACTGTATGGTGAAACAATAATTTTTTCGTTGTTGCACAAGTCCCAAAGGACTGTTCTCTCAGTGTGAAGTTCTCTCATTTTGTGAAGTGAACGGAAATCCTGACTGCACTGGATTACTCCCACTCTGTAGGAGGCTGAGGCAAATGTGGTAAAGATGTACTGCGGAAGGATTTACCTGCTCAAGGAACTTTTAGTTTGGTACTTAGGCTGCCTGTAAATCAGCTCTTCAGTGTTGGACAGGGGACCTGATGTGATGGATACGTGGCACTTCATTTCTGCCCTCTAAATAAAGTAAAAACAGAATTATTACTTCATTGCAAAGACACATTTTGTAGAGACAAACTACAATTGGACACACCAGAACTGAAAATGCTGATAAGTAATCTGACATAACTGCATGTTTTAAAAAACCACAAAAATGATAAAATAAAAATAATACCGCTTATCTGTTATTGTATGATTTGTACTTCACATCAACATCCCATGCATCAGTCTGCTTCAAGAAATGTGTTTTCTGACGCTGTTGGTAATTGACAGGAACAAATGCTAAATTACGGTATCAGATCACAGCTGGAAACACAGGAGGAGTGCTGGATGTAGATCCAGAAACAGGAGCCATTTTCATTGCCCAACCACTGGACTATGAAGAAACAAAAATGTATGAGATCCACTTGTTGGCCTCTGATGGGAAATGGGAAGATTATGCAGTTATCATCATCAACATCATGAATAAAAATGATGAGGCTCCAGTTTTCTCGATCAATGAATACTACGGAAGTATAATTGAGGAACTGGATGCATTACCAGTCTTTGTACTGCAGGTAGTGTATGCAGTTTCAGAGATTATAATATTTCCATGAAAAAACACAGATTACTGTGGCACAATTATGTTAAAAATAACTCAGCGCATATATATTAATGAAGTTCAATTTTACTAAGTTTTTTGTCACTGGAAGAGAAGAAATGGACTTTTGTGAAAAAAAACCTACAGGGATAATAAGGATAAACAGGATGGATCATTTTTGGTCCTGAAAAGCAAATAATTGACAATTCAAAGTAGCTATCAGAATACCATATTTAAATTACCTGTATGAATATGAAAAATGTAATATTATTTTAGTACTAAAATTGTTAAGTTGTTAACATTATTAAAAATGCTTATTTGCCTGCTCTGAGTTGTCCCTGTGTTTGCTATTCCCTGGCATGCACATGTTAATACCATGTCATATGCTTTTGCTTGGACTCCTTTAGACTGGAGCAGCATGTAGGATGTGATGCAATCACTGCATATTTTGTACTTTCTGTGTCGTTTGTTTTTTTTCCAAACTTTTGTAGGTTCTGGCCAGTGATCCTGATAGTGGTGTTGATGGAGGAGATTTGAGATATTCCTTGCATGGGTATGGTGCAGCTGATATTTTCACAATAGATGAGAAAACAGGCAGCATTTACTCCCACAAGAGGCTGGACCGGGAAGAGAGAGCCCTGTGGAGATTTATTGTGTTGGCTACTGATGAGGGTGGAGGAGGACTTACAGGGTTTGCTGATGTGATTATCAATGTGTGGGATATAAATGACAATGCCCCCATGTTCACGTGCATGCCTGATGACTGCAACGGGAATGTCTTTGAAAACTCTCCTGCAGACACCTTAGTTATGGAAATGGGTGCAGTCGATCGTGATGATCCGAATGTTGGCCTTAACGCTGTCCTGACATACAGGATAACAGAGAATGTGAAGAACGAGTTTGGTACTGACATGTTCGATATCAATCCCAATACTGGTACCATCCACGTGGCGGGGGGACTACTAGACAGGGAAAGGACTGAAAGTTATTTTCTTACTGTTGAAGCAAGAGATGGGGGAGGTCTAACAGGAACGGCCACTGCCACTGTCTGGGTTGCAGACGTCAATGATAACGTTCCAAAATTCACAAAAAAGTTGTGGCAGGCAGCAATTCCTGAGAACAGTGCCATCGACTCAGAGGTCCTGCAAGTGTGTGCTACGGATGCAGACATTGGGGAAAATGCAGACCTAATGTTCAATATCATCGGGGGAGACCCAGATCAGAAGTTTTATATTGAGAATGACAAAGAATGGCAATGTGGCACTGTTCGACTGAAAAAAAAGTTGGATTTTGAGAATGCCCGGGAAAGACAGTTTAATCTTACTATTACTGTAGAAGATTTGGATTTTTCTAGTGTTGCAGTGTGCCTGATTGAAGTTGAAGACTCAAATGACCACAGCCCAGCTTTCCTTTCTCAGTTTATTCAGGCAAACCCTTTATTTGAAGATGTACCTGTAGGTACTACAGTAACCACAGTGAGAGCTACAGACAAGGACTCTGATTTGAATGGGAAGATTATCTATTCTATACAGTCAGATTCAGATCCTATGAGACAGTTTGTGGTTGACCAGTTCGGTCATGTGGTTGTGGCAAATGCACTGGATCGTGAAGCCATTCAGAAATACTCTTTAATTGTACAGGCTTCAGATCAGGGGACACCTGCCCGCACTGGAAGTGTTACAATTTTACTTAACTTGCTTGATATTAATGACAATGGACCAAGGTTTGAGGCACCATACATGCCTGTAGTTTGGGAAAATACATTGAAGCCTGAAATAGTGCACATGAACCACACATCAAAGCTGCTTCATGCATTTGATCTGGACAGTGAGGAAAATGGACCACCCTTTACCTTTTCACTGCCTCCAGATTATCAGAATTCTTTGGATTTTTCTCTTACTGACAACAGAAATAACACAGCAACTATAACAGCTTTGAGGTCCTTTGACAGAGAAAAGCAGAAGGTGTTTGACCTGCCAATAGTTATAACAGATAGTGGGATTCCACCTATGAGCTCCACAAACACCCTGACCATAACAGTTGGGGATGAGAACGACAACTGCCATGAGTCTGGCCACAAGGAGGTCTATGTGTACAGTTACAAAGGTAAGTGCTAGCTGGATGTTCTATCAGAGTCTGGATATTGTATCAGATTCATGAATATAGCAGAGTTTTACAGATAATTTCTTTCTTGCAGTCTGTTAATCTATTTCTTTGTTTATATACTTCAAAACTGGAGCTCCAGGTCTGCAGACTACTAAGTAAAGTGCAATAAGTGAAATACATTTGCAAAACTCAGACCTTAGTGTGTAAAAGATTATCTACCAAAAAACTGTTAGCTGCCAAGCAAGTATATATTGAAATTGCAGAAAAAGCAGTATTTTTATAAACCAATAAAATCTACTTTCCATTAATGAGTGTTCACCTACAGAAGGTATTTTGCAGTTACATGTTCTGAGTTTGGTATGCCTAAATTAGAAAAAGATGTGACCAGATCATACTGTAGAAATGAGAGAATGAAGCAGCTAGGGTGGCTTGACTCCAGATTTGAACCTTAAAAATCTAATGTTGTTGAACCTTGACTGTGGAATTCAAAAGTTTCCTTCCCTGGACTTGTTCCTCTTGCTGTTCAAGAAGAGTTGATTGGATGTCCCACTTCTGTGACAGCCCACAAGGGCCTGGAAAAAGGACTAATACTTGGCCCAGCTTGGTGTCTTCTTGCCCTTTTCCTTTTCTCAGTCATGTCCTTCTCTCCCAGCTGTACCCTACAAGATGCTCTCCCTCTTTTGCTGGGTTCCACTTGTGTGCTCTTCAAAATAACAGAGCAGCAACGAAACATTTGGAATTAACTCCTGATATGGTGATTTTTAATTGTTTTTTGTCTGAGATTTGTGTAGAGAGTTGTATCTATGTATTATTCTGGTGTTGTCTTGTGCTGTTTCCAGCTTTTCTTTTTTCATGTGACATCTCCAGTGTACTCCCATTGCCAGAATTTGCAGAAATCATGACAGTCTATGCATTGTTTTAAGAATCTTGATCATAACCATCACTAAATTGACCAGGAATCTGAAAATAATAAATGCAGTAATGAATGTGACAGAATATAAAGTGCACTGAAAAGCAAAAATTAAATGCAGATTTATTATAATTTATCTCAACAGGAAAATGGTCAACAACAGTGCTTGGGGAAGTGTTTGCACCAGATCAGGATGACTGGGACAATAAAACATTTCTCTCTGAAGGAAAACTGCTCAAGTGAGGATTGTATTTCTGTCAAAATGAGTAATATTTATGCTTCTGTAATTATTTTGCTCACCATGTATTTCTGTGTGTTCAGGATGTGTATAAAGCCAGGGTTACTGAGTGTATTAAGCAATGCACCTTTTGAATGCTCTTTTTCACTTGGGTTATTAGGTATTAAGAAATTAATGCATGAAATATTTTTTCCAAGAGAATGCAGGATCACGCCATGATGTTGATTTTTAGTCAGATGTCATAGTTAATTTACTTAAAAATGTTCATTCTGTAAGTTCCAGTTTAAAAATAGGCAGAGTTTCTAACGCTTGCTCTCAGATGTTAGGGTTGATGGAATACAAATCCTGAATTTAAAAGCAAAGAATGGAGTAATTTCATCAAAAGTGGAAGGGAATTTGGTGCTCTCCTTTGATGGCTAAATTTACAATTGCATGCAAAAACCATGATTAGTGGAGATTTTCTTCTGTTAATTGAAATGTTGAATTGGACACTTAATTCCTACTTAGATGTTATTTGTTCATATTATAAAGTGAGATGGTTTATGGCATAACTATATGGTGTTTGGAAGGGAAAAAATGGATGTGAAAGTGAATGTGAATTTTGGTCTTTGCTGTGACTAAAAGTTCAAAAGCTTTATGTAGCCCAAAATTAAAGACTGACTTTGTCCATCTGCAGCCCGTGGGCCTGTTTCCATATTAAGAGGTTACTGTTCCATAATGGTCATGGAATATTTCCATAATTGCTGATTACTGGTCCTTTGAGGTGTCAAATGAAGATGCTGTGAGAGATTTTATACAGACCTATCCTGTTCCAGATGGAGATGTGAGAATCTGGAACGATTTTCAGTGTGGGTTTGTCACTTCCTATTACTGACCCCAGATGCTTGCCCATGACTGCTGAACCATGTGCGTCAACTGCACACTGCTTTTGTTCAAATTTGGGAAAGGCTGAGTGGCAGGAACATATTTTTATAACATCTGCAGATTGTCATTTCTCAGTTAAGGTGGCTGAGGTGCCTTTCTGAGGTTGTTGGATAAATCCCGTAAGTGTTGGTCCTGTAACCTTCATAGTAACATTTAAGGCCTTCTGAATCATGTTAATGTATAAAGTAAGTCCTCAACTTTGATTTATTAAGATTTCCTAATTGAAGGTTTCTGTGTAGATCTTTCAGATTAAATCAGAGGACTGGGTCTTTGCTGATGGTGGATAACACTCCTCAGGGAATATACAACTTAAGAGTTAGAGTTTCTGATGGAGTTTGTCCTGATGTTATATCTACAGTACAAATCCATGTCAAAGACCTGGAAAATGAAGCCATAGAAAACTCAGCCACTATGCGTCTCTCAGGTTGGTTTTATTTGCTGGTGAGAGTTAAGATCAGCTTCTTCTCTACCTGAATGTTTATGTGGTGTAGGTATTATCATATCAATACTTGATTTGCCTATCACTGTAGGGCACTTTCTGGTATGTTTCCATATTGTTAAATAAGAAATAAATAGAGAAATTAACCTATGAGCTCCTAGTATTTAATGTTTACCTATTTTTGAATCCCCTAAGCAGATGTCACAGCAGAGGAGTTCATAAGGAGAGATGAACATGGCAAAACAAGACATGGCGAGTTCAAGGAGCTCCTTGCAAAGCTGTTACCTGCTGAGCTGAGTGATGTCATTGTCTTCAGTGTGATGAGCAGGGATGGAAAACAGACAGATGTGAGATTTGCAGTCCGTGCTGGCTCGGCCTATTACAGACCTGAGAAACTGCACGCAGAGATGGCAGCCTTTAAAACTGAGGTTAGTTCTCTGGGGTCAGCTGTGGAACTCACCCAAACACTGAATTTGCAGGGTGTATATCCCAAACCCCTGTGGAAAAATATTCTGCATCTAAAGATAAAGGTTTTATTGCTTCACTCAGGACAAAAACACTTGTCAAAGAAGTGTTTAATTCAAGCTTTCTCCCTTCTTTTTAGTGCTGTACATACTGGTGTTGTACTAAGTTTTGGTTCAATGAATGTAATCACTGGGTAGCTTCAGAAAAATGGGTCTCCATTGCTGTCATGGGGTAGATACCTGTGTTTTCTCCAGTCAGTGTTTCATTGTGTAATCCCCAAATCCCCACATCATCAGCTTGTGTTCACTTAGAGTGGAGGCTTGATGCCACCCTGACAGAAATTGCACAGTACAAAGAGGTGACACTTCACAGAAAAAGTCCTGCTGGAAGGAATGTGCAGGTTAGAGGAACAGTTGCAACAGGTAAGTGAGATGGAGACGGCCAATCCAGTGGTTGCATTTATCTCACCAAAGGACAACTTCAAATACAAAGTGACACCCTCCCCCAACTTCTTTTACTGTTGTAAGGGGAAAATATCTTTTGGATGGAAGATGTTTTCCTCCCCTTCCTGGTGTTCCTTAACTGTCCTGCTCTCTTAGCATGCACTCTGACTCAGTTACACAGACACAGTCTGTTTTGGCCATGCCTGGATTTTTCTGTAGTCCTGCACAAAGTGACACTGCTCAGCTTTTCACTTGCCTTGGCCATATTTGGGTTTAATACCTGGTCCATTGTATAGATGATTTTTTCCCAAAGAGAAATCAGCATTTTACATTTGTGTGACTATGGTGGAGTCTGCCTGAGTCTGGGAACCAAACAGGGCTGCCTTAACTTACCACCTGCCTCTGTCTTGGTATATCTTAAATGGCTCTGTGGATTATGAGAGTCTTCAGAGTGACAAAGTAGGAAATGCCAGAGACAGAGAGTATTCATGAAGGGTAACAACTGCTTCTTTTGCATATTTATTGAATTACTGCAACAATAATATAGAAAATCTCATAGATTTCAAATATTCTCTGCCATAATATATGACAAGTGAATTCATCAAAGTGGTAACAAGGGGATTGCTTCACGTATTTTAATGAAAAAAAAATTTTTTTATTAATTATATACCACCTTTCAATATTTAATGAATAGCTCCAGTGAGTAATCACCAATAGTTTACAGAAAACCAATCATAGCTGGAGAATTCCTCAAGTAGTTTTTCTATGTGTATAACTATAAATACAGAAAATAAGTAATTAGCACTGGAATTATTCATTGAATTGCTCCATAAATAATATGTTTGCATCACCTCCTGGGGATATAGTTTTACAACAGCAATTTTTATTTAGCAGAAAAACAATCCATTTTAATACTTTAAAGGAGCCAAGGTTGTTTATATACAGTTTTTCTATAACAGTATTACATAGATATCTAAAAATACATTAGACGCTCCACTGATGGTGATAAACATGGGCAGTAGACACAGACCTGCATTGACAGAATGCATTATGTCATTATAAAATATACTCTGTGCCTTTGGGGGCATAGGCATCAATACATGTTACAATATTTGAGAATGTAAGAACAAAGGATTATAAAGATCAAAGTTCTTACAGTGGTGAACTGAGATGACTACACAAACGAGAAAAAAATAGAAGCACTTTAGTATTTATGTATTTGTTTGATCTTTTCAAAGCTAATTTTTAAGATATTTGCCATATGTTTTACCATTTGGAAAAAAACCCATATTAAATACATAAAGCTCTAGAGTTGTTAGTTTTACATTTGTATACCTTACTCATTTGTGCACCACTGTGAGAGTAGAGGCCTTTTGCCTCACTCACCCAAACTCAGGTTTGGGTACTAAATACACATTTCAGTGTATTTGAATCACCAAATACAGATCAAACTCTGAAGCTTTATAACAGAAACCTGCACAAAATTCCCAAATAAGTGGAAGGAACAAACTGTGGTAATTTAGGTGTGTAGGCTGAAGGACAAAAAGCCAGGACTAATGGCAGCCTTGTTGTTGCCTCATACTGTGAGCAGCTCTCTTCCCTCCCTCTCTGCCAGTGCTTCCTTGCTCCATTTGGAATGGAAGTTGTGATCTCAGAGTCACTATTTCTACATTACCAGACCTGTGTTTACCATGAGGCTTTTTATTTGGTACTTCGGCTTTGAGGTGCAACCCCAATTAATATTAAAACCAGTGAACTAGCAAAGATTAAGGTAGCATAGAATACAGTATGCTGAGCTGACTGTGTTTTGTTCCACACAGTTTGACATGAAATGTAAATTTATGGGGCACAAATCATTAGACTGAATCCGAGTTGCTACAGAGTTGTCTTGTCAGGTCACTGTCTGTGGACATGATTATTGAAAGCAGCTCAGCTCTGGATTTTCCCGTGTCTGTATCCTTTTGTGTGGGAGAATGTAAGAAATAATAGCTGGGTGTTACTGCTGAGGAAGGATTTATCCTGGCTTGAGCTGAAACACACCTGTTGTTGTTAGGGTAAAGAGAGGTGTTATGCAGATGCTGCAGCTTAGAAGGTGGAGTGTCCCTGCTTGCAGAGCTTTGGTCATTAGAAATAATGTTGTTAGACCAGTACAGATTCAACATGTTCACAGGCAATCATGTCAGTGACTAAGTTTTTAGGAAATGGTGTGTCTGTAATTTTTTAATTAAATGTTTCCTGAATTTTTCCAATTGTTTTCCTTTTTTGTATAATCAGGGATGTACTAAGTAATGCTCAGGAAACTAAAGCACTGCATTAAGTCTCTGATGGCTTCGATTTTTCAGAATTGAGGTAACAGCCTTCATTAGGCTGAGAGTGGTGATGTGTTGAACTGTCTTTTCTCTTAGATCCAGTCAGCTCTACAACTGAACATTTCCCAGATCGATGTTGACGAGTGCAGGAGTGCCAACTGCAGTGAGGGCTGCACAAACCACCTCAGTGTGAGCGACATCCCCTCAGTGATGGACACCGGGAGCGTGTCCTTTGTGTCCCTCATCACCTCCACCCACGGGATCTGTGCCTGCTCCGCCCGCGAGCGGCTCCACCAGCCCTGCTCCTCCTACCCTCGCAGCCCCTGCCTCAACGGGGGCGTTTGTACTGACACTTTGAATGGCTACAGGTGAGGAAACTCACCTTGCTCATTATTTTTCCCTTCTATTTGTAAAGTGTTGAGTGGTGGTTACAAGGTACTGGTCTGTAATAATCATAAATGTACTTCTGATTGAAGGAGAAACAAAAAACCCCACAAGTGAACTGGCAGCAGGGGCTTTCCTGATGACCCCAGTGGGGCTGTGGTCCCAAAAAATGTGTGAGTAACAAAACCCTGGGGAACACACAGTGGTATAATTAACACGTGCCATTTTTTAAGAGCACCTAATTCAGTGTGAAGGCATGTGTGCCTGGTTTTTTTTCTCTTTTGCAGGAGAGTAGTAATAAAGGTGAATATCAGTGGTAGCAGCAGGGATGTAGGAGTGAAATGTAGCTCAAACAATGGGTAATAAGAAGCCTAAGAAGCACCAGATAGTAAACTTGCTTTATTATAGCATCACCTGGCGTGCAGCAGTATTCTCTTAGTGAAATTAATTACAGCTAGGAATTAACCTCCCTGAGTTTACTCTGTAATAAATAGACGTTTGGTGTTCTGTGTTACTTATTTAGGGAAAAAGTTCATTGTTCTCAAAAACTTGGCCTCAAAAATACTTTTTATTTTGAGGGAGTTAGTATAGGGAATAAAAATACTTTGTACTCTTAGAGTATTTTAATAATTGCCAAGTACCCCTGAGATTCTGCTAAAATATTTTACTGATTTTTTAACTGTGATTTAATTCTGCATTTTCTGCATATAAAACAACAACAACAAAAAAGCTGAAGGTTGGGGAATTTTGACAATTTCTTTTGTTTATGGTCTTTCAGATGTCTTTGTCCTGCTTCCTTTCATGGACCAGACTGCCAGCAGACTAAGCACAGTTTCCATGGAAATGGTTATGCATGGTTTCGTCCCATTAGACCTTGTTTTGAAAGCTCACTCTCTCTAGAGTTTATTACTGTGGTTCCAGATGGACTTTTACTATATAGTGGCCCTTTATCAAATCCAGAACCTGAGAGTACAGAAAACTTCATTGCAATAGGTACTTCTGCAAAAGTGTGTGGAAAAATTAAATGTCTTTTGGAAATGGATTGCTTGTGACCAGTGTAATAATCACACTATGAATTCTGTCTTTTCATTTAATGAGGTAACTTATTTTCTGGTTTGAAAATATTTTGAAGCATTTCCTAACAAGTCTTTCTCCTTTGATGTCTATTTTTGTAGCCTGCACCTCTGGCTTTAGGTTCATCACAGCTTTGTAGAAATGAAGGGGAAAGCAAAACACACAGATTGATATATATAAAAAAATAATCTGCCTAGAAAAACTGTAGTGCTATAAAGGAATTTAGGTGCTTTGAAGATAGGTATTACATGAGTAGTGCAGTCTTAGTCACATGTCATTCTTATCTAGTTTGGTAAGAAAAGAAATCCACTTAAACTGCCTTCAGTCTTGGGGCAATTTTGCACACTTTTTTGAACAGGCAATGATGTGATGGATGAATCCAGCCCCCTGTGCCACTGTGGGAAGATTTATACACAAGTAGAACTCAGTGCTCTATGCTGACACACATTTAAAAGGTTACTGGTGTTTATTTTTTGTGAATTAACATACAAGATACACAGTATGGTTGGCATTTTATATTTTCCTGATTAATTGAAAGGTAATATGATTGAATAGTTAATCATTTACCTCTCTTTTTGCCTTTTGCAGTTACTTGTAAATTTGAGTAGAAGCGGGGAGGGAAGAAACCTGCATGTATTAATTGCTTTAGAGCATCATAAAATTGAAGATTGCTTCTCAGGAATTAGTTTCAGTGTTTTGACAGAGAAGTGGAATAATCTAAAGTATATAAGTAAATAATACACTGAATGAGTACTTCTGCTTAATAGAAGACAGAGTATAATTCTAGTTATTTCTGTAGTGAACCCCCTGTATGTAACTGGCAATAACCATTAAATCAGTATAGTCACTAACTGCTGAGATACCCAAAAGTGAGAGATTCTTTTAGCTGAATTTAAGTTCTTGTTCATGTTGTATTAGAAATCTCCAGTGGCATTCCTGTGCTGAAGATGAGCCATGGCTCAGGTTTTGTGGTGCTGCAGTTTCCAAGTCATCTGAATGTAGCAGACAAGAAGTGGCATCGACTGGAAGTCAGAACCAATGGTCAGGTCAGTTACTGGATTTTTTTTTCCACATCCGGATATGAATATTTCCCATAGCATTTCCTTGTGCAGAGACAGGAGGGTAGAATGGACAGATTGGGTAATTATATATATATTGTCCTAACAGTTCTTGTAGATTTGATGAGTAATAGAAATTTTGGGAAGATCTCGTTGTTAATTCCAAATCCACTGATGTTTTAATCAATATTCTGCAATCACAGGAATCTCTTTGCCTTTTTTAAGCTCTGCAGCAGCACATGTAGAATGTGGACATTGGAATTTATTACTTATGCACAAAAAGCAGATTATTTACTTGCAAATGCAGTTACAGGTCTGGTGTAAGTGGTTAAAATACTTAGAAGCATAAATAAAGTGCAGAGCTAAGTAGCTTCTTTTGCTAAATGGTTCCGTTTTGGCTCTCCTGGTTATTGAAAGATGGGAAACAGAGCAGGGAAAAACCCAACCCGTTTTGCTTGATGGTATGCAAGAAGTAAAAGATGAAAATTTGCTGTAACCCGTTCGTTGAACTGTGCAGCAGCTTTGCCTCAGTGGTGCTGTGTTCTGGCGCAGGACGTGCGGTTCACTCTGGATCACTGCAGTGCAGCCACGGTGTCGGAGATTGAAGGGGTTGGCAGGTGGCTGTCCACTGAAGATCGCACGAATTGTGAAGTCTTTGGGTCTGTCCCACGGAGAGCAAGGTACGTTCCTAGACATTCCCTGAGAGGCAGTTGATTCTAAGGCCTGCAAACATTTTACCTGTTAGATTGAAGCCAAGTTATTGATGACTAGGAGCATAAAAAGCATTTCCTCTTTTCTTGGACCTTCTAGGCCAAGCCTGGACCTTAAAGCACTAAACAAATTTTAAGGAACCAGTCTTCCTCTGATAGTGTTGCAGTACTAAGTGACAACCCCAGACCACTGTGGCTATTACTGGAGCTTTTGTGGGTCCTGTGTAGCATCCTTCACCCACAGAATTTCTCTCTATACATTAAGTCACTCTGAGCCTGCTCTTGAAAACATCACGAATTTAGGCCAGTTGGCTTTGGAGTCCTGGCCCACAGTGCAGGGTGGACAAGGAGCAGCTGGGTACAGTCCAGAGTAGTCCAGAGAAGAGCACTGACTGTGATCAGCTCACCCTGAGAGTAAGAATCAAGAATGAAGGAATTGAGGTCAGTTAATAGAAAGAAGGGAAAACTGAGGAGAGATACGATAAGTCTCAGTGTGTATAAAAGAATGGTGCAAAGAGGATTTAGGCAATCTCTTCTGTACAGGGCCTAAAGTTACAGTGAGGAATATTCAGGTTATATTTTAGGGAAACCTTTGTACTAAGAAAGATATTTAAGCTGTGAAATAGATAGTCCCGGCAAGCATTCTGATGAGCACTGGGATTAAGCCTTGTCCACAGCTGCATGGAGCTCTCCTGGTCATGAAAGGAGCACAAAAAAAGGGGAAAATATAAGGACAAACGAAAACAAAAGAAATGAATTGATAACTCTGGGGAAAAAAATGTATGAGGACTAAAATAGATGGAGTTTTTTGGCTTAGATAGATGATTGAGAGACACTGCTGAGCCTGGACATGTTTACCGTGCCTTTTAGACCACATGGACCCAACTTTTAGGTTTCTGACCTTTGTCATACATAGAACAGTCTCTGTTGTAGTATTCATACAGCAGAGGATGACTGCACACACAGAACACTTGAAGGAGCATTTGGTATCTAGAATATCTCAGCTGTTTCTGAACACAAACATATCCAAAATGAAATAGTGTCCCACAATTAAACTTCCAATAAGTTTCACCATCACACTTAAAACAATACCCTTTATTTTCAAGGGTCAACTTCTGCTCACTGACTATTTCAGAGAGAGAAGATAAAGTAGTTACGTTCTATTGTTATGTTATAAATCCTGTGTTATTTGGAAATGCAGTGTATTTTTTTATTTATCTGCCTGTGTTTGAAGGTGGATGCACATCTATTTTTATTGTTTATATGATTTTTAAAGGTATTTGAATGCAAACCATGTTCTCCAGCTGGGTGGTGTGAAAGAGTCGTTACCATATTCCTACCCACAGTTGCTACACAAACATTTTTCTGGTTGTTTGCGCAATTTCATCTTGGATACTCAGGTAAGAGCAGAGTAACATTTGCTTTAGCAGAGGAGAAAACTTGATTATTTAATTTTTGGGAGATTTGTATTACACATGAAACTTCTGCTTCCATTAATGTATTCAATGCCCACATGCATCATTGTAAAATACAAGAAAATTCTGGATTTTTCTGTGATAATTAGAATAAATACCTTGAAAAGTTATTTCTCAATACAAGGAGATGTATTAATGACCCAGGAACTGTGTGTTTGCTTATGCCCTGCTTCATGCAGCTGTCTTTCCAAGCTTCTTTGTGCATTCAAGGAACTTCTGAATGGCAATTGTATAACAGTATATTTATGCCAGCTGTCTGCTTTGTTAGGAAGTATTAGGGTTTTTTTGCTTTCATAGTCGTTGAGTTTATTCAAAGGCAAAATATGCTCTTGATAAAATCAGCTGAATTCTGAATGTCAAAAAGCAAACTTAGTAACTTAAGCAATGCAGATGAGGAACAAACAGTGAAGTGGTGCAGCTATTTCTGTTTAAAAATGAAATATGTTTCCTGAATAATATTTTTGTGTCATGAATTTTCTCTTGAAGGTATATGACCTGCAGTTTCCTGCAGAGTCCCTGAACAGTTTCCCTGGCTGCACCCTGACAGATGGGAGCTGTGAGACCATGGGTTCTTCTTCCTGTGGTATCCACGGGAGGTGCCTTGGAGACTGGGGCTCGTTTGCGTGTCACTGTTTGCCAGGCTACCATGGTTATCGGTGTGATAAAGGTGAACCCTCTTTGTCTGTTTCATTATTGATAGATTGCTAAATTTTACAGTACAGGAAACATCAAATCTTTGCAGGTAATGATTGCTGAGGTGATTTCTGATGTTTACATTATGTAAAGCCATGTTGCAGTGCAGTTGCTTGTGATTGTTAACAATTTCTTTTCTAATTCCCTTTGAGAAATTGCTTTCTTGGTATGGGATCATTTCTTTAATCCTGAGGGTGTTTGTGCAATGACTGTATAATGACATGACTGCATGAGAAAAAAAATGTGAAAAAAAAATTTATTACTGTTGTTTGATTTGCATCTGTTTACACTTCCAGAAATATCTATTAACCTAAAAAATATGAGTGTGCCAGTACCATTTTCTGTGCAGAATTAGAACCATGCAACTGGAATTAAAAATCACTGCTCTGTTGGTGTCTGGAAGAGACTCTGCTGGCTTAAAAAGCTGTGCTTTGGGAATAGCAGGATCTTTAGCTCTCATGGAGCCAAAGTTTGCAACAGAAAGACAACTATAAAATAGCAGTTTGTGAAATTTGATCACAGTACTTAATACATGGTGTATTGGTTTGAAAAACAAACCAGTGGGAGATCGTAAATCAGAATAAAATTCAATAGGAAAAGTTAAAAATAAGTGAAATAATACAAGGAAAAAGCACTGACAAAGTCAGATACAACCTGACACCCTGTTGGGGCAGTGGTAGCAGTCCAAACGTAGTAGCTCAGTTGAAGTGGTGATTCAGCAGTCTGGTCTCCGGCTGAAGGTCCAGTGGTAGCTCTTGTCCTCTGGGAAGCCAGTAGACAGGGCTGCCTGTGGTGTTTGCAATCTCACCTTATATCCAGGATGGAATGCTTGTCTCCTCCCTCTGGGCGGAGCATCTCACAATGGGACGATGTAATTTTTTCAGTCATGTGGTAAGGCCTTGATTGGCCATTAACACAATATTGTCCGGAATGGGTTATGTATGCGTCATGTGGCAAAACCCATTAACAGACGATAGTCCAGAGGGTGGAGGCAACACCACCCACCTGGTGTCAACAGTTCATGTAGATGGTAATAGAATACACTGCAACCCAGGACACATGGTCTGCAGTCTCTTGTCTTGGTCAGAGGTGCTGCTTCCCTGCTGTCATCCCATGTGAGCACTGTAAGGAGGAGCATTAGCAGGATCAAGTTGGGTTAGAGAACACCTCTTTACAGAGGAATATGAAATGAGAGCGTGACTGGGGAAGCTGTGGAAATAAATACGGAAGTATTTCGCAAAAGACAAGTTCTCACAGATCCATGCCGTGCATTGCAATTGTTCCTTTTACTTTCAACACTTCTTGTGACATTAAGGGAAATAATGATATTTCCCTCTCCTCACGAGATGCTCTAAAGGTTTCTATCTCTCTTAGTGGCCAAGGAGTACACATTTGAGGCAGGCAGCCACATCCGCTACCAGCTCCCTGTCAGTGTGTCTGCCCGCAGGATGCTGTTCGAGGCCCTGGTGCGCACCCGGAAGCCCGACAGTGTCATCGCCACCATGCTGTCCCGGGCCAAGGACGAGCACATCACCTTGCAGGTGAGGGGGCACCCCTCACAGAGACTGTGACATCAGTGCCAGAGACAGCTCAGAGAAACACTCACTTAAGAGATGGAAACAGAACAGAAAACCTTATGCTCAGCACCAAGACTTTGGAATTTGTTTTATGTATACATACAGGTCTGATGCTTTACTTGAGATATTGACCACACAGCTGTGGTATCTCATTGGATTTTGATGCCAGTTGCAGTCAAATGCAGTTTCTATACAGAATAGGATGAATAGGGTGTGTACCTGGGGTCCTTTTGAACCATGTGGCCAATTCTGCATAGTTCAGACTCTGCCAAGCAAGGTGCCTGTGGCAGTTGTAATGATGCCAGGCTCTCTAAGTGACAACCTTCTCATTTTATACACACTACTGAACATGTCACCTCTTCAGCCAAGTTGGTTTGAGCTGTCAGTGTAGCTGAGATACACCAGACTCTCAACTATTTGAGGAATACCCTAAATTTATGCAAGAGAGATCAGGGTATAATTACTCCAAGTGATTTAGATACTACTGTGAGTATATTGCTACCATATTTAGGTTGCCTAGTGCAGTAGCACCTGAAGTATTTTTATATTACACCTAAATGCACAGTGTAAACATACCCTAAACTTAAACAAATGCTTTAAGATTGAAGTTACAGGTCAACACAAAATGCCAGGCAATGACTTTTCTCTTTTTGCCATTTGTTTATTATACACAAGGTTGTTCAGGGACTCTTAGTGGTCTCATACAATCTGGGTGATGGAGACTATTCTGTAAGCCTTCCCTCCTACCACATTGATAATGGTGAATGGCATCACATCACACTGGAGAGAAATGAAAATGAATTTACTCTTCGCCTTTATGAAGGAGGTGGGAAGAGAGAGATTACTAAAGCAGCAGGAATATACAAAGAGATTGTCATTGACCCCAGCAGCTTGGTCCTTGGAAACACCTACCCATTCAATCAAAACAAGAGTTTTCAAGGTAAGAATTCTTGGTCTAATTGTTCATAATACGGACCTGTAAAAATGAAGGCATATTGCAAGAAACTTTCTTGTTTATGTAGAGCCCAAAGTACACAGATTTCCTGCATGACACTTTGCAACAGGGACAGATAAGCTGTTCTGACCAGGAGAAGGTACACCAGATAATTGTCTGCAAATACACTTGGCTACTGGACTTGGAACAATGATGGTCACCTCTTGCCTTGGCTGCAGAGTGTTTGCACCTGGAGATCCGGAAGCTTCTCCCAGGTGGACTGTGGATGGCTCCCTTCCTTGGACAGACAGAGCTGGTTCAGTGCATGGTTCCGTCCAGTCTGTTTGGCACCTCTCCTTCCCTCCCAAACACATCTGTCCCTATGCTGAAGGGAGTTTTTCCATTTTATATGTGCATTGCATAGCACCCACCAAATCCTGGTTTATTACCTCTGTATTACTGGATTTTACACCCAGTCAAAGCATTAATTAAAATTAGAAATGGTTTATTGAATTAGAGCTAAAAATCTGAATTTTTAGCAACTGAGTGGATGAGGTCACGGTGTCTGTTAAAAGCAAATCAGTTTCCAGCCTGGAAATTGAGTAGTTCCACAAAGGAGAAATATGAAGAACTATTAAGTCTGGGATATCCATGGCAGCTCTTTGCTCTGAGCTCAGCTGGAAGTTTGGCCTTTGCCTAAACCCACAGTGTAAGTAAAGCACAGCAGCACAGCTTTTATTGTCAAGGAAGACACATCACTGCTGGTTAAATGTGCCTGGTGTCTGTAGGTCACCTCTCTCCCATGCTCTTCACCTCTTTAACCTGGTCCTACTAAATCCATTCAGAACAACCTGGTCACATTTTCACCAGGCAAAAGTACTTCAGTGAGTAATACAAAAGTGCCTGGAGAAAAATTAAGTAGAGTAATAATTTACAGCATAAGTGTATCACAAATTATTTAGAAAAAGATTGTTTTCTATTGCCTTACTAGAAGTATTCTAATAAATATAGTTTATGATGTGAATTAGGGAGCTTATTTTGAATTTTTTATTTATGGGCACAATAGTGCTTGTTTTTAAGTAAATAAATAAGTCAAATGGTTGCATGAATATAATTTTAATTAGGACAATTAATGTTGCTGCTAAGTAACTGAAACTTTAAGGACTTCAAAGTCATAAAATGTACTTAATTAATCAAAGTATATGTTTTCATGCTGAGGCATCTCGTGCATACAAAGTTAATGTCACACATCTTCAGTACGAATTTTCTATCTCTGATTGAAGACTCTTTCACCATTATTTGTGGTTTGCTCTTCATACTATAAAGTTAAGCTGTAAGCTACAATTTAAAATCAGCCAAACAAAATTTTTACTGGTACATTGAAAAACAGAACAGGTTATTCACATGTAACAGATTTCCCCCAATATTTGGACTTTTCAATGGAAATCACAGTGGAGGGGTACATATTCCACTGACTTTAACTCAGGCATATAGGGGCCCTGTCATGGTTTAACCCCATCCAGTCTCCAGCCCCTCAAAGCCCCTCGCTCACTTCCCTACCAGCAGAATCAGGGAGGGAATCAGGAGGGTAAAAGCTGGAAGACCCCTGGGTTGACATAAAGACGGTTTAATAGAGAAAGCAAGAGCCATGCATGCAAGCACAGCAAAACATGGAATGAATTCCCTGCTTCCCACAGGCAGGCAGATGTTCAATTATCTCCAGGAGAGCAGGGCCACATCCCGTGGAATGGTTACCTGGGATGACAAACACATTCACTGCAAACATCTCCCCTTCCTCCTTCTTCCCCTCACTGCATTTACCCTGTGCATGATCTGATATGGTCTGGAACATCCCTTGGGTCAGCTGGGGTCACCTGTCCTGGCTGTGTCACTTCCAAGCCTCCTGTGCATCCCCAGCTTCCTTCCCAGCATGGCCCTACAAAAAGCAGGAAGGGCCTTGGCTCTGTGAGCCCTGCTCAGCAAGAACAGAAACATGTCCATGTTATCAATCCTGTGTTCAGCACAGATCCAAAACACAGCCCCACACCAGCCCCTGGGAAGGGAATTAAGTCCACCCCAGCCAAAACCACCACAGGCCTGCAGCAGCACTTGATTCTTGTGGAAAACACTGGGAATCTTGATCCAAAACTTCTGCAAATTCAGTCCAAAAATGAAGGATAATGTTATGAAAGTTTAAGAGAATTCAGTCCTGGATTTAAACTTTGATAGCCTATGTCCTTTGTCAAGCATAAACTGCCAAATCTTACATCTGCTTCAAATGATTCTTGCTGAATGGTTTTTAAAACTCTCTCTTTGTGCCTTGCTGCAGGATGTATGAAGGATGTCAGATTTAACAACTACAGAATCCCTCTGGACACTCATGGGAAGGAGCTGGTGTCAGTGTTGAGTGCCCAAGGCATCAAAGAAGGTTGTTCTTCGGAGGCCTGTAGGAGTAACCCTTGCAACCAGGAATTCATTTGTATTGATTTGTGGATGATGCATGAATGCAGGTAATTGGTGGAAATAGAAGCACAAAACCCTTCAGAATGAGGTGGGAAAGGGTGGATGTTGAAGTGTGCAGCTTGAAGGCTGCCCCTGGCAATCTCATCAAATCCCTGGAACCACAGTGGCACACAAAGCTGGACACCTGCACAGGCAGCAGGTTACTCTGTCCTTAGAGGCAGCACCCTCAGCTGACGTAAATCAGCCTGGCTCCAGGGATTCTGGAGCAAGTTCAGCTGCCTGTCTAATGGAAAACATTTAAAGAGAAGCAGCAAATCCAGAATGTTTATAAACCCTGGAACCAGGACAGGAGGCTGTGTGAGCTTGAGTGGCACAGTTCCCTGGCTGTGCTGTAAAGCTTGTGCTGTGCAGTGTCAACGCTTTCTCTTGTGAGGGTCTGATTTCTTACACAGCCCCAGGCTGTTACCTCTGTTCCCTCCCACACTCCTCCAGCTGCATTAGGAACACCACACCATTAAGCTTGGACTCGTGTGTGTGGCTGGGGCAGGACAACACTAATTCCTGTTGGTTGGGCTGTGCAAATGTACACTTACAAACACTTTAATGTTTGCACACACTCCTGACTGCCACTATGCACACAAATGGAGTTCTCTAGCTCTGGAAACTCAAAGACCATACCACAGCTTGTTCTGCCTAGCCAGAACTGCAGACCCCAACCCAGCTGGTTTTCACAAGGATAATCTTGCAGAAGGCAGTGGAACTACCCGAGTTCTGCAAGCCCCAGACATAAGGGTTTGAAGTTGTGGACCTCATGGTATGGCTACCTCAGGAAAAGCTACAACCTGTAATGATTTTGCATAACTTACTCCCAGTGGCTGCTTCAGAAACCATGCAGAGTGTCACCAAAGTGTGTTTTCAAATCTTCAGTGCCGCCTGTCAGGGCTGTTTTCTCCCAGTCTAATGGTCCCATTTTGCCTTGGTACGAGCAGCTGCCCTGCGGGACACATGATCTTGGAGAATGCCTCGGGCCGGCAGTGTGTGTACACGGCGTGCGCCGAACGGCCCTGCAACTATGGCACCTGCGTGTCCCTGTCCCCCACCGCCTTCCAGTGCCACTGCCCCAACGGCTACACCGGGCGCCACTGCGAGATCACCCTGGCCATCTTCCACAAGGACATGGGCCTCAGCTTCACCTCCCTCTTCGCCATCTGCGTCTGCTTCCTGGCACTCTTAGGTAGCTACGGCAACTACGTCTTGTATTACCTGTGGTGAGCTCGTGTGTCCACCTGTCCTGAGCAGTCATCGCCTCATCTCCTGCTGAAAACTCCTGAGGGAGACTCGACTCTGCCTTCATTCCCTTGCCATGGTCCTGTCACTGATTTCTCATCCCTCTTGTGCATCCATCGCTAAGTGAATCAACATTTGTGAGCTATGGAAGGTCTCTGCAGTTTTGTTTTCTTCACATTTTCACTTCATTGCTGAGGATCTGTTCAGATACATAACTGGAAGCAAATGCAATTGAACAGCAAGAGTGGAAATTGCTACCAGATAACCATTGCTTAAAATACTGTTGAGCATGAAACAGATTTTTCAGTCTAGGAGAAACTTCCTGTCTGATAGGAATACCCTGGTCAGGCAGGAGAAGTCTTTGCATCTTGCCAGTTGTGTCCCAGCTCCTAAACAGCTGCTTTTGGCTTCCTCAGCCACTTTCAGGCTTAGGCACTGGATCTCAAAAACAAGAAAACCAGAAGGATCTTACTAGTGAGAAAGGATCACATCTTGGAGTCTTTCTTGTTTATTCAAATGTCATGGAAGTTTGCCTGAGTAAAGACATGGGATTTTTCTCCTGGCTTTTAGTGTTAATGCAGTTTCATTCAGAAGTTGTAGTAAGAGTATGGAAATACCAACATCTTCCCCAACTCTGCTAGATACTATGTTTGCCATGCAGATATGATCAGCAAATTCGTAGGAAGCTAAGTGGTATCAGAGCTCTTGGAATTCCAGATAGTTGAGGATGATAATAGCTCTTTATGTTAGAGGAGTGCAGGGCATGGACCTGTGTGTACCCCAGTTTCAGTCCCAAGGTAATTTAGATGCTGCTCCACAGAACTGCTGCCATGTAGATATTCTGTAAGAGATTCTAGTTTCCTTAATTCACTGTACCTGTAATTGATGGTATTCAATCCTTTGAGGTCTTACTCTGAGCTTTTATCGATTTTTATAGAGTAGGTAACACAGTGATACACAAGTTTCTATTTATAGAATGTTCAGTATCTGATGTTGACGCTTGTCAGTTGTGTAAAATGCACTTCAGCATTTAAGAAAAATGTTTAAATTAATGAATGCTAAGGCAAAATGTGCCTGATTCTTTTTTTCTAGTAAAACATCTAAAAGTAATTTCCTCTTTTGTCTTGTGTCTTCTTGTGTTTCATTTGTCTGTAATTGTGTCTGTTACTGTCAACATGTTATTACTTTTTTGTCCCCCTCTGTAATGCATTTTCTGTGACAAAGTTCAACTCCACACAAGACAGAGACAGGTCAGAGACACTGCTTGGTCTTTAACCACCTTTGAGTTGGGCTTTAAAGGGTGTTGCAAAATGCTCTTTAAAGGCTTTGCTTCTGTGTTGTTCACCACCCTGGAAAGTGCAAAGCCCAGACATTTGCTGAGAAGCCCGGAGTGCAGCCGTGCTGGCGCTGCTGTGCACTGGGGTTTACTGGTGCCTGCATCACCTCTGCTCTGCTCCTGTGTTCCCACAGTGCTGCTCAGTGCTGGCCTCCTCTGGGCTCACTGGAAGATGCGCAAGGGTCTGCACGGAGGCGTTTACCACAGCTCTGCTCATCCTGAGGATCTGGAGGACATCAGGGAAAACATCCTCAACTACAATGAAGAAGGGGGTGGGGAGCAAGATGAAGTAAGGATCACTGTTATATTACACTTAAGAGGGGACTGGTGGCTCACCATGCTTAAGAAAATGTATTTTGTGCTTTGTCCTCAGCCTTTGTTCTGCTGATTCAGACTGGCAGTTGGCAGATTAATTATTTGGAAGGGTCTGTACATGAGGGTGCATGTTTCCTAAGCAGAGATAAGTGCCTGTCCATTTTTAATTTGCCTTAAAGCCAGTGATCCCGAGTGCATATTGAAAGGAGCCTGTAGGGCGAGTTTAGCAGTAGGGAACTAACAGCTGCTGGGTTTGGTTTTGAGGCTCAGGAGACACTGAGGTTCTCAGGGCTCATTTCTGCTGGAGCTCTAAGGGCTTGGAAGAGCCTGGTGTGACTGTTTCTCATGGCCAGGCTTTTCCAGAGACTGCTCCCAACAGCAGGTATTCACACCTCACTTGTTGGGAAGGGGAGGTGCTGAATTGGCTCCTCTGAAGCCCTGGGGCATGTGGTGGTTGTGGAAGAACCTTTCTGCATTTTTGTGTTTTAGAGATAAATACACCAGTGAACACAAGCTGTTTATACTTAGAGCAGATTATACCCAAAGCAGGTATTATTAACATTCCTGCTGGCTGTTCTAAGGTTTGAATGTGTCAGTGGAAGGTAGTGCTTTGAAGGAAAACTGTGGGTATTATAAACAAGTACTCTTAATAGATTATTTACTGATCCATAGATGCTTCCTATGTTTATAAAAGGTAAGAAACTTCATTGCCAACTGTTCATTTAATGGATTCAAGGGGTGATGTGACTCTGCAGAGGTAATAACAGCCATGGTGCCAGTGTGATGGGCCAAAAAAAGCCAGTGATTTAAAAATATTCTTACTTGTAGAGTATCCTTATTTTCTTGGTGAATTAGTGGGAACGTAATAAACACAGACATTTCCCATGTGATAACATAGACAGCTATAAATCCTGTTTTCCTTAATCAGAATAACTTCCTCTGCAATATTTTGCAATTTTACACCTAGAAGGTCTCTTTGAGGAAATCTACACTTACTGTATGACATTTTTAATTATTTTTGGAGAGTTCTTAAAATACACTCCTTATTTTAAGCAGTGGAATTAAATTAGTGACTTGATGATCTCCATCTGACGCTATTACTCTGCCTGAAGAAACAGTGCTTGGAGTGAAGCCTCTCTGGTTTCTGTGTACTCTTCCTAAATTATTCAGACTTTACCGTTGCTGGGATTGCAGCTGAATCTTTTTAACCTAAAACCTAGTTGTTTGTCTTGATTAAAAAAAAAAACCCAAACAAACAAACCAGCCCCAAAATACCTAGAATTACATCACCTTAGTTGTGTTCTAATGTTACTGCAACAAAAGGATCATGAGGCTACTTGGATAAGAGAGTTTCATTTTTGTAATGTTAGTGTATGTTAGGGCTGTGGGGACAAGAGGTTGTTATATGGAGTTTCTACATCTGAAATAAAAAAAACTTTCCCCAGAGAAATTCAGAGCTCATAAAAATTGCAGGAGGTCAGTGCATTGTTGAGTACTTGCTGAACTCAACTGACCACCAGATGTTGTTAAAAGCCAGCTCTGGACCCAGAGGCAGAGGTTGAGTTAGGTTTGTAGATGGCCAGCCAAGAAGGGTTTATTATCAGAAGAAATGTGTCATTTTAATGAACAATTAGTAGCAGTGAAGGATGATTTTAATATCACCCAGTTCAGTGAAGGGATGATCCTCAAGTTTGTATTGGAACAAGCTCCCATTTAACTTGAGTACGATGAAAAGTTGTTCCATGTCATGGATTCTCCTGGTATCCATGCTCAGAGTGGGGCTGAACTGGAGCTCGAACTAACTTAGGACGTGCCTAAGGCAGGGATCTGGGCTGTAGGTCTTGGTGTTCATCACCAACACTCCTCAGTCTCTGGAGGAATGGGAATAAGCAGCTCCTGTCCCAGCCCCCCATCCTGCCACTTAGGCAGCTTCTTGATTGCAGGTGGGGGGTTTAAGTTGTTCTCTGCCTCCAGGGGAAATTCAGCAAAACTCACGGAGATTACCTTGGTTAATCTCTTACAACATGGTTATGCACAATGCCACATGCTGGAGAACTAAAGAAATCATTTGGGAAGTGCTGATTCTGTCACTGATGGCTCCTGTTCTCATGAACAGTATTAGCAATACAAATAATTACTTGTTTGCTCTAATGAACTCTGTCTCCTACCACCTGTCAGCACTCTTTGGCCCGTAAACCAGTCCAGGGACAGAACCTTTGGGTGGTAGGGAGGTGAAGGATGCTGGGGGACAGGACTTCACTTCTTCATTGCAGGTGGATCAGTGAATGTCATTAACTGTTGGCTTTGGCAGCTTTGTGCCAGAGGTTGTGGCACAATTCCCAGACAGCATTTACTGCGGCTGAGCTGGGGGGGGAATTAGTGACTTCTTTGGAAATAGGTAGTTTTACTTGGCTTTTACAATTGTGCCACTGCCATGTAACATAATTAGCCATTATTCCAGAGACTGGTAAAATTTTATCAGAAATCACAGTAGATTTTTGAACTACTACTGCAGAAACATTTCTTTAACGTACTGTTTGTGAATACCCTTTCTCACCTCTTGTGTCATGCTTGTAGTATCAGTGTGCAGTGGTGATAAGACACTCAGATATGAATTTCAGGACAAAGATTGGGACGTTTCTGTCATGTTTATTTAGCTTTTGGTATGAAATCAGACTTGATTCTGACCCTGACCGCAGCAGTGCAGACTGCACAGGTGTTCCTCACAGCCCTTCTCAGCTGCATTGCAGGTGGCAGAGTTGGCAGATCACCCAACCCTTCACGTGTTCACAGCGGATGGACCGACTCGGGATCATTCCTTCTTTATTCCCACCAGAACATGAACTTTTGGGACCTACCGAGAGTATTAATTCCATGTGCCCGATTTCTCCCTGCAGGACGCCTACAACATGGCAGAGCTGCAGGTGTCTATCCAAGCCAGCCCAGCCTATTCCCTCCAGCAGAGGAAGGAGGCCCCAGGGCAGCGGCAGGGCGCTGTGAGGGCCATGTGGCGGCGGGCCCAGCGCGGGGCGGCAGCGGGGCCCGCGGGGGGCACGGAGCTGGCGCGGGTGCTGTCGGCCGCGCTGAGGGAGGCCGAGCGCTGCGCCCCGCCTGTGCCGCAGGACTCACTGCGCATCTTCTGCACCGAGGGCGCCGGCTCCAGCGCCGGCAGCCTCAGCTCCCTCAGCTCCGCGGGGCTGGGCGATGGCAGCGCCTGCGAGCACATCCACGAGTGGGGAGCCAAGTTCGAGAAACTGAGGGAGCTGTACTCACACAGAGAGGCAGGAGACCTGTAGCTCCCCAAGGCCGCTGTTTTCAGTTCTGGAAGCAAAGGTGAGGCACAGTTTTTTGTACTCCCGCTCTATAATACCCCCACCCGGCCTTTTTTTGTTACAGCAGGGATTCAGATTCCCACTAAGGAGGCACATTTGGCAGCTAGTTGAAAAATGAGTAGGAGCTAATCTTGGGACATCCTGGACATTTGCATCTTGGTATTCTTACTGGGAAGAACAAAGAGAGAATCTGGGGTACTCTGTTGATCAAAAAAATGGTCTGAGCAAGACTCCGCAACTTATATAATTTTAAGTTGTGAAGTAGGTATGTTTATAGCAGCTCTGGGTGGGCGGGAGGTCCTCCTCAAGCCGCGCACACCTCAGCCCGGGTATCGCTTGGTATATATCAGGTTACATGTTACACATTCACCGAGTTTCGCAATTCGCCTATACATATGCATGACCTATCCCCACTTCGTATTATAATGAGTTTAAAAGTCATTTCCATGTGCTCACGCCTGCGCAGTGTTATTTGGTAGTGGGCTCCGGGGGTCTCGGGAGGAAGAAAATACTCATCCTCTTGTCTTGAACTTTTCACCTTTCTCTTTTGCACATGCTCTCTTAGTCTCTGGCCCAAGTCCAAACAACAACTCTGGTTTCAGCTAGCGTAGGGGTTCCATGAATACAAGCTGGGTCACAGTCCCTGCTTTTGTCAATAATCTTTTACTTCTCATTCTGCTTTGACAAACACAATCAATGTTAAGTAAGCAATATACACTGTCTAGCAAGCAGTTTCTAACAAGTTACCCTGTAACTTCTAACTTCCCTGCATCACTGTCATTCACATACTGTGGTTAAGAAGTACAGGTGTTTTTTGTCACTGAAGTAATGCAGGACTGAGGGATCCAGTGCACACAGCCTGAGGTGTGCTGGGGCCGAGTGAAGCATGCGGGATGTGCGCTTTCAGGGAAGCGTGCTGGGCTTGCTGTTTCTGGTGCTTTAATAGTTATTTGAAGAAAAAAACCACCTTAACTTTTTCTCATGTAAGTCAAGCCCATGGTGTCGTATATCCCTCTTGTTTCCCACACTGGGCCCAGTGACAGCCCTGCTCACTGAACACAGTGCAGGTGCCAATGCAGGGGTACAGGTAAATGAATGAAGCAGATGGATGAACTGGAACTTCAGTTACACTGTGATGAAATCCCTTTATGCTGCTATACAAGGGCAGAAACTGGATTTAGGCACAACACATGAAGCCAGGTGCTTACAACTAAGTACTTTTCCTAGGGAAAAGGCCAGGTTTTCTGGATTCATGCCTCAAAGGGGTCTGGTCAGGAATTTGAGTAGCCAACACCACAGTTCACCACCATCTCTCATTCCTAATGTGCTGCTAAACTGAGCCTAAACGAGCCTGAACTGTGTCATTTGCATCTGCAATTGTGTCCCTCATGTTTTGTTAAATCTCCTTTGATAAAAACATCGCAGGACATATCTGGGGACAGAGAAACATGGGGAAAAACTAACAGCAGTAGCAGGGGTGGGATATTATGCTTTAAATTAATCAGTCCCTTTTTCAGACCGTTTAATGTCCAGCTACTATGCTGGATTTTTCTTAAACTTGACAATATTTCAAAGAGAGAAGGTGCCACTGAATTAATTTTATTTCTTTAATTGAGACCACTTGTACAGATAAGTGGAGTACAGTGTAGCAAACTCAAAATCTTAAAGCTCTGCTGTTTCTTCTATGCATCATATGTAAATTATATCTATTATAATATGTAAACTATGTGTAATATGTACATTATATATTATGAGCTAATAATATAAATATGTCCTAGTTTCTAATAATTTGTTTCATTAAAACAAAGCATGAAACAATGTATTGTAACAGAGATTAAAACTGCTTTGCTCAGTTGCATCAGTAGCTTGTTTTGGTAGGTCTGGCTTTTATTTTTATACATATAGTAAAACCCATAACGAGGTGAATGCTGTCTGCAGGCCAGCTCAGTTTACGTGCTTCCCAAATCAGAAATGTTCACACAGTACCTTTTTCTCACGTGCATTTGTGCCACACTCTGGAAAATCTTGAGTGCACCATTAACCACTGGTTACACACTGCAGGTGGTGGCCACTGTCCTCTGGAAAATCTAAATCCCATTTTTACCCACACCCAATGGTTTTGGTTCACAGACAGTACAGAGTCTGTGGTTTTGTAATTTTACTGACATTGGCTTGGGAAGAAACCTTGGCTGAAGCATCTTGCAGTGTTCACAAGTCCAACAGCTCCTGTATTCCGTGATCTCAGCAGTCACAAACAGGATATGGAAAATGAATTAAATATATATTATGCACAAAAATATATTCCTTCCTGAAACAGCAATAATTTTGTCTACATAGCTTGTGTTCTTCCCACACGTATGGATATGCTGTTGCTGTGGCTGGTTTAAATTTATCCTGTAAGCTCCTTGGGGCCAACACTGTCTTTATTTGCTTGTGAAGTGTCCTGTCTATCTCAGGCACCATATAAATAATAAACCAGCCTTCTGTCCAGGGTGTCTCTGCCTTGTTTGTGTTTAAGGATGACTAAAGAGTGGACTCTGTTGAATTATTTCTCTCTCAGTTTTGATCAGATGCTTCCACAGATGTGAGTCACAGGTGCTGTGCTGCCTGAAAAGCTTTTGCTGGTGGGCTCAGGATCCAGTTACACACCCAAAGGACACTTTGGGGTTTCCCCAGGGGAATGAGACCTTGTTAAAGCTCTTCCTCCATCCCTGAGGAAGTGGACTGGACCCTGGGTGAGAGTGACAACAAGCACAAGCACAACCCAGGAACCCGCTGGGGACAAACAAAGGTCACAGAACAGCCACAGAGCTGCTGAGGCTCAGATGTCTCGGTGCTTTTCCAAATGTTGCTACCCTACTGCTGCTTCCTTCCCTGTTACAGCTGTAGCCCTACTTTTTAACCAAACATGAAAACAACACCCCCAGAGCCTGAGAGCTGCCTCTCTACTCACACTGAGCCCCAACTTGTACAGAACATACAGAATAAAACAAAAGGGCAGGAAACATTTCAAAACTGCTCTAGGAACTTGTGTCGATACAATCTCAGTAATAGGACACACTCATTTGCAGCTGTCATGCCCTATTAAAGCCTACTCTTCCTCTTTCCGGAGATTACTAATTAGTTCACTTAATTTATCTGTATTTATTTGCATGCTGCTCTTTTAATTACTCTGCAATTGCTGAAATCATATCCTCACTTGTTCTGCGTTCCCACAGACACACACAAATATTTCAGTGCCTCTACAGAAAGGCTTATCCCAGCACTGCCGTGGCTCCCAGGGAGAACAGCTGGCTTTCCACGGAAAGCTGTGCCATGGGTCAGGGGGGAAGGAAAAATATTGAATAAAAAAACCCATTGGGTCCCTAGGTAGTGGGATTTTCAGTAACCTAGTACTTTTATTAATCTTCTTCCATGTTCTTTACAGACTTTAAACATGTAGTAAGAACATTTTATTTAGCATAAAATGTTTGTAAAGGTCTGAAATTTAAATCATCGTGTGGATATTAGTATTTAATCTGTCTGCCTGTCAACTACATTAATCTTTGTGGTCTTCCCGTTAAAATAACATTCCAAGTACATAACATGGAACCAAGCCACAGGAAAGCTGATTGTCCTTAGGTCTGACCTACTGACCAGCAGGTTTAGGAGGGAAAACAGGGCTGTAAAAAAGCAGGATTAGGTGGGCAGAAGAAAGTTGTGCATTTTCTTAATTACAAAAGTGCTAAAACCCACGGCCATCTCTTGAGGATTTAAAGGAGGAGGCTCTCTGGAGCCCAGAATCCCCTCTATGCAAGACCACTGTGTAGGGCTCACATCCCATCAATTACATTAATCCCTAATTAATGATGGGGACAAACTCCTCCAAGCCCCCTTTAGACCAGTCCTACAAATGGGCAGTTGTATCTCCAGCTCTGCACATCCTGCAACTCCTGTCACAAGAGTCTCACATCAGGACATCCTACTGCACTTACAGCCCTTGAAATGTGCTTCTTCACTCCCAAAGAATGCACCTTTCTGTTCATTAAAAATACTTAACTTGAACTACAATGTGGAAAAAGCAGGTCCATGTTGGACAAAGTATNTAATACACAAATAAAGAAATAATATTTATTTAAATGGACATACGGCCTCAGTCTACTGACCTTACTGGAGTTAACATGCACTGGGTGATGACTGGTAAAGATAATGGCTGATAACTTTAGCTTCTAACAAAACACACCCATTGATTAAAAAACACAACTGTTAACACAACTTTGTTAAACACAAAGGCGATTCCAGAAGTCAGTGCTATCCACAATATAATGAGCTTGAGAAGCCAAAACTTCCTCATGAAAAGTATTTTGCTTTCCTCCGTATGAACTAAACGAAGCTGATTCCCTAACCACGTCTTTCTCAACCCATCCCAACATAAAAACAAGCAAAGAAGTGATTTTCAAATTACACAATTTATTTAGTATACAATAATCATTACATCTCTTTACAACAACATATTATAAAATAACTACGTTAGATCCCACCAGCAGAACACTGAAACAATAAATGAAAATACAGATCTCAAAGACTTTTCTCCCCTAAAAACATTCTGGCTCCGTGATAGCATTTTGTCTCTGCAATCTAAAAAAAGGTAATTTATACCACAATCCCACTAATCACATGCAGCACAAAAGTCCTTGCAGACACCAAGGAACACAGAGGAGGAGTCCTGTCCCTGACAATTCCCACTGCTGGTTATCAGTAAGAGTTGGCACCTCGGGAATGGGAGGTGCAGCCCTTGTGCCCCAGCCCCTCACAGTTGTCCCTGCCCTCCCAGGCCTTGTCTCGAACAGGGGCAGGGAGGAGCTGCTCCTTCTGAGCTGGGAACTGCTTTTGGCCCTTGGCACTTGGATTTACTGATTTAAGCAGGTTGGTGTCTGAATGCTGCATTACAGTCCATATCCCTTAGTGTTAAACCTTTCTGATAATCTCTCATAGTACATCTTCCTGTTTAAAAACACTCAAATAAACCAGTTTGCACTTGGTAGTTGCTATGAAAAGGTTAAATTTCTCATTTGGCAATATTAGAGACTGCATTTTTGAAACAAGTCTGTTTAAAAATACTGTTCCAGTCAGGATTTCTTAGTGTCAGCTGTTACCTACACGTAAATTCTGAAGACAACAGGGTAGCACTGGGCCCAGGAATCCCTCCCCACCACCAAAGGAAAGTTACTGCACCTTTCCAGAAAGATCAAATTGCATTCTAGAATGAGCCATACAGCCCAGACATACTTTACCTTTTGTGTGTTTGTTTTCAATTACTGAAGGCATTCACTGAGGGATTCACTGACCCAGGCTTGTAGCAAGAACAACCATGCATCATTACAGGCCTAATTAAAGTTTTAATACTGATTAAAATGTTTTATTATTGTATTATGTTAAACTGCATGGTCTCCAACTTCATTAAAGGATATAGGCTAGGAATTACTCAGGAGTTTCAGCTGCTCAGTGTAACAACCCAGCTCCTGTCAGTGTGCGATTTAACACAGCCTGGCTACAGCACAGCATTCTGTGCCAGAGAGAAAGGCAGAAGGATGTTGAACATTGTTTAATGAGTATTTACTGAATATAAAATTGTTTGAGCATGTGACATAACCATCTCCGTCTCTTCGGTAATTTACCTTGGTACAACTGAAAGGGAAAACACTTAAATCATTTGGAATTGGAGCCCAGCTCAATTGTGACAGCTAATCTCATTACATATCTTGATTAAATTAAATGTGGAATTTGCTATCTGTAGCACTTTAAATTTCCCATCATTAGAAATTAATTGCAGTGGTAATTACTATAACTGAGTTATTTGCACAGGCCACAAACACTCTTATAGGTGTTCAAACGTTAATTCAGCCTGGGCCTAGAGGCACTTGATTATTACAGTTCTGTTTTTTGTAAGAAACAAATGAGCCTAGAGGATGTCTAATTCAAGATGGAGAGTACTGTGAGACTTCCAAATTTGATTTCTAATTTCAATCCAAAACCAAGGCAGTGCTAAAAACACAACAAAAGCCATGTGGTACCTTCATAACATTTAGAAATCCAATATAATTCACAAAGTTCTGGCTGGTAAAAAGACAAAGCGTACAAACAAATCATAAAATTCTCAGCACTGAGGTCTGGCTTCACTTAATCTTCCACGTCATTTTAAAATACTGGTAGTTTCTGTTTTTGGCTAAAGAACAAGGAAAGAATGATTTTGTGCTAAAATACAGAGCTTTGTGTCTGAAAAAATACAAAACAAAGCTCTACTAAATTGAAATACTGGTTTCCTGCTGATTTAGAGATGAGTTTTTCTTTTGTTCAATTTTGCTATCCTAGCGGGATTCACATGGGGAGAAAAAGGATCCCCTGTAGTTCAGAAAGTATATACAGAAAAGTGTTGTGAGAATCTAAACTGAGAAATTTGGATTTTTGTTCTGAGCATTTTAGGAGGGTACAAACATGCAACATGTATCAAGCATGCTCCAGCCTTTTTTCTCACTAGAAATACGGAACACTCTATCATGAAACACTTAATGTTACAAACCAGTTTGTTTCTGATCACTATAAATGCTGGACCAAAGATTAAAGTTTTTTCTTTAAAATTGTTTGCTTAATCTGCACTCACTGATTCTGCAATCACACTCACAAGACTGGAAACTCATATCTGCATACATTCCCAAAGAATTCAAAAAAGAGGCACTGAAAGAGCACAAGGACCTGTCAAAAAGGATCAGACTGTAAGACAAAACTTCATTTTAAGGATTCACAAAGGCAGTGCTTACTCAGGGTAGGAGTAGCATGGGCTGCTTTCACTGAATTTTTATTATTTGAGAGGAAAAAATCTGAACTGCTGAGCAGATTTACAGGCTGGCACTCAGTAGTGCTCCCACAGGCTGCTGCCTTTGTCTGTCTCCCAGTCAGTTAAAACTGGAAAACAATTATAACCTAAGTATTCAGAGGGTCAGAATTTATAATCAAAATGGTCCCTGCTAGCATTTATTTATGAATCTATGAAAATTTTGGTGACATCGATAATGTTATCAAAACTAAACTGTCTAAAAGATAAAAGAATCATAGTAATTAAACTAGAAACCATCGGTGTAAAATGTCTTACAGATGTAACCTGTTTGTAAACTTCATCTGCATTTCCTAATGTGGGTCCTAGCAGTGAAATACTGAACTTGAAGCCATGGCTGGAAACATTATTTATGCTTGGCAAGTTTGTAAACATGGAATGTTTTGTTTTGAAACACCCTGGTGAAGTGCATGGTGTAAGAAGGAAGGTTTTTTATAATTTCCTCACAGAACCGAGGATACAACGAAGGTTTCAAATCAGGTTCATTCTCTCCCAAGCCATCCATGATCTGCAATTACATGGAACAGATGTGTGAAACATCTTTAGCCAAATCACAGTTACAGGCAGTAAAAAGTTCGTAACAACCTCAACAATACATTCACTGGGCCAGGCTGGCCAGGTTTGTTCACAGTATGAAACATGTGGGAGGAAGAAAACTGCTTTAAACCAGTGAGACTTACAGTACTGTCTCTAAATGGATAAAGCTGCTTTGTCATAGGTCTGTATCTGCTTGGGCTTGTGCAGTCTGCTCTGGCTCCACCTCAGCCCCACAAATGCCTGAGAACTCCCCTGACACGGAGCAGTAACAGAACCACGCTGAGGGAACTGTAGCTCTGAAGTGACTTACACCTGGGAGGGAACTCTGCTTGTGTGCTGCTAACCTGGAGCTCATCAAGAAGTGATTACTTCAGGCTGAATTCCCCCTTTTTTATTCTCAAATACCCTTAAGTGCAAGCAGTGTTAATTTGGCCAATTTGAGAATGTCTAAAGGCTCCAGTAGATTTTCCTTCCCACAGTGCAACTATGCTGAGCTACCTCAGATCGTAACTGGGTTTCAGAGCGAACTCAAGCAGAACGTATTTTGTTCCTCGACATGGTCTGTAGCACTCACATGGCCATTGGCTACATCCAGCAGGTCCCGCAGGCGGCAGCCCCTGCTGTGCCTCCTCTCATAGCAAATGCTGTCCTCCAGGATCACATAGTCCGTGCCAAAGGACCGCAAGATTCTGTACACGTCGCTGGGAGATCGCTTGGCATAGATCTGGTAAATCTGGAGAACAAGGAAACCCAGCTCCAACACACACCACATCACCGCTACTGCTTTGTTCGCTCTTTCTTGAGCCAGACAAAGAACTGAGACTGAGAAACCATGGGAATGCAGTATTATAGAAACAATCTACAAGTGCTTTATTCAGGAGCCACACAGAGTTGTGTGTTATGGCAAGGATGCTGCTGGATACAACAACACTGGATGGTGCTGGCAGGCTTTGGGAATGTCTCAAGTACAGAAAAGGGTAGGTGAAGAAAACCAGTCTCCCCTGCTCCATGTGCAGTTTCTCAGGGTGGTTTCTAATCCAGTGCTGTGTGCTGGTCTGGGAACTGAAGGGAGTATCAGGGAATACTCCATGTGGGTTTAACAGCCCAAGTGGGCACCAGGATCTACAGATGCCACAGTAGCCAAACCAGTGCCCTTGGTACTAGCTGGGTACCAGGGCACAGAGCTGTTCAGACACACACCAGCTGCCAGAAGTGAGTCAGGAGATCCCAAAGCAGTTAAATCCCGGGCCTGTGTCTGATAGTAAGTTACCTCCACGAGTAAAGCATGTGATTCCTTTTGCAGTGTGCCATTAGAGAGGACATTTGTTTTCTGGAGTGGAGCTCCTGACACGGGCAAGAATTACTTTAAACAATCAGAAATCTCTTACCTGCTTTGTTCTCTCCCTTAGATTCTTATCCTCATAGTGGGGATGGTTGGTTAAGGTCCGTCCAGTGCATAGTTTGACTCCTGCTAACAGCTGCATGCTCCCAGCAAACACTGCTGTGTTTGGAGTGTTTGACCTAAACAAACGTTGGTAAGTCTGAGGAAGTGTCTGCAGGGGCATTTTTGCAATGCTTGTGACAGATCAGAAGGAAAAAAAAGACTGCAGAAATATTTTTCTGCTTCTCCTCTATTCAGGGAGCAAACTGTTCAAGCAACTGTGTTTTCTTCAAATGCCAAGTGGATAAATTATGATATAATACTCAACTGCAAATAAAAAATTTACTAAGCACTATGAGGAAATTTAAGAAAAACATGATCCTGACAATTTCAAACTATTTCTATATTTCATATATTTCTCAGGTTCATAAAGCCTCTTAATATTTATAAGTTTCCATATTCTAATTCTTTAATTATTTCAATAAACTTACTGTGATTTAGGTTTGTGTCTGATATATAAGGTACTTTATATAAAATGAATTATTTAATCTGAATAGTAAAACTTTCTGTTCCTGTCCTGGCATTCACCATTTGCTTGGAATGAAAACTTTGTTCCATGAGACATTAATCTTCCTATTCTGACAACTCTGGGAGAGAAAATATGAAAAAAGACACCCCAATTGCAAAAAGCTGGGGCAGGGGGATGCAGAAGATGCCAGAGAGAAATGCTGTCACTTATTAGTACTGTGACCTTTGAAATTCCAAATCCTAATATCTCAGGATTACTCAAATACCCACAATGAAAAAATTATTTTTGCTCACCTTCCCCCCAACAAGTTTACAATGTAAAATATTTGCAGAGACACCACAGAAGGGCAGAGCAAAAAGAAAGACTAAAAATGCCAGGCAACGGACACTCCTATAATCAGACTAATTAAAACTGGCCATAGTATGCTGAAGTATTTTCTAGTGCTTAGTAGGCACATAACCATGGAAGGGTCTATGAAGACTAAAACAACAGAAAGCAGCACCCATTAAAACAGCTCAAATGAAATTAGAATGTGAATAAGTGCCTAACATCCCCATGCATGCACTAAAGTACTCCAGTAGCTGTGACACCTTGGGGTGCACTTTAGGGAGCCTTTGGAAACTGCAGCTACACAGTCACTCATCTTTAAGCTCCATGATCAGCTTGAAAATGTTGAGAGACGAGTATTAAATTTTACTATCGCCTTTCAAGAGATTATGCTTAGCAAATGAATTAATAATTACAAACTCTTCCTAAAAAATCTTGCACTGGTACATTAATCTCATCTAGGAAGGCCACAGATATTACTTTTAATAGGCCAGTTTAACTTTACTGGTAGACTAGCTCTTCAGCACTTCATAAAACCAGTTTCATTTTAAAGTCTGAAAATACTTAATTTCTTAAGAAATTACTTATTACTTAAAATATTCAAAGCCACAAGTGTCATGAAGTAAATGTTCCATTAAAAGAAATTAATTCCTGTTAGAATTTTGTACTATGCAAATGGGATGGCCCTGACAGGCTATCAGCCAGGACTCATCCTTGGATCTGTGGGAAAACACAAGTCTGTGGGACTAAGCTGCAAAGGACATGGGCTGGACTCACAGAGGGACTGGGGAGCGCTTAGACACCCAAATAAAAATGATGATTCTTAAAGCATGTTTCTGTTTATGCCTGGGCCAGGCAACTCCTAATGTGACAAGTAGGTTTCTGTGCTTGTTCAAGATTAGTTCAAATTTTAAAACCTGACTGGCCTTACCAAGGCAACCCTGCTCTTCTGATTGCAGATTTGCATTATAATGGGCTCTAGCAGACTCAAACTTTCTTAAACCCACTCACACAGCCGCTCCCAACAAGTACCAAAGGCAAAACCATAAGAAAAAAAGCAAACAAAAAAGTCAAACCAGCCTGCAGCCTCTTTTCTTTAAAACGAAAGCTAAAGGAAATGGTGATAGTGCCCTTTATCAATAACCTACTGGTAAAATGCTTGTCAAAAAAGTAGAATCACAGAATATGCTGAGTTGGAAGGGACCCGCAGGGCTCATCCAGTCCAGCCCCTGTCCCTGCCCAGCCACCCCCCCAACCCCACCCTGTGCATCCCTGGCAGCGTTGTTCAAACGCTCCTGGAGCTCTGGCAGCCTCGGGGCCGTGGCCATTCCCTGGGGAGCCTGGGCAGTGCCCAGCACCCTCTGGGGGAAGAACCTTTTCCTGATATCCAGCCTGACCCTGCTCTGGTCCCAGGGAGCATTTGGAGCTGCAGCCCCCAGTGAATCTCCTATCAGAAAATGGATCCTGCAGAAGATTCAGGGTTCCACTTCTCCCCTTTCCAAAAGCATTAACTCCTACCGAGAAGGGGTGAAATATATCTGAGTGCATTCTTTACCAGACAGAAAGAGTTGTGCTAGCACTTCCTCCTCTCCCTATCCCTTGAAGATAATCTAGTGACCCCTGCTTGTTTTGCAAACAATGGCCATAAGTGATTTGGTCCTGGGTGGAGTTTAAAATCCAGTGTTCCAGGAAAAGGCAGATGTTTCCCTGAGACTCAGATTTACGTTTGAAGTCCCAGGAAATGATACTCCTTCAGACACATCACTGTCCATATTTTACTGGGCCAGCTCAGACGTTCCCAGACCAGCAGGAGCTACTGGAAGCCCTCTTTCCCTGTGCTGCACTGGCAGTGCCAGCAGCACAAGTGCTGGATTTCAGTGCCCTGGGCAGAGAGCTGGGGGGTGACACTGCGAAGTGACACACAGCCCCAGGCAGTGTCTGCCCTCTCCAATTCCATCTCCAAGAGGTCTTGTGGGTGGCCACTGCTGAGTGCTGGAGACACACGAGCACCAGGGAGCATTCCCAGGGCCAGGGTGATTTCTGCATCCCAGGGATGCTCCTGCCCATGCCCTGCCTGAGCCAGGCACTGCCCGCAGTGCTCTGCAGCCAGGGCACCTCTTGTGCTGCAAACCACTGAATGACACTTCTCTATTACACAAAAACGAAGCAATTTTTACAACTCTCTGAGCAAATGATGTATAAAATGAAAGGATAATTTGTTTTTATAGCTCTCCGCCAAGCTCCATACCACACTGCCCAACCTGCAAACAATTTATTCTCTAGGAAATGTCACTAAATAATGACAAGGACTTACAGGTCAAACTGATTTACATTATATAATTTAAATGCCATTCCAAGCAGACCTGACGGCATTTTGAACAAATAATCTCATTTATTTTTGAAGCTCTAAGCTTTCAGCAAGTTAATTACAGCTCAGCTAATGGGTAAACTAAGCACTATATTACAGAGTAGGAACCTTTTCTTTACCTTACACTTAAGAATTTAAAGAATTATATAAATACTTAAGAATAACTCATTAAAAATAAAAGGTTTTTACAGGAAGCACTTGCACAGACTCTGAAAGCAGTAGTAATTCTTTCTCTTAAACTGTTAAATAATTATTGTGAGCTGGTTTTAAGAAGCTCTAAGGAAGAAATAGCCAACATTGCAACTACAGGTTACATCATTAGAAATAAAATGGCTATTTCTAGTAAAAGTCCTCCAGAGTTGAACCCTGTAGTTGGCTTCCAAAGCCATAAAATCTGACAAGTCTCAGATTATTCCTTTACTAGTGCCTGAGTATGGTATGGATCTACAAAGCAAAAGGATTTGAGAAAAGGAGATTCTGAGGAACATGCCATGATAGATTTTTCTTTTTCTTTAAAAGAAAATCTTTTTATTTGCAGAATGCAATATTAAAATATCACAGGTTTAACTGCAGATGATAGGTAGTAAAGCGTATTCAGTCACACTGTCATGGTTCTTTTTTTTCCCTCTGGTTTGGAAAGACTGAAAATTGCAAAAATGGAAAATGACAGCCACAAAGAAAGAGCAACAAGATGCATTTTTTTTTTAGTCCCAGCCTCAATTACATGCATGCAGATTTTGCTCACATAAAGGAGTGCACCTACACAGTTGGTATAAACCTGCTTCTCAGGCACTCTCAAATTCATGCCTGAAATTTACTGACAAGTCCGTCGGACAAAAGCCCAAGAATTTGAGAACAATAATTAAAAAAAAAAGTGTAATAGTGCCTTTAAAGTCTGGAATGTGTTGATTTCAGTGTGATTACCCTTGAAAATCAGGAATGTAAGTAATAGAGAAGAGATAAACTTTAAAACTGGCTTGAAATTTAAATCTAGCCATTAATATAAATTATTTTAAATGACTAAATGAAAGAACCACCATTGAAACATGGGTATGTCATTTGCATAACCTTAGGAGCTTTTTGGAAATTTTTGGAGTTTCCACTAATATGCAAATTTGTCTGCTTGTCCCCACACCTGGTTCAGGTACAGCTGACATCCAACAATGCTCTGCTGAATCTCAGTCTCAGCTAACTTTTCCATTGTTTTGGCTGTTGCCCAAGATTTCTAAGAACTTATTCTGTGAGTTTTGGCAACTGCTATTGAAATATTCCACAATTCTAGACAGATTTCCCCTTTAAAGGCAGAAGACATTGCTTCTTTAACACTTACCAGAAGTAAACAGAGTAGGGAAGTTCACGCTATTGATTTGCTCATTCTACTGATATTCCTCCCCATCTCACAAATGAGCATGTTGTTCCTGCTGTCTTAGGGAGAAAGACCAAAACTAAGAATTTTAATGTACCTCCCAGCTGGGAACAGAGCTGTGAACTATCCCTGGAGCATTGGCTTCTTGACTTTTTGTTTAAAAAAAGCTAAGAAAATGAGGTGGTGGGTAGGAAAAAAGAAGAAGACTGGGATACGCAAGATCATTATGTAAAAAATTGTACTCTGCAATTGTACAGATAGAAACCAGTAGATCTTCCTGAAAATGCTGTGGCAATTTTAGTGAGAGGAAGAGTAAGAAATGCATCTGCAGACACTTCACAGGGGACAGACTAATAGTGGCCATTATTCAGATTATATATTTGGACAAGTTAATATGCATTTAGAGCTAAGCAGACAGAAGGGTTTTCTTGTTGTGGAGAGATTGCAAGACAGATGAGTTATTCCCAATTCACTGCTACACATGACAAATTAGAGCTTTTCATACTAAGTTTTAATAATGAATGATTAGTTCCTGACACCAGCCTTGACAAGTCATTAACTACAGCACAACTATCACGTGTTAGTATAGTAAAAGAGTTCTCTTACACATCAAACTTAAGAAAATCTGTCCCACGTTGAGAAACTTACCATAAATTTTGTTGACTGGTATTTAAGCATAGATAATTAACTCTTCTTTACAGGAATAATATTTCTAAATACAATAAATTCTAAGTAAAAAAATGCCCCTCTGTAACTGTCTGTCATGACTTGGAATGAAGAGATGACAATCACCAGTTTAGCATTCTCAGCACTAAGAACACATGAAAAATTATTCTCGTTGGAGCCAATCAAATCCAGTTCATGGCTGGGAATAACTCCACATGCATATTTTATGTATAAATCTATATATAACTCTATATATTGTACACAGGAGACCTGAACTATCAGACATTTACCATCTTTTAATAAAAGAGTAGTGCTAAATGGAACTGGCTGGTAAACATTAGTCACAAAAACATGTCAATAAGGCTGCAAAGATTCCAAATGATGGAAAAAATCATGGCCTGCTTTCAAAATAAGTCAGTGAAGGCTTGTAATATATTTTACTTCTAAATTACTCCTTCTAGTTTATGGATTAAAGAAATACAACATTATGGAGAGTAAATATGTTGCTGTGGGGAGAATAGCCTGGGTGACTGGTTTCACTGAAGTTCATTGCATATGAAGGGAATGCTCCAAGGAAATACTTCTAACAGTCTAATACTTCTAACAGTTCAGTATTTAATGCTGTATATTCAGATTTACTTTCAGAATGTTTTCCTCTGTAACATGAAACCAATTTTCTTTTTCTAAAATCATTGCTAGAGTTGCAAATAAATACAAGTCCTAGGAATCTCCCTGTTCAGAACTTAACTTGAAAGTTTTTAGTTGTTACTCTATGTTAATAGAGAACATACCCCTTAAGTTCACAGCCCTCCAGAGAACATCCTACCTGGCCTGTTTTCTCAGCATCTTCTACATGCAGTATTTCAAACTGCTTCCACCTGAGAAATACCTTCCTATGCTCTGTGAGAAAGCAGAAGTGATGAGGTGGGGTTGGAATGATAAACTCACATTCCTGGAAGACTTTGCACCTATGCTCAGCTGTGACAAGTTTAAGTTCAATTACAAATATTTTGCTTACAGTTTGGAACACATACTGGGATTAATTCTAACAAGCATAAACGACTTAGATTTTTTTAAAGTCCAAGAAACGGACTGCAGAGTACAAATTTTCCAGCACTACATCCAACATTATAGAGTTGAGAAGGACATTATGTTGGGGAGGGGAAATAAAATTATTTCACTGCAAAGGTCTATTAACGTAAATAGGTAGCTATAATATGACGAGAGAAGCTCGACACCTCCAAATTTACCTCTTTTGGATGTGAAAACTGCGTCCTTATGGGAGCAAAGGGATTAGCTGGCTCCCTGATGCACATGAAACAGCAGTGATACTGAACCAGAGCATGGAGCTGCTCTCCACAGCTACTCATATCCAACCTCCTGATAACCCACTCATCCTAACTATCCCCACGGGTCACCAGAGTTCACTGATGAGCTGTGACAAATAAGGAGAACACTATAACTAAGAACATTAAATCTTCACAAATAGCATTTAACTTAAATAGATAAAAAATCCTCTTACTTAATCCAGTTCATCAGCTCCACAGTATCTGGGTCATAGAATTCTCTCAGCTCTGACAGTTCATCCATTATTCCTGGCCAGAACTAAAATTGAAACAAAACAGAACAACCTGAAGATAGAACGAACAAAACAAGTTCTGGATGCTGAAATGTATTACTTCCTCTTAGCTGGCAACTAATCTTGTCCAGCTCATGGGTAAATTGCAAGACACAAGTGTATCTACTCTTCCCAGGAAGAAGAGGTGGCTGTCACTGGAGAATGAACACACAGTTTCAGGTTTTGGGACCTGCAGTTCCTGCCAGATGACCAGCAGGACCAGAACTGCCCACTGTCAATGATGACAAGAGAAGGAAATGCCCCAGGAATTGACATTAAGTTCGGAAAGGAAACATAAAACTAAATTAAAAAAAGGTAGGAGATCTGTATCAGAAGTATATATCATTAGACATTCTGTGGATGCCATTAACAGTATTTCAGAAGTATGAATTAAAAGAAAACCACTGAAGGCAAAAACAAAAGTATGACAGAATGGCAACAACCAGTAGATTATCAGGGGAAAGAATTTCAAAATTTACTGCAGACAAAGAATACATAAATCAAATATGGAGGGGAGAAAGGAGGATTGAAACTGATTCCGAAAAGCTTAACCCTTCCCTCCAACAAGCTAAGGGAACAATGATTTAAGGGTTTACTGTTTAAGCCAGTAAATATTCTAGGGCAGAAGGGAGCAATTAAGGAAAATAACAACAATGCTAATGATAGATGGCTGTGCATCAGTCTTTACTACGGAGGATGTTATGGTGAAACCTATTCTAAATCTGCTTTCTTTAGATAATAAGGACTGCTGGTTTGAAAACTGAAATGCTACAGGAAAAAGTCTAAGAAAACTCACCTGATAACGCAAAAAGCCATAAATCATCACATTTATGTAATGCTCATCCAAGACTTCAGAAGGAATTTGAATGTGGTGCTGCTGTGCAAGTTTTGAGTGAGTACAAGCAGTTTCCACTGGATGAAAATTTTGGTAATAGGGCTTGCTATTACTGAATTGAAAAATTTTCAGGTAGCACTACATTTGATTGGTAGAACCAAGAAGATGGTTTGATTTGATTGGTAGAACCAAGAAAACTAAAGTACTTCAGGAGTTCCAAATACAAGAGAATGAAAAAATAAATAAAAAGTAAAGCATACAAAAATATGGAAAATAACTGACAGAATTTTGTCTTGTAAATCAAATATATGTCAGATTGAGAAAAAGTGTCTGGTGACAGCAGGACAGGAAAAAAAAGAACAGATGGAACATATCAGGAATGTAACAAACTGCTCAGAAAAGTGAAGGAAATGTAAAAGAGGTTTCCACCTTGTAAAAGTGCTTCTCTGGGGTCGAAGTCTTCAGGAAAAGAAAACAGTTGTCAAGTGTCTTAAAGCAGCCCTGAACTGTAGCTGTATAGCCAAAGACTGCTCAGATCATAGGTATATGGGGTGATATGTGCTGCAATAAATGTCCATGTTTGGAGCAAAAGGACTTGGCCATGATGAAGATAAAAATGCAGCTGGAGAAATAATAGGAATGGATAGTTTACTAGCAAAGAGAAATCAAGATTATTTGGCAAATCCAGGAATTAGAATGCTCAAGCTTGGGAGCTCACCTTAAGTACCAACAATTTATTCAGGAATTACTGACATGCAAACACAAATTGATGGGCATTACTGTGAAGTTTAAAATACAATGAACACAGATAAAGGTGAAGTCAACCTACAAAGTGTAAGAAGTGAAAGTAAATAATACTTGGTACCGCATTATGTATGTGTTGTGTTATCTGCAGCACAGCTAAAGTATGCATGGAAATACTTCAGCATTTTCACTTTATCTAAAAGACCTTCCCACTATAATAATGGAGAACACATATAAACAGAAATACAGATGTCTAACAGGTCTCAAAACATCCAGTACCTGAAATCTGAAAGAAAGCCAGCATTGTAGCTGCATCTGCATCTCAATAAATTATTGTTCAGGTGTTGTACTTGGGGCTGTAGTAACCTCAAAAGAGGCTGTCATTAGCTTATTCAGGATTAGGTTAATAATCCCATAAAAGTCCTATTTTGAGGACCTGCACTGAAGAATAGTTTTTATGACAAATGTAACAGATAATGAAACACCCAACTGCCCTCCTACAAATTCAACAAAACTAGCCCTGATGACCAGTTAACTTTGTGGTGTACAGAGAACTGCCCCTACACTCTGAGCAGTCAGTGACTGAACAGATAAATCTCTGTCTGGAAAAGAGATAACTGTCTCTGTTCCAAAAATCTCCTTCCACTGTCTGTTTATAAGGTTTTAGAGAGAGAATATAAAACCACTTTCTCACAGAAGCAGTGGGTACTTTCTGGATCTCCCTGTAAGAATTCTTGTCTGACCACTGCCAGGGCACCTGGGACAAGAGCCTCGTGGGTCCCTTCTAGCTCAGAGTATTTGGTGATTCTCTCAGGCTTCTCATCAACTCTTTCAGCTTTGCAGAAAAGACCCATAGAGAGATCCACTCTTCTGGTAGCTCAACTGCAAGAACTGACTCAGGACAAAAAACCACTGAGAGGTGATGAATTTCTCATTCCCACAAAGAAATTTGACAAACAGTATTTTTAATGTCAATAAAAATTATTTCCTCTATTTAGAAGAAACAGGAAAATTATGCTTTTCAGGCAGACTGAGCACAACTAATGACTGCTCTAAAGCCCATGAAATCAGTGGTTTTTGCTGACTTCAGAATTGAATCTGACAGGATTTAGGAACTTTACATCTGCTCATGAAGAGTGTGAGGAAAATTATTCCTAGTGATCTGTCACATTAGACTATCAGAATGTCATTCTCTTGGTATCCCCCATGTCAAAAGAAATGGCATTGTTTCTGTCATATTCAGAGATTATGAAAATGGTAAATGACTTCCTAACCAGCACATCAGTGGACAAAAGAAGTCCTCTAACAGAATAATAAGACAATTAAAGTGGAGAACAGTATTTTTTGACTTTTAATTTCAGTTTTAGAGTGGGGAACACACTACTGGAGTGAAGTCTATTAGCAGCTTTCTTAACTGCTTCACTACTGCCTTTTTAACTGTAACAATGAAATTAATCTTGTGTTTCTCCGAAAGGAATTATTTAACAGACATCTTTTCATTTCAGACTAGTTATTGCAGAAACAACCTCTCCATCAAAGTAGACTCTGAGGTTTTTGTCTTTGTGACTATACAGATTAAAAGAATGGTTTGCCCATTAAATCAGTGTTCTAAATCTCACTGCTATGACAGACTGATAATCTTGTACATGTTATTGATTTAAGTATGTTTTATGCATTTACTTTTAAGTGTTTGACAATAATAATATTCTGTTTCTGGAACAGACAGAAGATGGAACAGGTACTTGACCATTTAATAATTCTGTACTTTAAAAAATATTCTGTTTCTGGAACAGACAGAAGATGGAACAGGTACTTGACCATTTAATAATTCTGTACTTTAAATCATATGAGGCACAGCAGTATAGATTATGGTTATTTCTGCTCCATAAATAAATCCATAAATCATTACAAAATGTGACAATCTGCATATTATCCACAACTTAGTTAAAACCAAGAGAGACAACTCCTATTTCCATAAAATTGTGCATTTAAATAACACCTGCTACTCACACATGCAACCAGACAAACATTTGTATCTGTCAACAACTACTTTGGATCAAATGAGCCCAAATGATCCTTCACAGACAATTTTATTGGCACAAAGGTCCTTGCACTTCAGCTATCCCCATTTTTAAAATTAAGTGACAAATCTTGTATGTAGTTACTAATAAAACAACAGCCTTCTGTGAGAAAATTCCATGCAACTAAAAAATACCAAAACATTGAGAAAAAAAAATTTCTTACCTTAAATGAAATGTACAGTAATGTAATTATTGGTACAGAATACCTAATCACCTGTGTCTAAGAGAAATTGAAAAAAAGTTGGTTATTTTGATGATACATTTAATAGACTTAATTTTTAATTTTTAATGTATCTGAAATATTTCAGATGTAGTGGAATTCAGAGATTGAATTTTAAGACCATGTTCTTACGCTGTTTTCAGGTAAAACCCTAATTACAGACCCATCACAAAAGGTGGATTTATATCTTTATATCTTTAAATCTATGTTCTACAAGGTGGAAAACACTGCCATTCACTATAATTGACTGCAAAGATCTTCTCACACTGCTGATGATTTCTTAATATGGAGACTTTTTCAGTAAAATTGTGGTTATTTTTCATAGCTACATCTATATTGCCATCTAGTGTAATCCAATGGAATTGTTTAATATAGAAACCACTAGAAAATACATTTTACTTACTAAATTTATACAAATGTACAGCAGAGATACCTGGTTTAAGAGAACTACCAACAATATTCAACCCTGAGCCTTGACTTGGTTCAGATCCGGTCCAAAACCCAGTGGATGAAATGCTGTGAGTACAGTGCTCACCCTCTGGGATGTGTAGAGATGGAGACACTTCAGGGTAAGTTTCCAAACCTCTGTACTGCACAGGCCAAAGGATGCAAATACACACATGTGGGATGTCCAGAGGTACTTCATTCTGGAAGAACACAAGCTTTTCATGATCATTTGGAGTTCTGCAAAGCTGCTTGGTGAGAGCAGTTAATGTCTAGAGAAATTCTCAACAAAGTTTTCTTGGACTTTCAGGCCTCTGAAATAACTGAGTACAGGACTGACAGTGCACTTTGCTACATGTTCTCGAGAACATCTCTGTTCCCAAACTTCCATTCTTAATGGCAGAATTTTGGGAAATGCCTCAGTCTACAAGTAGAAAAACACCAGGAAGAGAAACGAGGTTCATGATTCTATCAGTTTGAGGTCAACATATTTTACACTCCGATAAAAATATATTCAATCATCTAAACAAGCCCTTAGTAGAATTAAAAAAAAATACCTCATTGTGCTTAAGGCCAGACATCCAAAAAGAACTGTGTGAACTAAGCTGTAGGCAGCATCAGGCTTCAGTGTCACTGTATATTCTTCCATTTTTTCCTTTAACTGGACTTGATATGAACCACTAATTGAAGAAATAACACAAACAGTGTTATATTAAGTCCTGTAACATATTTCATATAGTTATCTGCATTTTAAAAAGCACTGAATCCTTCTGAGGCTGGAAAGCAATACCATTGCTATCAGTCCACAATCTTCTATTGCATCTATGATATAATTAAGCCTGATGCCACCAACTTGATGCAGCATCAGGTATTTCTTTGCATGTGTAGATTTCTGGAAATGCAGTGGGTTTAAATGGGTTGGATTAGAATGAGATAAAATTGTTTACAGCAAGGCAAGCCTGGTGTCTTGCTTGAAGCAGTGACTCCCATCAATGAGAGGGAAGAATTTAACTGTGATTTGCGGGGTTGTGCTGGTCTATCTGGATGCTACTAAAGCCATAGACTGGAAGTAGATTTAGAAAAAATGAGCCCTGAAAGGAGTGGTTACTGCATGAAGTGTCTAGTCTTGTGAATATATGTGGAGGGCCCTTCAAAAAAAAAAAAAAGAAGCTGCTTCAGTGTGTGGGGTTCTCCTGCTTTTTTCAGGGCAGGGGTAAGTGAGATACATGCATTAAAAAAAAGGGACACGTTTGAGATTATATTTAGGGTTGCAGAAAATAAGAGCTGCAGAGTATTTTCTCTATATTTAAAACTGACTGATGCAGTAAGATTTTAAGAGACTGGTTGAGTAGTACCAAGATGATTTACAGATGACTGACATTTGACAATTACTATTGTAATATCTAATTGTCATAACATAGTTTTGGAATGTCTTGGATACTTTCCTTTTCTCTCTCTCCCTTTTAACCAGTCTTCCCTAAAATGTATTGTCGTGGCACTAGACAGGTGACCCTTCTTGAACTTTTGCTTAATCAAGTTTTATATCACACCTTCTACCTCTTGCCCAGGTTGTACATGTAAAAATTAGAGGTCTATAATGAACCATGTTTTTTTAATAGCAGTTCTGTCTGATTTTCTTCCTGTGTTCTGTAAATACCTCAGAATCCCACAGGTTAGCTCTGGGAACTGCCAGCAGTGACGCAGAGTTACAGCTCCTGCTCTTCACACAGATCACAAAGTTCAGCACAGACTATTCCAGCTCATTTATGGACAGTTTGCGGATAATGCCTGGGAAATCTGTGATTTGGAGTGCTTTGCACAGGGAAAATGGGATGAACTAAAGAAACTAACATTTTCTGTAAAGAGATCCTTCCCCTGCTTTCCCTCATCCCAAAAAACCCCAACCAACGTTACACAAACTGCTAGTTCAACAGCCAGTGCTTGACTGAATCTAGGGAAGGATGTTCCTCTGTTTACATTTTTAGCTTCAATAGGAAGTTACTTATTCTACCTGATTTCTCTATCATACACCCTACTCCTCAGTAGCTGTGCAAAGCAATCCTGTATATGCGGCTGTATTCACCTGTCAGTTCCTCAGCCAGTTGAAGAAAAGAAAATTGGTAAAAATGTCAATTATCTTAAAACTGTATTTACCTGAGATTCCGAAAGGCAACAATTACAGCTGCTATTGTCAGAAGGAAGAGAACAAATCCGTAGGCATAAAACAGTAATGTACTGGAGAGTCTTGAGAAAGTATTTAAAGGTAGCAAACCAAAGGCTTCTTCACAAAGATACAGGTTAGCATCAAAATCTCTGAATTTAAAAAAACAAAAAATCCTTGTCCATCATGTAATACGTAACTTGATGTCAAAAAGGATCAAAGTTTCCTTTTCCCCCAAAGAAATTTTAAATTTTTGGGACATTTCTTTTCCCAAAGAAATTATAAAGTCACAGTTGTGCAGATTATTCTTAGGGCAAGTGTAACATAAACATTAAGTAAAACTCAGTGATTTATTATATGCGTTTGAAATAAGAACAATCTGAAGGCTTCAACTAAAGAAGTCAAACAAAAAAATCAAAGCTGCAGCTAAATAGTACCTTGTTGCTCCAAATCCAAACTTTGCTTTCAGGAATTTGAATATATGCTCATCTGACTCAAGATTAAGAATTTTCTACAAAGTGGGGAAAGAGAAGGGAAATTGTATTTTAAATATCAAAAATGTCACACAGTAAACAGCATTTTTCGTCATTTAAATGAAACTGTAAAGCAACACAGGCTTACTAAGATGAGTGCTTTGCAATCAAAGAAGCATTCAGTTTTAACTGCATTCATTGAAAAGAAAATTCAATTAAAAACTTTGCAAATTCTCAGCAGCACAGATCTACAGCTGTTATAAAATTACCAACTATTTGGTGTTAATTTACGAAGTTTTCAAATCCATTTATCAAAGATTAGCGAACGATCTTTCATTTCTAAAATGCTGTTTCTGAGGTGCAGTTTTTATTTAATGATATTATTGTAGATAGCTAACAAATAGATTTTAACATAATACAACTTGTAACTTTCTATACTAAAAATTATTTGCCTACCTTAATGAATTTATTTATAAGGAGAGTCAAGCCCAAGACTAGTAGAACATGGAGGATAAGTTTCCCAAGCCTATTAAGCAAGCCACCCTTTTTTAGGTTTTTCTACAAAGAAGAAAATATTAGTATTTCAGTCCTTTTTTTATGTATTTGGAACAAAAGCATCACAGGCTATTTGAAACAGCTGATCTGCTAGTCCTGAGAAGCACCAAATTTGTATTAGGGTCATGTAATCAAAAATGGATACAGAAGTGAGTACCCAGAATAAAGATCTACTTCTTGCACAAAACGGAAGGGACAATGTCATAAATGACATTTGATCTGGCAGAGTTTTGGAAGCAGCCAGCCTTGGTTTGGCAGTGGCCCTATTATATTTACAAAACTTATTCCCCTAATTTCCATAAAACTGTGTGCCTTTTGAAATACCTACTCATTACACCTTCCACCTAAACATGGCAAAGGTATCTTCCAGCTCTGGCAATTGAAAGGATTTTGAGCAATTTTCCATTTACAACCTCCAGATCCAGATGAGCTGCTCACAGGCAACTGGGAATAGGTGCAAACAAGAAGAATGGCCCTGTAAACTCCTTTATTGTAGGCAGAGGCTGTCATCAATGCCAGAATAAGAAAAAAGAGAACTGTAACTACAGCAAAAAACCCTGATCTTTGAAAGGAACAATGGATTTCAGGAAGCTGAACTTGACCTGAGCCTAGTTGTCCTAGTTGTTACAGATTATTTTCTTGGCGGCAGATCCATAAATCCAAGGCAAGTCCTGCTGAAACAGGTATAAAGTCCATTTATGCAATTTTTTTTTCAGGATCCAAACCTCAGCTTGCACAATCATTAATGTTAATAGCAATCATGAAATTATGATGTCTGATGTGCTTGGTAAAGCTGCAGTTAGTGTAATAGTATTCATTATTTGATCAGGCAATGTTTGGGTTGCTTTATGCTATAGTAAATCCTCTAATTAGTACTAGTAAATGAAAATTATAATGCATATAAATTACTCATTTACACACACACACACATATATAAATACTCTTTATTTAGTACTACATAAATATTTTGACACCTACCTGGATTGTTTTTGCTATTAAGACAGAAACATTGAAACTTATGAATAATGATCCAAGAATCATAGAATTGAAGAACTGTAGGACACAGACCAGGAGTAATCCAGAAATCTGAATGACACAGAGCCATGTAACCTGTAACAATAATGAGGTTTTTGTGTCTAGAAAACTTCACAGTCACAGCTGCTTTTCTCTGAATATGGTTTATAATTTATTTCAACATCAATTATTTTGCAAAGAACACACCATCTTGCAGTAAATCATTATATTTAAAGCCATTACTATATGCTTTTTATATTTATATCCTGAACTACTTAGGTTGATATTTTATGCTCATTTTATACCTACGGAAGCCTGATCCTATAATCAATCAGATAAATTAAATAACTGCAGTGTGAGGAAAATATTAATTACTTAATATTTGGTAGATGTTTTTATTTTCTTTAGCCCAAGAAGTGTTTTTGTAGCTTCTGTGATGTGAGTGACTAAAGAGTCTTTTCTGACTAAAGAGTTATGGCTCAGTGCAGATCAGCAATCAAACATCACCTGCCTTCTCAAACTTCACAGTAATAGTTCAGTATAAACCACTTCAGGTTATGCAAAACTATTATCAGTGTTCAGCTCAATGTAAACACTAAACCCCTGCTGATTTTCTCACAGTGGTACCAAAACACACATTTTACCTTGCACAAAGACCCTGAGTTCAGTCTTGTGTTACAGCAGTGGTGCAAATCAGTATCAAAGAGCCCAACAAACTCCAGCAGTTCTAAGCAGCGCTTTTTTCAAAATGAGTACAGACTAAGAGTGGCGTGCTAAGTCTGTTTTGGTGTAACTCAGGATGAAGCTGGTAATTTGCTGACTTTTAAGGTAGCTGACCAGTCACATTAAATGTTGACTTCAGCTTGCAGTGGCAGATACAATAAAGAGTTCAGAAACCTACGTAAGCCACATTTATCTTGATATGCAGCCACCATACTCATTTGCAGTTGGTTTAATACAGTCACTAAAGTTTAAGTCTGCTTCAAATTTAAAATGAATTTACATGAATTACTCTTCATCCTCCTGTAACCTTTCTTAAGTTAGAACCTTTTTCAACCAGTGCAAGCTTTTGCCATGCCTAAAATGATCTTGGTAGAATTTCACAGCAATGTTCATGTCAAAGACAGTGTTTTTATCTTCTACAGTATATTTCTGTTTTGTAAGATTGACTGTCAATGATACCTGACCTTCTTAGTAAGACTTATTTTATTTTTTGGCTTATCCAGGTCAGCAACACAGCAGGGGCAATGCTGTTATTTCGTGGTGAATGTCAATGCAGGCAAGACAATTGCTTCTCCCCAGCAACCTGGTGTTCTGCTTCCCCCTTCTTGTGGTACAGAGCTTGCCCCTGACTGGTAAACAAGGATGCACAATGCTTCAGGCAAAATACATACACTGCTATGACCTTACACAAAGATTTCTTGTGGTACTTTTTTCTTCTGGCAACTTCGAGAGGCCATGCTAAAGCTGTGGTATCAGATCAACTGTTAGGATGGTGTTCAGAAGTGTCAAATAGTGTCTGAACAAAAGTAGACAAAAATGAAATAGACAGAAACTACAGTAAGTGAAAAAAAATCAGAAATGGTGTTTTGATCATTCCTTTTTACACTTTCAACATTTACACTGTGATTACTTCAAAGCACAAGGCACACTGTATCATCTGTATTACTCCGGGCATCTAGGCCACCGGTTAGGAAAATACCTTCAAGACTGTTGGCTTTTTGAAGGCAAAGAAACAAAAGTAGGTTACTTCCAAACAGAGAGTTACCTTTGCTGTGGGAAGCATGTCCAAGGAGTCCAGTATGAATAATGCCAATGCTTGTATCAGCATCATAAATTGATTAAATTGCCAAGTCAGGCTAAAGAGAAATGTTGCTATGAATACAGCCATAAGTGTGAGTCTCTGGAAGGACGGAACAAAGCTTTATTTAACTTCATAGTTTCCTTCATTAAAACAAACAATCAAGCAAAAGAAACCCCAACAAACCCAATCAAAGCCCACCTTAATCTAGTTTTATTATAAATCAACTTTTAAAACACCGAGTTTTCTAACTGCAATAACAGCTTGGAGGATAACAAATATTTTTTAGAGATACAAATTCTTGACTTATGCCTGTGTTTTATCACTGTAATATCACTTGCAAGAAAACAGTGAGATCTCAGATAGTTTCAGCCACCAGATTAAAATGCAATACCTGTTTTACTGTAGTATAAATAGCAGTTACTTGATCAAATTGAGGAGTAGTAACTTAAGAACTGTTGGTCAAAGAAACTGTATCACCCATTTGCTTTAATTTTTGCATATCAGTACAGTTTTCTGTTACTAATTTTATTGTTTCATACTTGTCAGAAATACTCACTTCTTGAATAGGCTGTAAATGAGTTCTGAGTAGGTATGTGATAGCTGCTATCTGAACAGCAAAGAATGGCAGTGCCCAGTTCTCTCTTAAAGGAATGGTGAATTCTACCCTTGTAGTATCTACTCTGTACAAAACAAAGAGTTTCACAAATTTCAAATCAAGAAAAGGCTTGGTGACAGAGAGCTTGCAATGACAGGCATCTTTGTGCTATTTTAACTCCTTATTTATAAAACTGGAGGCTCTACACTCCAGTTTCTTCAACACACCTGGCTCTGAAAATAAACCATTATGAAGGTTCTGCAAGTTATCCATTGTTTCTGTATCTCAAATGATGTATGTCAGCTTCACTAACTGTAAAAAAATTTACTATGGATTACATATTCCTAATGAAGCACAGCTTGGGTAATTTAAAAAAGAAAAAACAAACCCCAAACTAAAAACACTCCAAAAATCCAGCTTGTGGATTACCACACCACAGGTCATTTTACTTCATTTTTTGGTTTGCAAATGCACATATAAGAATATAAACAGAATATAATCTTCCCAGTGATTCCAATACCCTGAGTTTGAACACAGTTTAATTGGTTATGAGCTTCTGGTCATTTTTTGAAGCTTTTGAACATAAGAAGTATGTGATGGAAGAATTCCCCAAAGGACGGTAATTTACAAAACCTGAATTAAAAGTTAAAAAATAATTCTCTTTTTCCTGGTGTAGGGAAAATATTTGCTAAAAAGGCAAGTAAACAACATATCTGAGACATCCTTAGCTGGAGGAAAGAAGTGTCTAAATGGAGTTACTCAGTAGCCTCAGATGTACTTCATCAGGACAGAAAGTCTTTATCCAAATCTATTCAATGCACTTATTCTATTGCATGAAGGAGAACAAGCTCTCATTGTTCATCAATTATTACAACGATGACAAATTTGCTCCAAATATTCTGTAAATGGAGGAGGTGACCTCATGAAAGAAACGTGTGAAATACTGTAGATTGCAAGTGGTTTTTAATTACTTTTGTATTTGGAGAAAGAAACATCTTGCTCTATACACCTATAATTATTCTGTAGTGGATGTGCTTGCAGATAAATTCCTTTAGAGCTGCTCATTAACACATCTAACATTTCTGGTAGAACCAAGACTGTACTTTTATTTTCTTGATTAATTTACAGATAACAGCCTATGTCACCAGTCTTAGCTTCATAACAGGATCTTATTTCTAGCATAAAGCCAGTTCTTAGGTTTTTATCTCCAAATTGGTAATTCTTCAAATGATAAAGCACTAGAACAGCTCAATTACCATCTTTTTTCTCTGAGGCTTAGGGCAGGGAATGGCTACAGGAATAAGGAGAGAGAGAAGCTGAACTTCTGATGAGCTGAGATTGAGGAAGGAACCCCCGGAGGCTGGGTGTGGGGCAATGAGGAGACACCCGAAGGGCTTACACACAGATGTCTTTAACACCTAAGAGATCCTAGGCTGGAGAAGACAGGGCACACCACCTGGAGTTCCAGACACATCTGAAAGATGTAGTCCACATTCAGAGACCAATTTAAGAAAAAATTTTCTACTCAAACTTCATGAACCTTTAAAAACCCAGTCTGATATGTCAGCTCATTTCTGATCATTTTCTTATTACTTTGTGTTATTTAAACATTTTTTCCATTTTCTGGCTAACTGGAGAGAGGCCTTATAGTTTCATGTTTTGTCCAATTAATCATGCAGTTAAAGCTTTAATGCCTTACCTTTGAAACTAGGTGCAATCTTAGAAAGATTTAATGTTTAATCTCACTCACCTGTTTGTAATATACCAGCAAGCTGCCAACAACCCTGAAAGCCATGTTCCACTAAGAAGCCAGCTTGTTACATACAGAGCAATGACATAAACTGCCTGAAGTCCAAACAAAGTGTAGATATAAAAATAAACAGGCTCTAGGTATTGCTGTAAAACACAAGAATACTGATGTTGACATTAAAACACTCACGGTGGGGGGGGGATTATACTTAGTATGAATCAGGTTTTGCTTTTACAAATTAAAAAGGTATCAGGAATATTTCTAATTAGAAAGTATCTACAAAAGGGAGCTATGATTCACTGCGCAATCTTCATAATGCATTTAAAATCTAAAGCCATAAATAAATGCCTACCTGAATTGGAAGAATCCTATACAGAATGCTGAGAAACACCTCCTGGTAAACATTCATTCTTTCAAGTATGTTAATTGTCCTCACAGATTCAGTTTTATTGTCATATACTAAACCATGTAAACCTTAATGATAAAGAGAAATTGAAATAGGAGATTGTCATTTTCCCCCTCCATCTTCATTTGAACAGTGAATAACTTTTTCAAAGGTATTTTAGGATCTCTCATCAGAAACTGCAAACTCTGAGTCAAAGATTCAGAACACATTACCTCTGAATCAACATGACCTTCTGAGGTCTTCAGCTTCCCTGCTTCAAATGTGACTCACAGTGCTAATTCAAGTACTATATATTTAGTAGTGTATAAAACATTTATTTTTATACTTCCATCCCCAGCATAGACTCTGTGGTACATTCTGGATCCTGAGAATTGTTCTTGGCACTGCTTTGATCACAGGTGAAGTTAATATTGAAAAACATGTAGTATAAGTAAAATTGCTAGGGAGCAACAGCTAAATATCTAGAAAACTGTCACAGAAAGCCTGATCACTGTATATGATTTCTTTGGAAGCTGCTTTTTGTGTCACTTAATGTCAAGGAATACAGCAAAAAACATTGCCCCTTTCTCACAAATAGCTCATAGTTCAAATTAAACACAAGAAGAAAGAAATGGAAGTAATAAACTGAATAAACCAGCAAGCTGGAACCTTAACAGATATGAAAGTTGTCCCTCAAAGTGATTGCCTTCATCAGCACACGAAGGTGTGGCACAGAAACCACTGTATCATTGTGAAATGTATTATGTCCATAACTTAGTGGCTCCCTGGCATATGAAAAGAATAAATCTGTCTCCAGCACAATTGTTACACTATCTTTCATAGTTATGGTATGCCTTGTTCTCAATTATATTTGAAAAAAAACCCAACCAAACCTAAAAATAGTCAGCTGGCAAAACTTACTTTACAGTTTACAATACCTTGCTGTATGGAAGCAGCCTGAATCATCTGTTTGTAGTAGGAATAATAAAGTCCACACTCGGTTCTGAATGAAATTTCTCTTTCGACCTCCTGCAAGTGAAGTTCAATAGTAAATTCACTTTCCATTTGCTTTTCACCATCATCCAAAGCTGCCTTCAACTCAAATTCCTGCTGCATCAGGGAGACTGACCTCCAGAGAGGCTTCAGTCTTTGGGTTTCATATTCTAAGCAACTTACTTCAACTAAAGGTAAAAATACATGGACAAATTAGGGTGAGAGGCAAGTGGCTGGGGTATTAATGACTCTTTTAACTGGGGAAATGTAATGCTTTTTGTGATTCTGATATACTGCTTGGAAATATTTTGGATATTTCACTATTTTTTTTGTAATATGACAAGCTTAGATGGGCACAGTGGCCCACAGCTGGACTGTAAAGCTGCATAACCTTGCTTTGTGCATTTAACCTTTTCTTGCAGATGTAGTTATCCCATTGTGTTCCATGGCTTTGCCAGCTTCAGGCTCAATTAATTCAGTGTGCTATATGGGGGCTGCACCATAATGTCAGAGATATTTCAGCTGGCAGGGGATGCTGCTGCCCACTTGTTCAACGCTGCTTCTTGCAGGAAGCCAGCTGTCATTGCTCTCATTCTTAAATTACAGGTGAAAGGAAAAGGGACTCTTTACTTGGCCTTAGAGCTAGGTGAACTTCTTATTTCTAATTTAAAAATGTTCAAATTATTTAAACTAGGTACACTTCAAACCAGGTGCATTTCAAACTATGCCGTTTTCTTGGCTGATATTGCAGCAGATGGAGTCTCACGAGATCTGAAAGCTCTTTGCTTTGGAATGCACTTCCTTTAGTTATCTCAGTTGAGAAGACCTAATGAAATTTAACAAATCCACAGCTTTGGGCAACCACATTTAAATAAGATTGCATGAACAACCAATCTGAAGAGAACTAACAATCATCTTAGACAGAATTGTTCTATTAGTGATCTTTTTAGTGGCTTGTATAATAACATCCCAGCAAACGTATCTCCCAAGCAGTAAGTTAGAAAAGGTCTCTATCCACTTAGAAAAAGTTTATACTGAAATTTGAAAATCCAGTGAAATCCCTGTATGTGGTATATGCAAGTCACTAAAAAATTTATGTGATTTCTAAAAATAACCTTGTGAATTCCTCTTTCTTTACAAAAGAATGCTACTGAAATAACAGAATGTTACTTTTTCAGAGACTTTTATGAATGCCATTCTGGTTAATGCAACCTTGCACAGAACCCCAAGACTTTCATCTTTCTTATACAGTCCCAACTCTTTTGCTGGAGCAGAATCAATTCTATTTCAGAGCTAACATAAAGCTAGATAAAAAATAATGTTCTTCTCTTCTCTACTGCCCAGTATAGGTTCTTATTTCAAAGCACGTGTTTTATTGAAGTTAACTGTTGACAAACCAATATTAGTTCAGGTCTGAGAAAAGTCAATAGATAAAACCACAACTGATTCAATCTAAGTTCACAATTAAACTCTCCAGCTGCCCTATCACATATAAATCCTCATCACACCAAAAGTCACACACTTAGCAAAATGAGAGTGCTGGATTTTGAACAAGGTCTAGTTTCAAATTCATCACTACTGTAAAGCTTTCTAATACCAAAAAGTGCCTGACTCTTAAATGCTCATTAAAAAAAAAAAAAAAAAAAAGGAATGCTAAAATTTGGAATTTATTAAGGGGGAGAGACGAGTCACAGAGGGGGATCTAATTAGCAAAAATGCATTCAAACATGATTAATTTGTAATCCTGGCACCAGCTGTATTCAACCAAATGCTATACTTTATGAGACAAACACTAGTGAGTTTTACATCTGTTTCATGCTAAGATAACATCTGTTTTATTCACTCAAAATACTTTTCCAGTTCCACAGCAATTTATACTTTTCCTAGCATTCCATGTCAATAAAAACATATAGACTTATGGGTAAACATCATAAGAGCACATGCTTATCTGTCTGTATATTCACTTTGTGAAGTTTTAACAAAGAAGTTATCACTGTTCCAAGAGAAAAATAAAGAACACTGTCCTCTGGGATACACAGAAAGCTGCATATTATTTCAATTTATGCAATTGTATCCTGATAATATGAAGCATTCACAACCAAATACAAAGGACTTTCTCTCAAGGGCAGTGCAAAATTCTAGACCTTAGGGTTCCTCAAACTCCTTAAGCAAGTCCTTCAGAATGCTGAGCACGCAGCCAAAGTCTGAATTTGAGTTTTTCTATAAATAATGAGCATAAATAAAGCTCCAATTACTTTTCTTTTTTTGACATAGATAAAACAAAATTTGAAACTATTTATTAGTTTTTCAATTTAAGACCAGCAAGATTTGAAAATTTTCTCAAATGTACAAGTGGAAACTCAACGCACAGCTGCTGTCAATGTTCCCAGCTGAGAACGAGCCTTCAGCAAATGTATTTAGTCCTTGGACAGCTCTCCTGGCTGGTTAACCTCAAGCCCATCTGTTTGAATGGCATCTTCCAGATCAGATTTCTGATCCACAGTAAAAGTACCCCTAACACCTCAACAGGCACTTCTGTGCAAAGGTACTAACAAAGTCCTGGACTGCCCTCCTTCCCTTCATGCCTGAGGATTCAGTTTGTACAGTTCTGACTACCTGTCTCCCTGCCTTTCTTCATTAGAATCATTGAATGTTTGGGGTTGAAAGGGACCTTAAAGCCCATCCAGTGCCACCCGCTGCACTATCCCAGGTTGCTCCAAGCCCCGTCCAACTTGGCCTTGGACAGTTCCAGGGATGGGGCAGACACAGCTTCTCTGGGCAAAAATCTTTGTTTTGTATTCAAAATGTAAAAAGGGAAAATATGAGCACTTCACAGACTTAATCCTGGCATTCTTACCCTGAAAGACTTAATCGTACATTTTTATTCCTGACTTCCTGCAAGCAGCAATTTTATTAAAGGAAAAATCAATAACAGTATCTAAATGCTTACTCAGAAGGGGTGAAGAAATGAATGCTCTGAAATTTATGTGTTTTTCTTACAGTATTAATTTGCTATGTGGCCTTGGTTCATTCCTGTTCAAAGTTTCTTCAGAATTTGTAGTTGAACACGCAATGCAATGGCTGACAGGAGAGGTGGCACCCCATTTTGTTATTTTCATAGCAGACACTGTTCCTAAAAGATGCTACACTGGAGGGGCAGGCACTAAACTGCTACTGAAAATCACTGAAAATAGACAAGCCATTTCAGATGTGTTATGCCAGAACATTTACAGAAAACTGAGAAGGGATTTTTGGATAAGAAATCTGTTTGACTTTTGCCATCACAAACAGAAATGTTTGCTGGTTTAATGCATATGAGAAGGGATTAAAACTTTTTTCTTCAAAATTATTTGATCAAGATAAGTGATTATAACCTGTGATCCCTGCTGGAAGGGGACACAAACACAGCTTCTGACTAGGTGACATGGTATGCTGAATCTTTTCTGTTTTGTTTTTTTTGGTCATTCTTTCAGCAAGTGTTGATATTAAAAAAAAAAAAAAAAGGCACAATTGTGTTCCTCCTTCATTGCATAAACCACTTTTCAAGATGTGCTTTTTCAGTTTTTCTGGTAGGAAAACAATTGTACATCTTTCTCCTGTGACCATGGCAAATTGATAATAGCAGTCACATTTACCAGCAAACAAGAGCAAGACTCACACACAGAGCAGCAGCTGAAATCAATGCACTGTTGAAAGCCATATTCAAAATTCAGCAAAACAGTTTAACAACGACCAGACAGTTTTTCTAGTTGGGTGAACCATTGCTTGAAGACACCCAAAACTGAATTGGCTTTTGATGAATTGCAATTGAAATTACAGAAAGGCAATCACTGCAAGTATGTGAGCAAGTTCTGACTCCAATTATTTAGGAGTTAAGAATCATGACTTTGCATAATGAACTCTTTTTACTTCCAATTTTTAGGGTTGAGTACAGCTGCATACTTTTTAAATATACAGTTGTGGTGTTCATGTATCAGTAGGGTCTTCAGAACAAAAATTCCACCTTTTGCACCTAAAAGGTGCAGGTACAAACATCTGCCTGGTGCAAAAGTGTCAGAAAAACACTGCAGACCTTCTTCTGCTGCTGTACACATAGAATAGTACCTTCATATAAAAGGAAAGATGACAAAACAAGTCTCCCATTACATCTCTATTAATTTAGCTGCTACACAGACCCTTCTGGGCATGAATTCTTATCATCTGACTAATTGTAGCTTATTGGATGAAAGGAATAAAGTTCAGGGGATAATACATTGTTATATAAATTTGTATCAGATTTTAGGAACATAAATCCTCAAATTTGCCCCATTTACAGCCAATTCAGGGCAATTGAAGTTAGTAGTTTAAAATATATAGAAATAAATTCGATTTAGAATTTTTCTTTTCTATGTTGCAGAGCAGTGGTGATGCACTACTGTATCTCACAGGCATGGGGGTTAATGAAACATTGGATGTGCATTTCTAGTGCATCCATTTATTCCATGTGTTATGTTTAGTGAAAATGTAACAAAATGAAATCACCTCTGCATTTCACTAAGCGAGGCATGCTGTAATTGTGGGGCAAGGAATAGAGTACAGTCCTCCCTTCTGAGAATCTGGGCAGGGGTATGAACTAAAATAAAACTTACTCTTTTCAAACTTTTAGAAAGTTCAGTTAATACCTGCAAAAATATGTGCTTTGGCCAAACTATAAAATGTTAGAGGAAAAAGCAAATTTTCCATTTATTTTCCATGTAATTTCTGAGGGTCTTATCTTTCTTAGTCTATCCTGAGTGCTGTAATGACAAGATTGGCCAATTCCCAAGTGCTGAAAAACATGTACATACCCCTAGAGACCACACTCCTACACACAGCACAGAGACATCTGTGTATTGTTTTACAGGTATTGGGATGAGCCCTCCTGCCTCAGCTTTGCAGCAGATTTCAGACTCTTCATATGCAGTCTTCTCTTCCCATACTGCTCCTAAAGCAGTATTTTGTTTAAAATTAGCACTGCAGCCATGTGCGTTCTCTGGTGGAGATCACATCCCACTGAAGAAGGGACACTGTGAGAACAGAGAGTATCTACAGCTCTTTCTCCTTTAACCTGCTAGTGGATGAACTAATGCTTTTTAAAGTCTTTCAATCAAATTGGCTGAAATTGCTCTTGTTACAATGTTACTGGCTATCAATCACCTCTGTGGGATGAAAAAAGAGCTACAGAGACAACAGAATCCAGACTTCAAAAGACTAGAGGGGTTTATTTCAGTTTTGGTATCTAGTGGCATTTTATTATACTTAAAATGAAAACAATAATTATCAAATAAAATGAGTGTTTTATCCACTGAGGGGACAACTTAATTACAAATACAGAATTGCTTATCTCAGTGAGCTTTATGCCCCTCTGGGTCAGTCTGACAGAATAAAAAAGCTATAACCATTATGTTCATACATTGCCATGAGCCCATGCCAGCTTGTACTTCAAAATATACACCACCTTGAAATTATTCACTACTTGCTCTTGGAAGGAAAAGGCAAACCCAAGGTGTACCTTCAATATATTGTGTACAATCTATTTATATCATCAAGGGAAGATTAGGGTGGGTACAACACAGTATTACATGTATAATACAAAAGCAGTTGTTTCAGTAAATGCAAATTATTTATATTAGGGGAATATAAATGTTTCTGAGACACAAAAAGTGTGTAGCATAGAAAAGACATACCGCAAGACAAGTATTCCAGTTAAATATATGTACTCTTTGAACAACACAATACACAGACCTAGCAGAATGAATTTTAGGCATTTGAAAGGGAAATGACTCACCTGTTCTTTTCTCTGGTTAAATTTAGCTATGAGTACAGCTGCATTATTTTCTCTGCAGTGATTCTAGGAAAAAACTAGTCACTCCTGGGTGTTGGGAATCGTTGGGTGTACATCAGTGAATGGCTGAAATATGTTTTGAGGTTTGCATATTTAGGATGACATTATATAACATTAGAATTGAATACCAAGAGACTGTCCCTAAACTGTATTACAGTATCACAGTATAAATACAATTGAAGCATTGTGTGCGAGGATTTTGCATATTGTTTCTTTTAACTGTTGGTTTTTATTTTAATTTTAGATTGCTTTGGATAAAAGTAAGATATTATAGAAAAACATGTAGTAAAATGTTGAAATTCTGTTGTAGATAAAGATCAGCGTTTGGGAGAACCATAGCTACAACTCAGACAGGAGCTCTTCAGCAATATTTTTAGAGAAAAAATTGGGGACAGGTATTTAAAGAACTGTTGAAGTATGGTGGGAAGGGAAGCACAGCTTTTTTTAAATTGAATTTTTAAAAAAGAAATATTCTGGTTCTGAGCAAGTTACGAGACAAATAGATTAAAAATGAAATTCCAGCTAATACTCATATTAATGCTCCACAAAAGCACTGATGGAACTAGGAAAATGACTGTTACCTTGATATTGGAAAACCACAGGTCATTTTCATGTAGTGTAGCCACATAAACAGAAGTAAGAAGTCCAAGAGAGATGGCAACAATTCCACCAACAGTTATTGAGAGTATGTTCCACAGCTTTCCACCTGTAGGATCTTGGAAGAAAAATATTTCAGTCTGTAATTGTGAAACACATAATTGAACCTATAGGGATTTTGGAAAGCCATTTATACATTGCGTATGCTAGTGCAGTTTACATTCTGCAGGTAACAGGACACCTGTTTAGGTAGATGTGTTTTTAATTGTCTATATAGGAAAATCAGAATATTTTATTTACATACTAAGTGAAATAAAGTGTGCCTCAATTGGTATACTTTAATTTTAAGAAGAGCACGATCCTATACAATTTTAGCTCAATGCCATAACTCATTTGGATATCTGATCTGGAATATCTTCCAGAACTTTTTAAATTCAAGCAATACAGGACGACTGATCACAAAGTAAGAAATTCATATCTCCTTCACAGATCTAAAAATGGCTTCCTTTTTTGGGGGGTTTGCTCAGTTTTTGTAAAAAACAACAGTGAAGGTTCAGAAGCCTCACTAAATACCCACAGAGACTGAGCAGCAGCCAAAGCAGCCTTTGATAATGGTGTCATGCTTTGAATTGCAGATGGGCTCCTGCTGACATTGGAGCAAGATCAGGGATGGGACGATGGGAAAGGAAGAATGTGTTCCTAGCTACCTCCAGCCCTCCACTGTACACTTACATTCCTGGGGCCTGAGTTTGTTGGGGTTTTTGTTTGTTTTTATAATGTTGATGTTAGGTTTAATATGGATTAGTGATCTGGAATTGTGTCTTTGAAATGGATATTTTATACTGTGTGTGACACCTGCTTAAGGGTTCCAACCATGCAAGTCCATGGAATGGAGGGCTGGGCTGCAGGAGAACTATGACCACTTTCCCTTTTTGTATATAGCCTAAGTGTATTTGTGCAGAAACAACAATGTAACTTTCCTTTCATCTGCCCAAATGCAGAGAAACATTTAGAATTCAGATCAAAACATCCCTTAAAAATAGTTAATCTAAAAATCCCCCCAAAACCAATGACTTTTATTAGCTCTAAAGCTATAATTCCATACAAAAATGTTTTCAGAATTTCACTACTTAAATAGATCCTAGAATTAAAACACTTCATGTCTCTCTTTTAAAGTTACCAAACTAGTGTCCTGTAAATTAAAAAGGAAAAGTTTGCAGTTAAATTCAGATTTTATATGCAACCTGCCTATTTTTAAGTCCATCTCATCAGTTGTCTTCAAATCCTTTTACATTACCAATGATTTGGACTGGGATTCTTTCAAGAACTTTGGATGGCTACATGCAATTTGATAGTGTGCCACTGATAATAAATTGAAAAAAAATTGTTCTCACCAATTTAAATCAGGATTTTAAAATAAAGATAAGACTGACATGCAGCAGTCTACATGAGACCCTCTATCTCATCCAATTAATTTTGTGATATTCAGGTATGGAAATGCATTTGGTACATACTTAGTTCTGACCTGTGCTTAGGACAGATCAAAAGCTAAACACTACTAAAAAGCCATAATGTCACTTTTCTTTTCATTACCCACCAGACAGAAATTTTCCATCAGGCTTCACATTTGTCTCCTCTGAAGGCTGATCTTCAGCTTCTGTGCCTTTTCCAACCCTCCTCTGTCTTATGGTTGTCATGATGTCAGTCACTTTAATTCATTATTCTTCAGCCTGACTCCTAAATGGACACACATGAGCAATGCATCTTCCTACCCAAACAGTGGGTACTTGATACTGTATGAAATATGTGAAAATAAAACCACATCTTACTGACATCGCAGACTTTGACTTTGAGGACTCTACTATGCCTGAAGTCTATCTTACCAAAATGCAAACTTTTTCCTTAAATCTGTACCACTCAGAGAGGAAGTGAAAGTATAGAAAACATTATCTTGAAGTTTATAAAGACTTACGTTCACCATTTTACATACTCTTGAACAGGTTTTCAGAATGATTCGTTATTTTGACTGCCCTCACTTTTTTAGCCCTTGACTCAAAATGCACACCAGGCTCCCATTTTTTAAAAGGTCTAAGCCCTTCAAAGAAAAATTAGTCTTTTCAGCATATTTTAGTTGGGTGCCTAAAATATGAAGCCAGTCATTTAAATCCTGGCTTTCAGGAAACCCCCCAAAAAAGGGGGCCAAAACATGTAAAAATGATGCCAGAGAACACGTTATAAGAAACCTAGAGACAGTATTAAGAAAAACAGTCGATGTTTTATACCCCATAGAATTTGAGAACATCACAAGACAAGACGCTCAGCCAGTCATTGCCCTGTCAACTGCCAGGCGCTCTCAGCTCTCAGAGCACGGTCCATGCACAGAACTGCTCTCTCCTCACCCCTCTGCACCTGGCAGTCAGTGCCATCCCGCCCTGAAGGCACAACCCGCTCCTCCCCAGCGAGCAACAGCTGCTCCTTGTGCCGCCACTGGTGTAACTGGCTGCTGCGGGCAACGCTGCAGGAACACCCCTCAACCACTTAACTTTGTTCAAAGCTTTTGTAGCGGATTAGCTTCGCCTCCTCCTCACTCACCTGGGAAAACACATGGGCAACTACGCGAGCTTGAGGTTTGGAAGAGCTGGTTTGTAGCACACCTGACAATTAATTAACAAAGGCAAGATGCTCATCCCCACCCCGCTCGCTGCTCCTCACACGGCGGTGTCGCAGTGCTCGGCGCCGCTGGGGCGGACAGGTCCCCCTCTGGCCCCGCAGCCACGGAGAGCCGGG
>VZRO01004982.1:489-154070 GCA_013397915.1 Daphoenositta chrysoptera | reverse complement strand
CCCCCCCCATATAGTACCATATGTGTGGTTTTAAAATTGAAATTAGAGCTGTGTTTTTCTGTTCAACTCATTATAAGCTCCACTGTATTTCTTGCTTAACTGCACCGTAAACATTTAAAGGGGGAAAAGACCTTTTGTAGCTGGAAGATAACGGCAATACCAGACTTTGTTCTACTTAATGGGTACAACCTACCCCTGCAGTAAGTCTTTATTGTAAGTTTTATTTGCACGGTCTTTAGTTACTGTGGAAAAAACCATGCCCCGTGAAGCCATAACCAACAAACCGACTCCAGGTCCTATCACAGAAAACTGATTCTCCAATAATCCATACAAATTCTGTGGAACTGACTGAGATAGAGTTCACTTCAGGACGTTATTTAGCTGATTTTTCCATCACAATTTTACGGTACAGCAATATTTGGGTTTTTTGCCTCATTCCACAACATTGGTTCATTGACAAACTCAGTATTTTGAGCAGGACGAGCCATGAAATTCTTAGAAAGCATGTTCAGAGACACCAAGAAAACTGTAAGTAGTGATCATCTTGGTCATTCTGAACTTTGAAGCCATTGACAGTAGAAATCACAAGGCTTTCAGTATCTGCTCTGCATGCTTATTTTGTTTTGTAAGTATTGTTTAGAATCAACAGAATTATCTTATTTCCTCTGATTAAGCCCTCCAAATAGTAAAACATTTCTACTGTAAGTCAATTTACAGCCATACTTGTTTTGGTTTTGGGTTTGGGTTTGGGTTTTTGAGCAATAAGGCAAGTCATACATTTGTGGGGAATCCTTAAACTAAGAATGAAAACTAAATAAATACGGGCCTTACTATGGGCATTAGATTTACCTTCCTTTTACCACTGCCACATCATAAATGTCCTGTGTTTGTTGAAATGAACACATTGTATACATATAAGAAATTTTACAGTGTAAATAAATGTTGTGAGTCTGTGTAGGTTTTTGTGTAAGGCAGATAATGTACTTAAATTTCTAAGAAAGGGGATGCTGTGGAAGATATTTCCTGGAATAAAAATTCTACTTATCCACTTGTAAAGAGGCCAATGCAAAGTAAATTCTACAAGAACAAGAGGTTACAGAAATGGTTTAGAAAACATAATCAGTGAAGAGCTTTAGAAATTCCTGAGAAGGGGGGAATTGACTTAATTCTCCTGTGTTTTATGACACCGTGCATGGATGTAATGGATTTGTATGTGATAAGTCACTGTGCTCAGCTAAGATTTCCATTTTGTGGGAATGATTGCACAGGACCAGCAGTACAAATACCACATTCCTGAGGTACTAACACATCCTACATTGCAGAACAGTGTTATTAGAACTAAAATGTTTGTGTAACATAAATATGCTGCACAGCCTTACAAGGTTGTTAATGTATCTGAATGCTCAGCTCTCACCTTCCTTTTGAAGTACTAACATCTATTGTTCAAGTTTCAAATAGCGGAAGATTAGATAGGGGAAATAAAAAATGCATTTTTCCTCAATTCTATATATTTTAATAAGTAATTTCCTGTTGCAATAAGTGTTTAAGTACAGCACTAGGAAAAAAAATGGAGTTATTATTTAACATATTCTCACTGAAACAATATCTTATTTAGGCAACGTGTCTGTTGATAGAAATTTAATGTTTCAAGTTGTGAGAATACAGAAAAACTAAAGAGCTTCCAGATTGATATTAATATCTGAAAATTGTAAATTAAAATTCACCAGACTGTAGCTTGCAATCAGAAATACTGATTATATCATTACTGTATTGTTATAATACTGTTGCAATGCTGGCTTTTTACTTGCCAAAATAACAAAAGGATATTTAACAATATTCTGTTTGCTCATTCTGTTCCAACGAGATTGAAGTAGCAAAGTCTTCATGTTAGTACCCAGCTACCCCTAATCCCAGCAAATGCCAAACATCTACAAACCATTGCGCACAGGAAATGGTTGGAAGAAACTCGAGATTTACTTTATTTGCATTTTCTCTTAGATTGTCACATTCGGTACTGTAGAAAGAGCTACCATGAAGTAGAAAAGCAGGAGGACTCAAATTCTGCCCCAGTAAATTTGAAGTCTAAACCCGCAGTATTTTGAGTTGCTGTTGAGCAGCCCTGTGGTGTGTGCCAAATGCCAAATTTCTGGGTTCTCTCTTTTCTCAACTTTCAGAGTTTGTCCGGGTCTTTAAGTTTTTGCTTTTGGGCAAAAGAATCTTGGTTTTACCAACTGTGAATTTCGTTACCCAGCTAATTTTAGGTCAGGTCAGTTCTAAAGGTGTCTCCCTTCCTGAGTGGCTCAGTGTGACAGCTCCTTTCCAAACGTGCCTCGAAGGGATGCAAAACAAAAGCACACTGGGGTGCATCAACTTTGTGCTGCAATTCCAACCCTAAACACTCGCCAAAGATCTAGGATAGAGTGATTAAATCCCACTGATGTGTGGCAGGGCTCTGGCTCCTTTTCTCACAGTTCCCAGGGGTGTGTTACAACCATCACAGGACCCAGCTGTGCTGCTCTATCCCAGCCAGCCCCGTCTCAGTCCTACTTGTGATCACACACAACCAGGTTATTTATGGGGGAGAGAAACTTCTCATCAGGGTATTGTGCTTTATTCAGCTGCAGTGAGGGAGGTATCTATCTTAGCCCAGTGAACAGGATAATACCTGGATGCCACATCCCACTTCAGAGAGCTTTTTGCCCAGGTTTTGCATTAGAGGAAATGTGAAAAAGCTGCATGACACAGCATTCTGTAGTGTTGCATCTAAACCTATTTGTAATTCCAGCTTTTATTTCAACATATTTGGCCCGGGGCCCTAATAATAACAAGAAAATGGCAAAAGATTGTTTGTTTATATAACTGTAAACCATGCTGATACCAGCAGTAGGTATTCTGGCCATACTATCTCTTTTCTCCCCAGCAACACTGACTTTATTTTTTTCCTGAGAAAGATGGGAAGAAAAGCTCCAGCAAGGCCAAGAAATATGCTGTATATTTAAAAATAGGTTTCAAGATATGTTTTTAGCTTATGTGATGGAAAAGCAAAAGTTAATCACAAAAAAAAAAAAAGCTGTTTAAGGCTTTCACTCTTCTTTAAATAAGGGAAAAAATTCCCACTCATTATGAATTCCCATTCATTATGAATTTTGAATTTGCAGTTCTTTCCTTCAGCATGGTGCCACCCTTACTGCCTGCAAGCTTACAAATATTTTGACTTAATAGTTTCATATTTCTCCTTTACTTCGATAAAGCTTGTATTAGCAGTATTAAAACTAATAATAACAACTAATACTAAAGATTTCATACAAGAGTAAGAAATGGCATTAAAGTATTTCAAATACTTTTTGACTTAAACAGATCTCCCTCTCTCTAAACATTGGTTCAGTGTTTGGATTTTCCATATTCATATTTCATAGAGACCAAATAAAAGTGACTAAGGCATTTAACAAAAAAAAGTTTATTACCAAAATACAATATTAAAGTCAATATGTGACAAACTCCTGTAAAGCAAAATAAATTATTCTACCATTGTACAGTATTCCAGAAGGTAGTTAAAGTAGTACTACAGACTTTGCTTCATAGTTCCAAAGAGTCGCCTATCAGGAACACAATCCTAGAGAGAGCTTAAGGCATGCAGCTTAATGTGCTGGATAACTTTATAAAACAAAACTCATCCTATTTAATAAGATACAGTATCAGAATTAACTGCAGTCTTTACATGTCAGTTTTCTAAATTTTTTTATACTTTGGCTATAAAAGCAGTGCCATAGTGTTACAATACCTTTTCTTAAAAAAATACATGTACCCATGTCCATGAATATCAAATGCAAATGTATATTTCTATTAAATATATCTTAACAAATGTTACTTTGAGCACCAACTGTACATTTCTTCAAATGATTAAATAAGTGCTTATGAAAGAGGAAAATACAATAACTCTGAATCCCACTCTATTTTTCCAGGCCAAGCATAAATCGGGAAGATGAAATATGCATCCATTTTTCAGTACAGCCAAGTATGAATGAAGTTTGCTCTTTCGTGGAAGTATAGGCATTGCAAACAAAGCTGCAAGTTACAGTTTGTATCACAGATTAAAATCTAATTTAAACAAACAGCACGTGAATAGCTGATCACCTGATAGTGCTGTGTCTGAAGAGACAAAAATAGTTTAAAAGCTAAAGAAAGGGGAAATTTGCAGTGGTAGTGACTTTGAAATGTGCTTAAAACCCCTTACAAAACATGCAACCAAGCCAGCCGTACACTTTTGAAAGCAGATAACCTGAGAAACAATTTGCTTTCAGAAAAACTAGGTCTATAATTATTTCTCATGCAGAACTTCTGACAAAGTCCATGGGAATTGTGAGTGGGTAACTAATTGCAAGCAGCATGGAGACAGCTAAAAAAAGTAAATCTCTGTGCATATGGGAAAGAATTCTTTGTTGGCATTTGTTAGCATTGATAATGGTTTTTAGAGGCAAGTAGCTTTCTACTGTTTTACAGGAACACATGGTCAAAAAGAACAAAGCAACAGGATGGCAAAGAACAACCGTGAATAGACACATCCTGCTCAGTAATCCCATGACACTGATTCCTGGTGCACTGCACAGAGCGCTGCAACTGTGGCTTCCACATCCACCAGAGCCGTTTCTTTTGATTCAAGGTTGCTGGCTTTTTAAGTCTTGGTTCACTGCCATCTCCTTCTTAGCTTGTGAATACAAGTTTTACATTTTTTATCTCTCACTAGCTGAGCAACTTTAACATAATTACACAAAAGTAACAGTGTGGTACATATTGTTTCTATGAATACTGACTGGTAGTTAAGCATTACTAGGGATCTCACTGTTCTTTAATTTTTCCAACAAATGGGACTTCTGAAAGTTGAGATATATTCCAGATAATGCAGTATTTTCACATTAATTCTATACTGAAGGTAAAATAGCAGTGTCAGTAAGATCGCATAAATATCCCATTAAAAGTTTATATTCTCCACTTGAATTTGGGGCCATGTAAATAAATAATGTGTTTTTCAAATGTAAAATCCATCTGTAGGAATTTGAAAAATAACTATTAACTGAAAAGAATGTATAATTAACTTCACATAAGTATTTAAAGCATCTCAAAAATTCAACACGAAAATGCTTTGACCTTACATCCTGACCAATTCTTCAAGTCAAATGTGTACTTTCTACTATCTAATTTATAAACAAAATACTATCTATTTAACCCAAAAGAAGAAGTCAAATTGAGAAAATCTCTTGAAAACAAATACCAAATGTACTTGAAGTCTTAGTGCTTTTACCCTGGCCTCTATATTTTGTGCTGCTTCATGAAGCTGTGACTTCTGTTACTGTTTTCTTTTCCTGGTTGCCACTTCCAGGCAGTGCTAGCACAATACAGACACTCCATGTGCCAGCCTCTCAGATTTACAGCTGCAGCTGATTTCTGCTGGTGGAAGGGTGTAAATAAAGGAACCAGAAACCACTGTTTTCCTAAGAGTAAGGAACTTTGTAGGTATTGAGCTACTGAAAATCAGATCACTGCATCCCTGTGTCAGTGCTAGGCAAGCTGCTGTGCATCTGCCGTTCACTAAAAGAAGGAATACATGCCTGAACTAGAAAGTTTAAATCTGGCTGCTAAAGGCCTTCTTTGGAAGTGTCACTACCTCCCTCGATGAAACTTTCAAAATATTAAGAAGCCAATTTAATAACCTTAACAAAGTTGCCAGGTAACTAGCCAGGATAATAATATTCCACACTGATACACAGATGAGTATCTACTACGACCAACTGCTGTAACTGTAAAAACAACAACAAACCAAAAAAAGCTCCACACTGTAATTTTAGAAGCAAAAGGTTTTATAAGGGTAAGATTTCTATGTGTTTCTTAGACAACAAAGTAATCTCTAATTCCCTTTATCAGTCCGTACTATAGGCACTAGTAGAATTTATTCAGTAAGTGACTTGATACAGCTTTGGCTTATGATAGTCATTTATCTACGGGAGAATTATGTTTCAGCTCATTATTTCTACAGTTACAGCTCTGACAGACAAGTGGGAAATTTGGCCAGCCAGTGGCATTTCAAAGATTGCCAAAGCATGTAGGCGTTTCTCAAAATCCCGATTTGTGTTCACCTACATCTTTTGGAATCTACATAGATTTAATCTACATCACTTCGTGGCAGTTATTGGTAATAACTTGTTGTCATTAAAAACATTGCTCATCCATACTACAAAAGAATCACCACAAATAGGAAGTGACATGATAAGCTTTTCTTTTTAAAAATAATTCGGCTGAATGTGTCAAGAAAACCATGAAGAAACAACAGGTTATTGTTATAAAAAATAATCCTATGAGTTGAAAAGACGGCAGTTTTGTAGTTAGGATCCAATCAAACAAATAGTTATTAACAAAATGCTTCTAGGCCCTTCACCTCCTGCTGCTCCAAATCTATGGAAAGGATGGCAGTCTTTGCTGAAAAATGACTTGGGAGTTTGTAAGACCTTAAAAATAGACTGGGAAAAATGGAACTCCTGTGTGAGCATGCAACACACACACGGCCCTGGCCCACGTCCCCTCTCCACACCTTCCAGAATCCAGGCAGCAGGGTTTACCAGATCATATTGTAACATTTTTGTAGTTGATGACCTGTTGCCAGATTATCTTTCAAAAAGAGGGTAAAAAAGTTCTTTGCTGAATTACTTGGAGAACAACAAAGAGGGAGGAAGAAAAAAAGCTTTTCAAGTGATTCGAAGCTTTCACACCTTTGGGTTTTAAAGTACTGTGCTAATGCATTATTACGGACTAGTACCTGACAGGAAAAGAAAAAACCCAGCAATCCTACATTCTTGGCACCATATAAAGAAGTAGGAGGTTAAAATGGATCATTCTATTCTCCACACCTTACACTTATCTCTTAAATGATTCATCGGTCCCTGATTAAAACACTGTACTCCTACTGAAACAAGAACTCAGGATGGGGAATCAAGTTTTGCTTGCAATTCTTCTCTTTAGCAAGTTTCTCAGGCAAAAATTAGCAAAGAAAGAAAATATTCACTCTAGGAAATCCTCTCTTTAACTTACTGCTTCATCTAGTTTGTATTCTGAGCTGTGCTGTGGTCCTTGTTTAGAATGATGTTTATGATTTCACCCTCATGTTCTTTCATATGATCCAGCAGATTTTCTTTGTTGGTAGACTCAAAACCACAAATGCAGCAGCAGAAGAGAAGAACACAGTATTCTGTGCCAAGATGGGGTAGAGTGGAGTTCTTTTCTAAACTGCATGAGGTATTAATCAAGTTAGGTTTTTCATTTTCATCAGAACCTGAAATTTCATTCGTAGTCTGGTTAATTGACTCTGTAAAAGACACCAAGTTGTCTGAACTTCCTAGTATAGGTGCTGTACTTTCATCTGTGCCTTCTAATAAGGTTTTGTCAGTGAGCTGTCCTTGAAACCTGAAATAATAATAAAAACCAAAACAAATATTAAAATATCCAGCTGTTACTTTTTGATGGGAACTTTATTTTGCATCAGTGTTGGGTCTTTTGAAAGATAATAGGGCTTGACAGTAAATCAGACATACCTACTGCTTTGCGAAATGGCATCATTAATAGCCTTGTTCACTTGTTCATAGTTATAATTTTGGTCACTTGCATGTTTCCACATGTGGGACTTCAGGGATGGAGGATGGCTACATACATATCCACAGAGAGAACACCTGGGGGAAAAAATGGAGAAGGAAAAAGAGAAATATTTAGAAGTTAAATTTTATTAGTTTAGTAATGGTTTAGTTTTTCCAAAAGGATGAGTAAGCAGAAAGATCCACGTGAACCTTCTTCTTGGTCCCCCTTTTCAGTTTCATAACTGGGTCATGTTAATTTGCAAAGTTTCATCCTGGAACTTAAGATTGTTTTTGGGGTCTGAGAATTTTTAAGTCTAATTTTTTTAATTTCCTAAACATTTTGGCCTGTTACAACTGTTTAAGCTCTGCAAAAATGCAGTATTTCTGATGAGTGCAGAAACATGGCATCTGGCAGGGAGGTAGTGAGCTCTTTCTGCCATTGCTCTGAACCAAGCAGGAGCATTGTAATTAGCACTCATTATGTCAATTGAACTAATAAAGTCTTTCCTGGTGTAGCAGGTAGTAGTTTATTGGATCACAGAGCTGTTGAAGTTGTAAGGGACCTCTTGAGGTCACCTAGTCCAATCCAGCCCCTCAAGCAGGATCAGCTCCAGCAGGTTGCTGAGGCGAGGTCAGGTTCTGAATATATTCACAGATCAAGGTACAGACAGGTGATCATTTTCCCCTTAGAGTTTTCCATCAGCTCAGCTACCACAACACTAAATTTTCTATTTTCCTTCAAAACACCATCCTATGCAGTAAAGATCAAAACCTTGAAGAATAAATCCTGTTTACAGAAAGATGTAGTGTATATTTATGGACAGAAATAACCCAAGGCTGATCAAATCCTGTATAACCCTTTTCATGCACAGATATACATCAGGAGGTTTTTCTGTGTATTTTCTAAGATGATAAATTAGTCACCTCAGCATGAAGAGGATGAGTGATACTGCATGACATCACTTCGGAGCAGGATCTGTCTTTTTGTCTTTGGGACAAAAAAGATACTTTGCTCAGCTACCTGCTACTTTGGAAGGCTTCAGTTCCCCAAATCCCATGAAAAAGATCAGAATCAATCGAAGGTGACCTTGTTCCAATAAATTATAACTAGGAATGCATCTCTGCTCAAGCAATGTGATCCCAGTGTGTTACTATGATGAGTCTCTTAAAATTACCACAATGCAAGTATGTTTTTGTAAATTTTTAAGACCTTTTCAGAAATATAACCTGAAAACACAGGAAGGCCTACATGAAACCACATTATACACTAAATTCAGTAAGGTTTTATGACTTTTCTTAATGACAGTAGGGTATAGTCCTTAAATGCCCTGCAAATAATCACATACAGGAAACTATTTCTGCTCAGCAGAAGATTGCAGAGAACAGCAAAAATCTCCCAAGTTAGGTGAAAGCATGGTACATTACCTTGCTTATGTAGCAAGATAATTCTGTCTTGCTGGGGAACAACAGGCATGTCCTCCTAGCTCACTTTTCTCTACTGCTTGATCTGGAATGTAGGATCCTATTTGTCTCTTTTCTTCTAATTTGGACCCTTACAAAGGGAATGGATGCTTTCAAAGATAGGTGGGTGCATTCTCAGACTATGAATCTTAGCATCTCTAATAAGGCTATAACGAAATATATCATTAGATAAAAGGCAGACCTTATAGTCAATTTGCAGGTAAATTAAGGCCAAAATAATTTGGTTTTGTAAACCACAAAGATCAACAAATAATCTTAGTTCCATTTCATGTGCCCACTAGTCTTACCACACATATGATTTTTCTGTGTCACTAAAACTGCTTGGTCAGTGGTTTGGGAATACAGTCAATGAAGCCACAGCCCAGTGTCCATTTTTATCCCCTTTTAAATACTCTCATTGTTTGAAGCTCATTAATTAACTAATAAAATTTACTTTGCTGAGAACAGTGTCTTGTGAGCCACATACGGTTGACTGTTTTAGCATACAGTTCAAATCAGACAAACTCCAACAGCTTTTAGCATGCTGCACTAGTTAATTATCATATACTTACAGTAGAATTACAGTATATGTAACACTTTCTCAGAGAAACAAAATTATTTACCATGGAGTTTAGTAGTGTAAGGCTTTCAATTCCATAGCATGACCTGCTCTACTGGTTGACTTGTGCTGAATTATTAAACTTTACTGTTCAGGTGTATTCTAAATTGATACACTGAGGAAACAATTACCTTGCACCTTTGGATAGACTTGGGGATCAGGGACCAAAGTGTGGAGGTTTCCAGTAATCTCTGGTAATACTAAGAGCACTCAGCAATAGTGTGGGAGGTGTGACAGCTGAGCAAATAGAACTGAATGCTTCTAGGAACATTTTGGGGAAGAATGCAGTGGAAGGACTTTTGAGTTGTAGAAGCAGCTTTTCTTGAGAAGAAACCTTTATGTGAGTGTGCTTTATTTGGATTCTTCATATTGCCTTTAAAATCTTCCACTACAAAATATTCAGAATATTCCTGATTTTCCTTCCTTTCCCTTCCCAGCTTCTATTTTTTATTGCACATTAGTAGTAGACAATTACACATATTTGAGCCAACTTCCTCATGTATATATACACCACCCATATCTATGGACAGACTAAAGGACACTCATCACTTAATGACTATTCATACTAACTCTTAACTAGGTGATGCTCACCTGGATTCCAACTGACATATGCATCCAAAGACTGTGCCTAGACTGGGATATTAAACAAAGCCAGGGAACACTCCTGGGTACTGGAATTTACCCATCTAGAATGTTAAATGTTAGAAGTGCCACAGCATGGTTTTGGCACATACAATCTCCCAAATAATTCCAGGCATGCTTAGGTAATTAACATGGCCCAGAAACTACTTGCAGTAGGCAGTTTGTGTGCAACCACCATATTCTGGAAAGCAAAAGCTGAATACTGTCCTAGAGGGAAGTCACAGACATGTTTAATCAGCCAGCAGAAGCATCACCTGGGAATGCCATAGCAATTGTCTCTCAAAAAAACCCAAACAACCCCAAACAACTCTGTGGAACAAAGAATGACTCTAGGAGGGAAGGTAATAGAATCTGAACACTGCTTTAATGTAACAAAATCCCCGCTGTCAGAGCTTTTTGCCACATGAGCCCAGTTACATACTTGTACTGTTCCAAGAGCTGCACTGCCTGATGCTCCTGGGGGTGCTGCCTCATGTGGCACTTCAAGCTATTCATATTTGTGGTGGCGAAGTCACACACGCGACATCTGAAGAGACAACAACAAGTGAACTAATCTGACAATTCACTGCTAACACTGCTCCAAACCCAAATCTAAGAGAATGCAAAGGTACCTAGAAAGACTACAGCTGAGGACTAACCATATTTACAGAAGTCCAAGCAATGACTGACCTGAAGTCGTTGGGCAGTGAGAATCTTTTGCAGCCCAAAAAAGCCTCCACCTTTCAGCAAGCATCACTAGGCATACAGAGTATGTTTCTTCCTGAAATCTCCCTCGTGCGCCTCTGCTGATGTGGGTAAGCATCACTAAGTACAAGGGAGCTGAGGATGCAGGTGACTGAGTACAGCCCTACCAAAGGCACAATGTGACTCTAAGAGCTGCAACGGATGGAGAGTATTCAGACAAGAGCTTTGTTCCTCACACATATGTGTTCTACTTAATGCAACAGCAATGTTCTCGTGACATTGTAGAAGCCAAACTAGTAATTAAACATCTAAGTTTCAGGGCTTTATTGCTGAAAAAGAAGTCAGTGACAAGATCAAGATATTCAGATTTACATGCCCTAAGTGTGCCACACCATGCTGCTCAAATTTTTCTTTTCTTTTTTTTATCTCTGTCTCAGTATCTTTGTATAAAAACAATACATAAAGCAGTCTGGAACTAAATTTAGATCCATGGATTTAGATCCCAAAGTATTACACAAATTCCATGTTATTCATAAATATCAATATACTACCAAACAAACCTCCTGTATCTGCCATATTAAAACAGAAACCATCAAACTCAGCTAGAACTCTTACATGTATTTGTTAAAACTTCAGATGTTTCTTTTTTGAAACAGCAAAATGTCCAGTTATAAAGTCTGATCTATACCATGAAACAGTTTGAGACTGCAGGATACTTAGCCTGAGAATACTCACTATATTTTGGAAAGGATTTAATTGTGCAGTATTAAAATCCAGAATGTATCAAATCTACAAAAACATATAATTTAAGGCTGTACAGCTTCGTTTCCAGCATGTTTTATCAAACAAATAATAAAATGTTTACAGCTTTCAGAATGGCAGCACTATAGCAGGTTGCTGTTTGATACTATGGAAGGCTTGAGGAATTCATGTTTCAGAAGGAGAAATACCATAAATACTGGATCATTATGGTTTCAGACTGGGGCTTAAGTATCCTGCCAGGTTTTCAGATTTGTCTAAGGGGTTTATAAAAAATAATAACAAAAGCAAGGCAGATGGGTAGGTTTGTATTTAGTATGCAGCAGTCTGTATCGTCAGTGGAAAATTTCCAAGGGCTCCTAAATCAAAACAGGCTGCTAACACCAATTTGAAAACTACCATGTACAAGACACTCTACAGTATCTGCTGCTCCAACCTCACTAAGTAATAAATAATGGTAGTAGTGAAGGTTCTGAGGAGAAAAACAATCTATTTGTATTCCACACTTGCTCTCTGAGTAAACATCCTGTGAATTTTTGCTGGTGTTATGGGGTACCATTATAATGCAGAAATCAAAATACAACACCTCTTCTGGGTTTGTTTATCCAAAAGAGAAAGTGGCTTAGCTCAGCATTTCAAGGTGTTGACTTTCCAGAATTTACATTAAAGATAGAAGTGTATCAGCTCAGAAAGTCTATTGACTCAGATCTATTTTCTAGCCACTAGAGAGGGACAGAGATCCACACTGAATGAGCACAGATTGAATTTGCAGGAATTTATGCAGCAACCAATAGGAAAATGCAGGATTTATATTTTTGCTGGGGACCTCAGCTGTAGTATTATACATGATTTTAGATACCTAAGTTTCTCTGTAAATCCATAAGATACCCTTGTAGAAAACTTAGAAGATATGAGCTGAAGTGAGGGTGTTACTATTGTTTGGAACCAGTGAAAAAGATGAGGCAACTGGTGACAAGAGAAGGGCAGAATTTTGCTGCACTCTGTAGCAGCTGATGTGTAAAGCAGTAGTATGACAATGGAGAATATTTTGCAACGGAGCAAATCCAAAATGAACTTACGTGTGCAAGAACTCTGAGAAATATATTATTGCTGTTGGCCAAAGTCTAATATTAAAACATAATTATTTTCCTTTCCTCATATGACTGCTTCAAACTGAAAACAAGCAGTAGACTGCCACAGCACAAGATGCATTCTGGAAAACTTAGTTACATAGTTTGAGTCAGCCAGCAAGTGTGGCTCCCTCAAATTTGCAGTAGAATAATGTAATTGCAGTTTTTTACCCCCACCTTTCCCACAGGCAGGAGCAGTTCAGTACCCCTGTCAGAGGGAGGCAGGCCCTGCACCAGCCAGCAGTGCTGGCACTCACCTGTATGGCTTATCAGAGCTATGGATCCGCCGGTGGTTCCGGACACCGACGTAGGTCGTGCTTGTGTACTCACACACATCACACCTGAACAGCTTCTGAACAGAAGACTTGTTTCCTATGCAAACAAAATCCATTATTTTAGAGAGCTGCACTCAGCATCATAAGGAATTCTCGGATTATAATTTCATCACAACTGAATTATGGAACATGAATTAACATTTTAAAGTAACAGTTTTGAATGTTGATAAATATTAATATTTTTAAAGTATTAAACAGGCAATGAACATAGAGATAATAAAGGTATGGTTTATTTTACCGTGCTGTGCTGCATCTGCCCTGCCATGTAGAGGAATTATTAAAATTTTAGGAAAATACATTCTTTCTCTCTATGTGGACACTTTCCTTCTCCCTGCAGTTGGGTAAAATCCTGTGTTACAGCAAAAAGTGATAAAATGTGGAACTGCTGGACTCAGCAGTTTCACTGCTTTGCAGAATGCATCAAATTAAAAGAAAAGATGGGGATTGAGAATGGATGAGTTTCAAACTAGCAAACAGAGAAAAGAAAACAAAAGACCTCCCGCAGCCTCTAAATCCTCTTTATCATCCAACATACACTCACACTTTCTGAAAGATATGAGAGAATAAAAAAAATAGATATTGACCAGATGTCTTAATAAATAATTTGGAACCTGTCCAAATTACTAAAAAGCAATTGTAACAAAAGTATTTTTTTTCCTTCCAGAATGAAAAAGACTCTAGGAAAATTAATGGTTGCAGAGACAAAGGCTAATGACTCCTTAAACACAGGAAAATGTATGCCCACGAGTGCACAGTTGGAATATTTTTGAGATGTAAGTGTGTACATTTAAACAGCCCTGTTCCTGCTCCCTCACTGAATAATGGGACTGATTTGGGTTAAGATATTAACACTTGGGAAGACAGATGGCATTTTTTATGCAGGTAATTTTCCCATTCCAGTCTATCATGCTGCACCTCATGCATTTTTTTTCTTAGACTGAATTTTCTCATTATCAAAACAATTAAGAGTCATTATGGTAAAACTCTTTCAAGGAGACATTTCTTTTCCCACAGGCAGGCACTGAATTATGCCAAAAAGGGTTCTAGATATATTATTCTGATGGATATAGTCACATGGCTAACTTAAAGAGTAAGGGAAAATTACAACTAATTAAACTTTCACTCCAAAATTTAGCACTTTTGGTTCAGGATGCAAAGTAATTAGGTAAGGCTGATAACCCCAGAGGGTTATTGTAAAGAATATATAGTATATCATATAAAATAAAATAGCAGTCTGAATGCACAGTCTGAAATAAAATTGGAGTATTTCTGTGTGTACCAAGATAACTGAAAATATATTTCCAATATTTCATTTTAAAACATGATACAGTGCTCACTCTTTAGCATTCTTATAAGAAATAATATGGAAGTAATATACAACAGGCACTCTTTGCAAGTGCAAGTCAACCTTAGAGTAAAATATATTGGAATTTTTCCTACAATACGGTCATGGAGTAAAATTTATTAGTTTTGTTTTTCTTTTAATGTAATTATCAAAACGATCCTAATTATTTACTTGAAGACTTCGGAATTTAAATTTCTACATTATTCTTTTATGAAAGCACATTCATGTAGGAGACCTCAACTGGATCAAGGACACTCACTGGGCTCCAGATCCATGGGAGAGCAAGGGCTGTGCCCTGCTTGAAGGGGTTTTCCATCTTAAATTCTGCAGCTTTAGAATAAACTAATTCCAAAGGTATTTTCTGTTATGAATTTGGTATTTCAGTGGGCAGGCAGTTTAAAACCAACAGTATCTAATGAGATTTTTAAAGCATTATGCAAACATATTAGCTCCAGCATAGTTCTAAGAGGCTCACACCCAGCAGCACATACTTAGGAGCAATTATTTATATCAATCACTACATTGTATTTATTCCTTCCACAAAATGCACATAAATTACAATACATCACATAAACTCTTGCTGTTACCAAATAGCACTCATGTCCCTCACCCCCTCCACTGGCTTATTTCTTGTGGGTTTAGGGCCTGTTCTGCTTTCTGGATGGAGAATATCAGGTCTCCTACAAGTGAATATGGAAATGACAGATCTTTGTTCCAGCAGCAGTAACAGGTGCTCCTGTAATGCTGCTTATTACCCTATTCCTTCATTATTAGACATTTACAATCCGATCATATCGAGTGTCATAATGCTCCTTTGAATTTGTGGTACAACCATGATGAATAAAGAGACTTTTAGGACTAACTATTTCATAAACAAGAAATGAAACTGTTCCAGCACAGGCATCTTTCACATAAACAGATGCTATGCCATAAACTTCTTTGTTTTGTGTCGCTTTATAGGGATGACATCTGTTTGACAAGAGATTGCTGTACTGCAGTGGTGCTGCAATTTGATTATAAATTGGTTCAGAAATAATTTAAGCATTCCACAGTATGAGTTAATAAAAGTTTAAAAGGAGAACTGTTTTCATTCAAGCCACATTACAAAATTCCATGTGGGGTAAACAATCAATTGAAGTGCATGGCTGTAACACTTGTATAAGATAATAACGAAAAAAAAAAAATTTATAAAAACATCTCTAAATTAATTGAAAGCAGGCAGATTTCTTGAACAGGGGCTTCCCTTTCATGGAAATTAAATTACAAGAACAGGATATAAACTGTAAAACAACGTCATGAAACATATTAATTTCAGAAGCATATAGGACTCTCGTTTTTCACATTACCAGTCACACTACCAGGACTTTAGCTCAAAAAGTAGAGTATTTCCCCAAAGCTGACCTGTTTCAGGCATTGCAAGGTAGTTATTCTTGTATCATATCTTTAAGAACACAGTTTACAGCAAACAAAACACTGTCAGAAGTAACAGTCCAAGCTATGCTTGTAGATACTTGTAACCTGCTAAACTAATAATGTTTTATTTCCTATCACTTCCATTACAACATTTATGCTATTGCTTCTGAAGAAAACCTCCACTATTTAATAGGAAACACTCCCAGTCCCAGCAGACCCTCCCTGGCCATTTCCCTGTCTCCCCCTGGATTCCATGGCTCTCTCAGGCTTAGGTCCTGGGGATGTACCAAGCACTACAGATCAATTTCCTGAATTTAAATGCAGAAGGCATTGATGAGAGCAAAAAGGAGCTGGGAAGGGTCATTCTACCTGAGGTTGATAAGGTAATTAACTTTTAACTTGTATCCTGAAAGCCAGAAAAGGAGGCAGTGTGAGCTAAGAGAGCAGAAGGCAAAGTTGGGAACTCATTCTGTTCTGACATGTACCAAGTTGTTTTGGACAAACCATTGCTCATCCACTCTAGCTCCTGCTGCTCAGTGCCTTTTCTCACAAGGAACTGCATCTATTTCAACAACTTTTGCCCTCCCTGAGCAGCTGTAGAGGAGAGAGTAGAACCAGAAATTTCCACTGCAACCTAAGTATTATTAGAGTGCCCATTTTGCTGTCTAAACAAACGAGAGAGCAGAGTTAGGACAGAAAAGAGCTGTGTGCACAAAATGGAAATACTTCAGCTCACAGTTGTTCAGAGAATATCTAATTACTAGTATTTATCCATAATGCTCTAAAATTGCAATATACTAATAATTACAGTGTTGGCTTCAAAATAAAAATGCTGTAAATATTTTCAGTAGCTGTAACTCACCAGAGAAGAGAATGCATTCACACTGCAGTGATACATAGTGGCTCTGCAGGACATACAAGGGATTTTAAGGCCACATTTTCTCCTAAACTTCAGAATTTGGTTATTTTTTTCCTTATTTGATTAGCTTAATGCATCAAGGGTTTGTTGGGTTTTTTTTTTTTGTTCTGTTCTTTTGTTGCTGTCTATGTTTTGAAAACAAACACTATTAAATTAGAAGCAGATACACAGTTATACAAACATGAGGCTCTAAGCAACCTGGTCTAGTGGGAGCTGTCCCTGCCCATGGCAGGGCTTGGAAAGAGATGAGCTTTTAAGTCCCTTCCAGCCCAAACCATTCTCTGTCTCTATGAAAATGCATACCTACTGTTACCCTGGCAACTATTACAGATACAGGTTGCATATTTAGAATGTCTTACATTTGCCTCACAAGGGCTAAAATAAATTACTCATTTTGGACATTACCATAATTAAACAGAAATTTCTAAACTCAGAAGGGATGGCATTGTATGCATATGTTGACAGCAAACTACATTACCATGGTGACTTTAAAAAAAAAAGGTTTTCTTTTGTTTAGGTCATTTGGAAATTAGGTTTGTTTAGGTCATTTTGTTTTTTTTGTCATTTTGGAAAATACTGTAGCTGCTAAAGGAAGGAAAAAAAAAATTTCTTCTTAAAAATCCAGAATAATATTGCATATCAGTTGTTTTTCACAGGAAGAAATGCAGGGTTTCACTACTGGGGCTAAAAATATACTACCTAACAATAAATACTACCTTAAGACTGACTATGGTAAATTTTGCCCTCTGAAAAGAACATACATTTAAGGTTATGAAGAGGCATGAAAACATTTCGGCAGGAGAGATCTTAAAACCAGTTACACAAATACAGCAAACAAGTAATGTTGTAAGTGACTTTCTGTAATTTCAGGTGTAAATATAAACAGTACCTTCTCTGTCATCTGCTTCGTTGGAAACTATTAGTTTGTTAGGTGTAGCTGTAGAGAAGATATCTGGAAGACTGTGTTGTTCTCTTTCATGATTTCGCAGCTGGCTCTGAAAAAAGAGTTTCTGATGTTTAAATATACACTGCAAGCATACAGTGATCACTTGGAATATTGCAATCATCTGTGACATTGTTACTCAAGCTTTAATGACAACTGATACGAAATGTATGTTAACATATATACAGATTATCCCTTAGGTAGTTTTACTACAAACAAAGTAAATATCATGAATTAGTAACATAAAGGATTGATGAGAGTGACTGAGAGGATCCTATGATTTGTGTTTATTTAGAAAATATATTTTGTTCTTTCTTCATTCCCACAGACAAGTGGCCACAGTACTTCCTCCAAAATTATTATACTCCAAAAGCACTGTTAGATTAGAGGCTTGTGTGAAAATTATCTCAATTTTAGTATTGCCTACTGACTTAAGAATACACCAGTCCTGTTTCTACTTGCTTGGGGAGGAGAAAGAAGAGAGCCTTTCCCTACCCTACCTGTATATTTTTTTCAAACTAGGACTAAATGACAATAAACTTGGAAAAATTCGCACTATCACTGACTCCAAGAGATTCAGCTGTACACCTACATACTGATGCAGTCTATTCTGTATTCCTGAGTACTGAGCTGAGTACATGGGAACTTACTAATGCTTAAAATAGCAATTAGGAAAATGCCAGAAGTGCATTATTCTGCTCTGGAATGTAATCTTTCAAATCTAGGTTCTACAGAATATCCAGAGCAACACAACAGTGGAAAAAAGAAAATGATTTCTGCTTCAGTGTGGCTCATGTCACCCCCAACTGCCATTATTGTATTTGCACCCTCCCAACAGGAAAAGGCATGTTTGAGCATTCTTTTAAAGTTTCAGCTATTGAGTTCTTTGATGTTTCCATTTCTTCCTGCAGTTGCTCTGTGTGGGCAGAAAAACAACACGATATTATTACGTCCACAAGATAATTCTCAGAAAAAAAAGTTATGTGAGGAAGCAAGTTTATTTCAGTGGGTAAGCCAGAATAATTACAGTTGAACTGCATATTCGGCAAGCGCTGCTGGTAATAATCCCTACTTGTAATTACAACGAAGCCAGGATGTCAGACGGAATTAAATTAGAAAGAGGGATCACCAGTTATTAAAAAGCAGCAGAACAGGTTACTTAGCAATTCTAGACAGACAGGGGAAGAACGGTACCTTATAGTGGAAGGACTCCTGGCACTGCTTGCACTGGTACATGCGTGCTTTGCAGTGGTTGATCATGTGGCTCTCCAGGTCCCGGCTGTCGCCGGCGATGTGCTCGCAGATGGGGCACTGGTAGGGCTGCCGCTGGCGGTGCACCCGCAGGTGCTGCTTGATGTAGCCCTTGTTGCCGCTGCTGTAGTGGCACAGGCGGCAGCGGTACGGCCGCTCGGCGCTGGGCAGGAACTCCACCAGGTTGCTCCCGGCCATGGCCGCCTCGCCCACGTTTTGGCATTGGGCATTGTCTTGTAACTCTTTCAGAATGTCATCGTCAGAAGCGTTCTGGTCTGTCCTCTCCTTCAGTTTTTCAATGACAGTGAGCAGTGACATACTGATGCCCATTTTAGTTGGTGCTTCCGAAAACTCTGGTCTGTCTTTCTTTATCTCAACTATTGCACATTCGCTTTGGTTTAAGCCACTGAACTCCTCTGAAGGATCCTTAAGTGAGGACACCACTTTAGAATGAGCCACGTATGGGCCAGCAGCTCCTTCCTGTCCTGCACCTGCATCCACAGCATCTTCTCCAGTCAGAGCCCTGAGGCTGGACCGTGTCAGCTCTGCAGCTCTGATTGGCATTGTAACAAGAGCTTCTGCTGCTAAGGAGTGCAGTCGTAAAGACTCTGAATTTGTCCTCCTTCGTGCAGGAGGCACATTTTCATCAGCTGTTACATTTTTATTAGTGCTTAATTCGTTATCTTTCTTCTCGGTGTTATTCCATTCTATTATTACTTCTTGAATTGCATCTGAATGATAAACTTCATCAGGTTCTTCACAGATAACAGAGGACTCCTCTGAGATAATTTTTTTTTCCTTTTCAATGTCAGTGTTCATTAAAAATGGCTTTTGTAAGACATTTTCTTCAGCACCTGGCAAACGCTCTACTATGACATTAACATGACCCTTTTTATTTGGACTACAACTGATGATTTTCTGTGCTGATGACAGCAGGCTGTCAGTTATCAAATTGTCTGGTTCTGTATCTGATACAGTCTCCTCTGCAACCTCTGTAGTAGGAGAATGCATCATGGACTCACTTAATATCTCTTCCTCTTTTACACTTGTTCCTACAGGCGATTTACACGACAGTTGCTCAGAATTGCAAATATGAAGCTGAAGAGAATGCTCACTATGGATATCAAGTTCGTTGTTTTCCAAAGAAAGGACAACTGTATCCACACTATGAGGTGTGTGAGTTACAACTGTCTCTGACAAGCTGGTGGTTTCATTTTCTTCCTCAAAGATGGGGTAGGAGCAATCAACCTCCCCCGCATGTTTCCAAGCATGCGTTTTCAACATCCTCTGCTGACCACAGGTGTACCTGCAAATCAAACACCTGTACATGCCATACTGCTCGTAGGTGTACCATTTCCTCCTACCAATTTCAGGCACAGGAGCAGACTGAGTTGTATCCTTACATTCCAGATTTCCTGTCCGATCAGTCCCTGATTTGACGCTTCCTTCCACCGGCCCTTGCAGAAATGAACTTGTGACATTGACACACTGCTGCACTTTTGTCTGCATGCTGTTTTTACCACCATTCTCATGGTGATTTTGGAAGTGGGATTCAAATTCTTCTTGGCTTTTGGAGGCAAAATGACATTCTGAGCACATTAATATCACTTCATTTTTCTGCCCATGTTGTTTTATATGTTCTTGTAGAGTTAAGAGCGAAGGTGATAGAAACTTACAGAGACCACATTGGTAGCACGTCACCTTTTTTTTGCTTTGTGGAAGACATTCAGTCACAAAATAATCTGCTTGCAACTCTTCAGTCTTTTTAGTAGCAATCACCGAGAGCTCGATTGCTTTAGCTGGGATTTCACAAAGATCCTCTGCGTCCAAGGACTGCGCAGAAGCATCAGCATGGGAGCGTTTCTTCCCTATTAAAAGGCATCTTTGTGACTTCTCACTTTCAACTATTTTGCTCAGCTTCTGGATAACGTGGATCAGGGGGTCAGTTTTACATTTTCTCTGCTCTTCGCTGCTCTTATGTGTTGGGCCAATGACTGTTTCAGAAATCAGCACAGCCTCCTGCTCCCCAATATTTGGCATCAATACTGCAATGCTGCTTCCTTCTTCCATAATACCTACGAGACAGGGGGTTATAAAAAATAAGAATTTATACATGCACAACAATGAAAATACAACCCAGTACTATTTACATTTCTCTCGCTACTAAACATGGAAGCCTATTCCACTAACCTAATAAAAATTTTCAGAATGGGTATAGAAACAGCCAAAGATATTGGGGACATTTAGTGGATACTGTGGCTGCTATTCAATAGAGCTGGAGGGAAGAATTCCAAGAGAGCCTCCAACAGGCTGCCTCCAAGTTGTACAAAGGCAAGATAAGTATTTTCAAGTGTAAGCTGAAGAACAGTGTTTCAGCTATTCTCTTTTTCTTTACATGCACTACACATTTGAATGCTAAACATTAAAATACCAATTGACAGTAACTGGCATATTGGTGTTTAAAAGCACAGTATGATATGAAAATATATTCCTAACATACTTTGATACACTGATGCTCCTAAAGCAAAAGTCAATTTGCAACAATATAATTTACAAAAATAAGCAGTTTTTTTCTTGAAATGTTAGGAGAAGAAAGTAATTCTGGCATTTACTTGCATTAGTCATTTCACTATGACTATTTTAAAGACCACTCAAATGCCAAATCATACTTCTCATTATAAATGTAATTTTCTAGGAAACCTACGAATTGTAGCTATTTCTACAATTTCTTAATGGAAGGGAAAATCAATTGGTACTAAAGTTATAAAGAGCAATTCTCTTCTGTTTGGAGGGAGAGCTACAGGCAGTTACTATTCCCAATTACTCCTTCTTTAAAAATATCAAACCATAAACCACAGGCAACGGTGTGGTAATGCTGGAGGTCAAATTAGAAGCCAATATACAAAAATTTACATGAAAACATACCTTGTGATGTGGGCAGAGCTGTGGGGTGGGGGGTGAAGGAGCTGGACTAAAGGTCTTAGAGTAAAATTTACTTCTGAAAAGATGTCTAAAAATAACCTATTCAAGTGCCACTACATATACACACATGTATTTTATACAAAGTTTTTATATATTCTGTATAAAATTGAGAACATAAAGACATGAGGAATATTTATCAGTCATCCTTAAAAAATTATGCCAAGTTAATTCATGTGGATTTAAAATTTTTTTTTGCAATAAAGATACAGAGGCCAAAACAAGAATTTCCAGAACTGGTCCTAAAACCCCATGAAATCCACTCACTTCTACTTATGGATTTAATATAGAGCCTTATAATGCACAGACACATGAGAGCAGGTTCTGTGGTGCCCCTCTCCCACTACATAAAAATTCTGGGCAGAACTACTCAAAATATCTTCATCTGCCATTTAACTTATAATTCAGGTTGTCATTAGAACTATCCATATAAGCAATGTTAATTTCTTAGTATCATTTACACCTCATGTTAAATACTTCAAGTTGAAGTGTTATTTGAAAACCACCCTAATTTAGTTATATAAAAACACTTTGCTGTTTGTTTCAAACTGTCTGTAGCATGTTTAGAAACCATTATGAAAAATGAACAAATCTGCTTTCTTCTGAAAGCAGATTTAATGAAATCCTCGAAAGAGTAATGTCTACTAGAAATATATTCAATTTGAAAATTAGTTAAGGAAAATTGGTGCTACTTTAAATTGCTCTTGGTCCTTTTAAAGCTTTGTAAGTAATGCTAAATAGGCAAGTATTTTCTCTACCTGAAAACACCTGAAAACAGTATAACAACTAAGAGGAAAAATCTTTGACAAAAGATCATGACAGAAATATGCTGCCATATACCGTTGCTATGTCAAAAATGCAGACAGAGAGAGTAGTACCTCCACGTGTAATGATTTGGGATGCTTGCGGCTGAACCCCGCTATCAGACGCATAACTACGGTATGCTTAGTGTTGCAGACTTTATTTTTTAGAGGTATAGGAAGATTTGTACACAAATTATCACAGAATAAGCTGAGTTGGAAGGGACCCACAAGGACCATCGAGTCCCGCTCCTGTCCCTGCACAGGACCATCCCCAAGAGTCACACATGTGCCCGAGAGCGTTGTCCAAACGACCTACACAGTAATTAAAATATAGGGTCTCCACAAGGACGCGGAGGGGAAGATGCGGACCCGAGGAAAACGCCTCCGAGCTGCCCATTCCAGCCTGTCCACCAGCCGCTGGACCAGCGCGGCGAGGCAGGGCGAAACGCCTCCAGGGCTAGGGAAAGCCAGCCACGCTTTGCACAGCCTGACTCGGAGAGGGCGGTGTGATCGTATCGCGGCTCCCGAGGGCAGGGAAACTCCCCCGGCCGGCCACCCTCCTGCGGGACAGCCCGAGCCCCGAGCCCCGCTCCCCGCTCCGTGCCGCAGGTGCCGCCGGCGCGGCTCCAGCAGCGCTCCGGGCGCGGGGAAGCGGCGCCGCTGCAGCCGAGAGGAGCGAGCAGCAGGCCCGCCGGGGCGGCGAGGCGGTNCGCCTGGCGCCCTGCCTGGCACTCGGCCGGCCGGCCGCCGCCCGCTGTCGTTGGGCGGTGCAGCCCGGCTGTGTATGGGGAATAACGGAGAAAAAGCCCGTTTATCCTCACCTCCGGCCACCGCTTTAAGATGGCGACGATGGAGCCCGTGTCACGTGACCCGCGGGCTCGGGTCAGGTGACATGCGGGGGGCGCTGCCGCCGCGTCAGCACCGCCTCCCGTTGCCATGGAGACGGGGAAGGACTCTGCTGGGGAGCGACAGGGCCGGGGTGACACCGGCACGGGACAGGAGCGTGGGACAGTGCCGGGGGTGGCACAGGGCAGGAGCGTGTGTAGGACATGGTGCAGGAGTGTGTGTGACACACGGGGCAGGAGTGTGGGACACGGGGCAGGAGTGTGTGTGACACAGGGCAGGAGTGTGGGACACACAGGCCAGGAGTGTGTGTGACACAGGACAGGAGCGTGTGACACGGGGCAGGCGTGTGCGACAGGAGCGGTGTGTGACACGGAGCCAGGGTGTGTGACAGTGGGGGAATGTCACAGCCCTGGTGTGTCCCAGAGCCACTCAGGATGGTCCCATGCAGCTGAGACTTCAGTCAGAGTCCCCAGGTGCTCCCCCTGCAGCTCCACTATTTATGGGATCCGGCTTTTGTCAGCGCGGAACCCCTCAACATTCCCATAGCCAGGGCCAAGCCTGGCAGCTCGATGCACTCCAAAAATGGTCGTCTCCCAAAAGGCGTTTTCTTTCAGCACGGTTTTCGATGGTAAACACCAGTAGTAAAAACTCAACAGCATCCACATTTTGGGTCTAAAGGTGTGAAGAAGGTTTAGCAGTTTTAACTGGGCAGAAATGCAGAGTTTTACACACGCTGCATGTCAGGGGCAACCTGGGTCACTACGTACCAGGGAAGTTACATGCGGTGAATTTGTGAGATATTTCATGTAGACTGAAAAGTCGAGGGAATAATGAGCTTCAAAACTGACTTCAAGAGCGGCTAGGTGATGGCAAGTAATGCTCATTTCCAGAAAAAGGCTTGGAGTATACTATGAAGACCTGTGTGGGAGCCTGGAAACCCAAACCTTTGAGCGCCTCCTGAAAGGGAGCAGCCAGGAAATCTCTCTAGTTTAGGGTGATCGGATTGGCTCATCCCAAGATCCTTTGTTCCCTGACACTATGTACGCATCTCTCGTTACTGCTATTGGTTTTGCATCTCTCCTCCCCTTATCTACCCTATATGTCTCCCCTTCCAGATTGTTCTCCCCTCCCCGCTCTCCCATTGCTCCCCATTCCCGGACACTCCTTCGGGCTTTCCCTGTTGGCCCCTGTCCCTCACCCCCGCCCATGCACCGCCCCTGTGCCCTGAGACCATCGGCCCTCGTGCTCTCTGCGCCCTCCTCGTCCCCATAAAAAACCCCGCGAGCCTGGTGTGTCTTTGCCTTTGCCCCTGGGAACCTGTGTGCTGGGTAAGTTAAAGTTCTTCTATGGAACCCCATGGCGGGGACTGTCCCTCGCCTCCTTTATCACTGCCAGACTGCGGGGCCATGCTCTCTGGGAAGGTTGCGGCTTGCTACACCATGCCACGCTTAAAAAAGGCACCGCAGCACTGTATTAATGTGGAGATTTGGATTTGAAAGGATTTGGTAAAACTGTAGGAACTTTTTGCGAGGGCACTTCCTCGCACAAATGATAGCTTTCTTAGTGATTGTATATTGTTTCATAGATATATGATCTCTTTGAAATACATGATCTTGAAACACTGTCAAATCAAGTATTATCCAAGATATGGATTTGACCACCCTTTCAATTGGTATCTCTAATTTTACTTTTTGACTCGTGGAATTACGAAGCTCTGTTTCATTATGTGAAGTTTTAAGACAGTTCAAGCCCTATCCTACAATCGCTGACTTGGTGAGATAAATTTGCTAAGACTTTGATACGACTTTTAAAGAAAATTAATTTCTGTCGGTAAAATTCAGGGATACAGCCTATTTTTTGGACACCTATTAAATGCTTTTAATTAAAAGTAAAAATTTAAGCTGTATAGTATTCACAATGTCAAAGGCAGTAGTAATAATAATGGCAACTTGTTTGAGCTTTTTCTGCCATATTAAGTAGAGCCTTTTCATGAAAAAGTGATTATTTTTCATGGACCCTGTTCCTTTAAAAGGTTTGTTTCCACGTCTATGTATGTCATAGTTTAATTAACTAGTTACCTGAATTGAAGTACTCTTGTAGGTACAGGACTCTCACCCTCCTTTTTCCAATCAAAATATGCTAGGATCTGATAGGTCTGAATTAAAAATACTGGGTTGATCATGAGTAATCATCTCCATACACTCTGTTATTCTTCTCTGTTGTAATTAAACCTGGACTAAGTTAAAGATTTCATTCTCTGTGCAGGTATGATTGTACAAAAAGACAGATTTAGATTTTACACTTTTACATTAATTTGAAAGGCGTCTTAACTCACAAAGTTATTTTCCTGTTTTTCATTTTCATTGCTTTCACGTTGAAGGAGACGTGAAACCAAATGAAATCTGGATAAGGCACCTCTCCCTGAGCAGTAGAGATGAGACTCTTGTATTGAGTATAATATGTTCAGAATGTTGATGTTTTTGTAAAAGTTTATACGAAATTGCTTCCTAAGTACTGTAAATATGTAGAGAATGTCGGTAGCATGAGTTTTACGGTAAACATTATAAGGTTAATTTAAAAGAGTAACACATAGTGTAGAAACACCAAGTGAATTTCGAGCTATATCAGCAAAGATGCAATCTTGAAGTAAAAGCATGCAAGGTGTGCACAGGTTTTTGTGTATACCTTTAAAATAACAGAAACCTACATGTAGTAACTTTCCTATATTTATTTATTCTGTTTATTCTTTGTGGCCTCAGTCTTAAACCATTTTCAGTCATCAAATTAACAATTAGGCTTGCTTTCATTGGTGTCTTGTACCAGCAATGAATTACATAATTATCAATGAAAAATCCAATTTAGCCCATGAGTTTTGTGCATTTTCATGCCTGGCAGTTCCCAAACCATTCCAAAAGCTTTATAATTTTCACATTATTATAATGTATTATTTAACTGGAGTCCCTGACTTTATTGAGTGGACATTAAATAAACTGGTTTGTAGCTCTGTGTACACCAGAAGTGAACCTTGCATGGAGCCGTGGTTGGAAGGGAGGCTTTGGCTAGTGCATCCCTTCTTCGGTGAACAGTGCCATGAGTACTGTGTGAGCACTTGGAGTGGCATGAGAAGTAGATTTTTAATTTGATATTTCACCTAAGTTTCAGGTCTTGGTAGCCTGGAGCTGACCTTTATTGTGAGGTAGATCCACCATAAAAAGATGAAATTTGCAGTAGCATTGCAATACTATTGGCAAGTAGGGATTTTTCTGCTATCTTTATAGACTAACTACAACACAAAAGCCTGGATTTGATGTTTTAATTCTTTTTGTCTGACAGAATGTGTTTCGTATTGTCTATATCTGCTCATAGCTGTTATTATTATGTTATTCTGGAGGAAGAAGAAGTTTGAAGTGCATAAAATACAGGTCACTATCACATGAAAAAGTGCAATGTTGGGTTCCTCAGAAAATGGTGGAAGAATTGGCACATATTTACATAGGTGTATAAGTACTGGCTACTTGGCTTTATCAGACTGGCATCGTGGGAACCCTTACTGTGAAATGGAGCCTTAGGGGATATTTTGACCCTCTGAGTACAGAAGTTTGCAAATGTGATGCATAATCTAGGAAAATGCAGAGAGTGAGAGAAGAGTGCTAAGAACACTGAATAGGGAAAACGATATGGTATTATTTGTTTATGAAACAGAACTTCATAGTATTCTGAGTGAAAATACTGGAGGTGGATTGAGAACTGCTAGGAGTACTGAGAAGTTATGCAGGGAAGAATGAACACTGTGTCTCCTCATTTAGACAATACAATAGAACATGATAGACATATATGGATAGTAAACAGTATGAAGGAAATAATTTGAATTTTAAATATGCTCCTCCTACCATTAGAATAATTAGTTATTCAGTGAAGTTGAATGGTTGCACTTTCAAAACAGGTACAGGAAGTTTTAGGTTTCTTTTTTTTCTTATATAAATGTAATTAACCTCTGGAATTCATTGCTGCAAGATACTGTAGAAAGAAAAAAACTTCGCAAGATTTGAAAACCAGTATTTTAAACCCCAAGTTTTTGTATCTATAGAGAGAACAACTCTCTCCTGGCAGAGATTCCAGGCAGAATCAGAGATGTGTTAACTGTATTAAGCAATGGCTTTAGTATTGAGGCCAGCGTTGGTGGGATTTAGGAAGACTCTTCCCTTGGGACAGGGGTGTGTGATGTTTTATGCCATAAGGTTTAGATTGCAGTGTCCTTTGGGGTGCTTGTGATTCCCTGCTGCCAGAACCCAAATCTCACACACAACCCTTTTGTGTAGCTAGAGTTAGTTACCTTTTTTGTTACAGCCTCAGAGCTCTTTGTGCTTTGGCAGTGAGGCATTAAAGCTGAGCAGAATTTATATTACTTAGATGGTTTATTTTGCTTTACACAGCCTTTGCTGCTAGAGAATTAGGAAAGTTCTGTATTAAGTGATATTTCAGCTGCAACAATGACATCTAGGGGCTGATTTATATTAATTTAATTTAGATACGTATCTCCTATTTTTGAGAAGATGGTTACTAATATGTTTACTAAATCTAAATTATTAGTATTTCCTAAAAAGCTGTGAATCTGGTGTATGTCATATATTCAGAGAATAACCATGACATTTTTAACTTCTTATCTTTTTGTCTTTTGTTTCCCCTTGATCTTTTAATTATTTTAGTACTGCTAACACTGCAAATCAGTGAATCTCCCATTACTTTAGACCTTGTATTTTTCCATGACACATTATCAAATGATGAGATTTTTTTCACTCCGTACTTTAGGTATACTTTTCTGTGAATTAAAGGGAAAACACTTTGCCTGTGCTTTCCTACATGACTTACTCTGTCTCCTAGAATCACATCTACTTGATTTTCTACAGGAAATGAGACGAAAAATCCCTGTATTCCATCCCCTGCTTCCCCCAGCTTTATGGGAGTGTAGACATAGGCTTGACTCCAGATTTAAACCCTGTGATTCAGGGCCACCTCTAAGCTCTACGTAAATCTAATTTTATGTGTGCAAGTAAGTGTATATGTAAAATATGTAATTGCAATTTAGAGATGATTTAACAGCATCTGTCCTATTATTTGCAAACTTGCTTTCATTCCCTTGAATCTTAGTTATTTGACCATAAGTCACTTATTTGGCATTGCTTTTTACAGAAAAAAAAAATTCTATATTTCTTTCTCATCTGCTTCCTCACTTACATTTACAACTTCTTCTCAAGAATAAGATAATATAATTTTTTTTTCCCCAAAATTCTCCTCATGCCATTCTGTGGAATATTGTACTATCTTCAACATACTTACTTCTCATTGGTCTTGAGCGGAAGAGACAACCATGTGAGCTGAAAATAGTAAGACATTATGGAAAGCTTCACATTGTATCAGATCAAGGTGCTAAAATGTTCTCTGCAGTAAATAAGGGTATTTTTATGATACAGCTATATCAACAGCAACTTATGTAACTTTTAATTTATATAGCAGTTACATTGGCACAGGAATGCTTTTCACAACTGCTGTATCTGTTGGTTTCATTCATGAAGTAAATGAAAGCTTGTTTCTGTCAGTGATGTTGGCAAAACATAATTAGAATTGCATTCTATATTAAATCTTACATAAAAATGTCACCCAAAATCACACCCCTAACTGCTATTAGTGTGTTAGGAGATGATTTTTATGGACTTGGTCAAAGTACCTCAGTGGGCACATTTGTCTCCTGTTGGAAGGTCTGCAGTGAGTGGAAAGCAGAATAAACCTGGACTGTTGCTGAGTGTGAGGGAGGAAGGACCTTACTGCCATCTTTTCCTTTTTTTTTTTTTTGAAATGATAAATTTGTAGATTCTTAAGAGGTGTTTTGCCATTGCCTTCAAGTTTCAGGGCTTCTCACAGCCCTCAGACCAGGCAGTTCTCTTACAGCTGGGTTAACATATAGTGTGGTCTGTGTATGTGTGCTGAGGGCTGATCTGTTTTAAATTAGTAAAATCATAATTTTTGGATGGGATTTCACTGCTGAATTGGCCACAGGGAAGCTCTACTTAGAATAGTGACAAAACTTAGTTATACAGAAAATACCGAGGCAGTCCACAGAGCCTTGCCACGTGATGTACTATATTGTAAGGTCCATTATTGTTTTCCCTTTCTATTACTTTGCATAGATACCGATATTTTTCCAAGCTCTTACTCCAAACAGTGCTTTAGGTCTGTACTCCAACTCAGGGAGTGCAGAATGTGATTTATTACTGTCAGTTGTAGCAAAGGGAGTCATATACACAAAAGACTCCAACAACAGTGACAGCAAAGTGCCGCTGTTTTTATCTTGTTATGGTCAGTGAAAATACAGAAGTGCCTTTTGCATTCTTAAGAGGAATTATCTGTAGGGGAAGTGTTGCATTAGAGCAGGTATATGCTAATCCCAGTTGTCACATTTGCCATTCATAAATGCCCCAGTGACTGTCCTTGGTGTGTATTTACACGTCCAGGAGAACTCATTTGTGAATCATAAGCTGCAGTAAGCCTGGAGTGAGATCTTGTATTACATAAATTATTTCACCTGTAAAAGGAGATCCCCTAAAAAGAATTGGACTCCCTGGAGTTTAAATATAGCTAATATTCCTGTAATTGATTTAATGTGTGGGTTTTTTTACAGTTGTAGTTAAAAGGCATTACTTTTTCCTCCTTGTTAAATCACGCAGTGTAGACTAAAATACCCAAATTCCTGATGCAAGCAAGAACCTCTAGAGTATGTAGTACATGCTAGCTCCCGAAAGACAAAATAGCACCAAAAATTTAGAAATCTAGTCAGGTGTGAAACTCTCGTATATTTGTGACTTAATTTCAGTATCAGTTACCAGTGTTGGCCAGAATAAAAGCATTCACACTTCCTGCTCATCATGGAAACTGGATAGCTTAAACCAAGAAACAAGAATTGCCTTTGGGTACTTCTCATATCATTAAAGGGAATCATGGACCAGTCCTCTGTCCTTCAGTGAGTGGTCTTGGCTAGTCCTGGCAACTTTCCTTAAATTCCACAGGTTGATGTCCTGCAGACTTTTTTACTGGAATTGTAATCTGTTTTTTGCCAAATGGGATTAGAGTTTTTTAATCAAGCACAGAGGTGCTTGAGGTGGGTTTTAAGCAGTAGATTGTAGTTTTGGAGTGTGACATTTTTCAGATAACTTCAGGGTAGCAGTCATGTTAACCTAACTGAGATAAATTTTGCAAAATTTCTGTAACTGACCACATATTTTTCATGTGCATGATGGTGTGAGGCTTTTGTTACGCTCCTGTAGAACTTCTAGGAGTATAAACTCATACAATTTCTGCACATCCATACAAACACACAACAGTGCAGATGTTTTATAGTAAAGACATGATTCCAGTTTTCTTCATTGAAATATTAATTTGTTCTGCAGAATCTTAAATAGGAAAATTTGCACAACTTTCCTCTTCGGGCTACAGAATGCATGGTGCACTTGCCCCCTCAAAATCTATATCAAGATACTAACATAAATGTGACAAACTGGAGTTGTTCATCCTATTGTGATTTTTATCTGAAAGCTTAAAAAAGCAACAAACAAACAAACAAAAACCCTGAAAAGACAATGGGCTGAATTTTAAATTTCCTTTGCAATTTTACTAAGTTAAATTCTTGTTCAGGAGTTTGTGTAAAATTAGGACTGCATGGTTTGGCTCCCTTTATGAACATTCCTTGACTTCCAGAGGTTTTTTTCTCTCACCCTCAGCACTGTGCTTGCCTTCAGGTCTGCAGGTCCTGTATCTGTCCATGTGTATGTTCCATGTACACAGAGGCAGAAAATCAGTTTTTCATTGCAAATATGCAGGTGGAATCTGCACACAGTGAGCATCAAACAACTTCACGAAAAAAAAGGAGCCCCTTTATTCTTAGTTACTGAATCTTCCTACTGTTTATTAGATAGAAGACCAAAATGAACCATCACAATTTTCTGTAGTGACCTTGAGGTGGCAGCAGCATTACATTCAATTCTGCCATGCACCAAGTCCATTAAAGGTGAAAGTAAAATTTGCAATAAATCAAAATAATACTGATTGTTATAATTTTATTACCAGAGCATTAAGTCAATAAAACTTATCTGAAATGTCATTTGCATTGTATACAATTTTTACTAGTTATCAAGTATGTTTTAAAAGCATGTTTAAAGCAACCAAATGAAGAAATTGGTGATAAATTGTTGGAAATCTGGGACTTGTCTAATGATGTAGTAAAACTAAAGTCTGTTTTGATCTCTTGTATTGTAAAAGACTTTTTCTGAAAGCATTTGTTAGTACAATAATGTCTTGCATTTTGACTAACTATATTTAATGTCCTAATGTCTGATTAAATATTTTTATGCAAGTTGTCAGGTCTTTTTTCATTCCTGATTTTATGTAAGAAGGTCATCTAATTATATGACACCCTTTCAGTGAATGAGAATGTGTTTGTTTCTTCTAATAATGAGGAATAATGAAACTTATTTATGTTGGAAGTCAGGGAAATTTATTGGAGAATTACAACATGAGAAACATGAAAATTAAAAAACCCTTTTAATAGCATATTCATTACTGAGAAGCTTACAGGTAATGAAATAGTTGTAAGGAAGCCAGGATGCTGGGTGATAAAACACTGCTCGTGTCAGTTTTCAGGCCATGGTTATTTTGCATTTCTATGCTGTCAATTACTGTTAGGTTACCAAATTATGATTAGGTAATTAGTCAAAATAGGATGCACTGGAAGAAAAAGAATTTACAAACTTCCAAACCAGCTTTGGGCTGGGAAGGCAGTTGGGATGTTGGGATGCTCCCGGTGCTCCTGCTGTGTGGGGCCATTGCTGCTCAGGAGTTGCTGCTCTGCAAGACCAGCCCAAACCTGGACTGGAATCCAAATCAGATTTCTGTTATCCTGTGTAACGGTGGGGAAGCAGCAACATTCAAAACCAGCTTCCCCAACAAATGCAGAAAAATAATGGTAATGATGTGTTTACATCAGTTAAAAACTGGTGAAAGAATCCCTCTATGTAGCAGATGCTAAACAAGTCCAAATAACTGCTTATAGATAACTTATGTAATGGTTAGAATAATTCAGTGTAATTCAATGAAAAATAAGGTTAACATGTTCGTTTAAGTTTTGAATTTATACAGTCTTTAGTTTTATGTTTATACTAAACTAACTATACTAAACTAAAGATACGACATTTAGACCTGTTTAACCTCATATTCACTTGTTTCACTTGTTTTGTTTGTTGACAACTTCTTCAACTAATGAAATAGAAATATTAAATATAAACATGTACAGAAGTAAATAAACAAAAATACAAGTTGAGTTATAGTTCCAGAATAGGTGTTACTAGGTTTAAAAAACAGAGAATTTCAAACCACAAGCCAACAGAGATTACAACACAGAAATGCTGTTTGGGCTGTGCCAGTGGCTGCTGGAACCAATACAAACTCTATTATTCTCTAACACATAGATCTGGTCTTTTACTTCTGATCTGTACTGCCATTTTCTCTTTGTCACTGTTTACTGTTTGTTTGTTCACTGTTTCTTGAACTAACTTCTCTCATTCCAGTGCCTGAGAAAGATGGATAGAAACATTTTACCAGGGCATGTAGTGATAGGACAAGGGGGAATGGTTTTGAACTGCCAGAAAGTAGGTTTAGATTGGATTTTAGGAAGAAATTCTTGCCTGTCAGGGTAGTGAGGTCCTAGCACCAGAGAAGCTGTGGCTGCTCCATCCCTGGCAGTGTCCAAGGCCAGGTCGGATGGGGCTTGGAGCAATCTGGGACAGTGGAAGGTGTCCCTGCCCATGGCAGGGGGTGGAACAAGATGATCTTTAAGGCCCCTTCCAACTCAAAGCATTCTGGGATTGTGATTTTTTAAAATTTTCAAAGACATGAATGCAGTGAGTGACAAAAAAGCAGAATAACTGAGATAACAGCAGTATTCCTGTGAGGAATGTAATTCCCTGTGAGCCTACTTCTTCTTTCTTTCTGATTTTAACCTTACGGCTCTTTATCATCAAAATATATTCACCTCAGAAATAAAAGTAAGGCAGCAAATATATATGAGCTGAACATAGTTAACCTGGAAATGAAATGAGTAATTTCTTAGAACCATATAGAAATGATATTTAGAGGGTACCCCCTCATCTCTGTCAGTCAAGGACCTTGATTATCAGTATCCCAGAAGGGAGATGTGCTTTTTATTTGTCTTTAGAACACCATAAAAACATTTCATTGGACAAATATAGAGATTAGAATTGTCACAGTGAGGCCTCTTTGTAAGTATAGAAAGTCCAAATAAATTGGTTGCCCTCAACTTCACTAGGAGAACAATCTGCTACAGATGTGGCAGGATATTCCAGAGATTTTGACCTGGAACCAATATTTATGTTTTATTCAAATGTTAGTGTAGTATTTGCCTAATGTTCTGCACTAATGTTCAGCAAGACCTTGTTGTCCTGAAATCACAACATTGTTGTCTTAAAAGTACCATGGGTAAACTGAAATGGAAGGTACCTGTGTGATCCATCTCTTTGGTTAAGCTGTGCAGTATCTGATAAAAGGGTATTTTATTATTTTGTGGAGTAATTACAATAGCAAAGAATAAATTGCAAACTGTTCAGCAAGCAATACTGCCATTCAGCAAAATCACATTACCTAGAACATTAAAACAATCATTCTAAAACATGATTTATAATGATTTGAACATGTTTGTAAAAAATAGATGACCGCTGTACATTTACAGTTGACACAGAGGTCCCTAATGTCAAGAAAGCACTCTTGACTTTGATGAGTAGTTGCAATTCCATTTAAATCAATTGCCAATACAAGTCAAATGAAGTTCTTATGGCTGTCTAGTGTGCACTTCACTGTTCTTCTGACATTATTGTTCTGCTCCAAGTCATTCTTCAATCTTAACAGCTGAGAGGGCCCCGCATTCTGCAGCTTTATGGGGAAAGAGCACTAAGTTCTACTTCTGTGTTTTGAAAGCTTCTGCTCTTTTTCAGTTTCCAAGCTAAGCAAACCACAGTGTGTTCTGTATAAAACAGAGTACTTGGTCTGCTGTTGGCATTTGTATTTGTTACAGTGAATACAGAATGCATTTTCACTGCCTACCATCTTACTGGTCCTTGATTTAATTTGATAACCCTGAAAACAGGAGATTTTGTTAGTTTAGCTTTATCAGAAGCTTCCACTATATTAAACATTTAGAACACAATATTTTTAAACATTACGTTAAAAACGATGGTGATTACAGCTTTTGAGGTGGTTTGTGGTCTGGAAGAGAAAGAGGCACAATAACTCAGAAAAAGTAAGTTGAACACTTATCCTGTGTCTGGACTTATTTTTCCAAGGATTTTGTTAAAATTGGAGATGGATATATGAAAAGTGCTATGAACTTGTTAAACGTTCTGCTTATGAAAGAAAATCCTTGGCTATACAGAACTTTCTAAAAATACCTGGTTTAGTGTTATTAATTTATTTGTAATGTATTTACTCTTCTAAACGGATTTAAGTTTCTGCCTTTTAACAAGTGGGAATAGTAAAGGGTGACATCATGGTCCAGAGTTTACAAGACTTTAAAAACCCAAGAACAGATACTTTCTCTGTGACAGATGATATAAACTGTGGCTAATCCTCTCCATCCCCCACTCCCAACCTCTTCATAAGTAGTCCAAGCTTTCAAAAGTTCCCATATTAATGAGAATAATGGAAAAACTCCACTGAACTCATATGTTAGCACTAGATACATGCAACGGCTAATAAGAATTGATAATGAGAAAAGTGATTCTGGTTGCCAGTGAAACCCGGCTGGGATAATATTAAGAGGATGCTGCAATTAATGTAAAACTAATCACCAGTCTTCCATGGGGAAATGCAAATTGCAAATTGTTAGAAAGCATGTTTTGTTCCATAGGACTTGTATTGCTGCTAATCCACTTAGCAGCACACATGTTCCTCTGTTAAGGTGTTTTTTGAGGAAGTGTTGAAGTATTATTCCTATTTTAGGGATTCTATATTTTGACTCTTCTGTTTTTACTAAATATGTAAGTATGTTTCCCTTCTCTTTCTTTCCCAGAGCCTTGGGCTGAGGTCAAAGTATGTGGCTCTGTTTTGTTCATTTTCCTAAGCTCCTGGAAGCTGTACTGCATTAAGCTATAGAAGTAACCACTTGTCATACAATAAATGTGTTACATATTCTGACCCTGTCTGTGCCTTTGAATTCCAGGATTTTGCTGTATCTGATGCTCTGTCGTTCTGCTGGTGAGCAGGAATAGCTGCATAAACCGTGCATTTAGTTACCTGTCATTTTCAGGGTTGAACACAGCCTGAAACAAACTTCTGTGCTTTGTGTTTTGTTTAATTCATTCATTTAAAAGTTCTCATAGACACTACTCCCTTTTGCAGTGCCTGTGCTTTCTGGCAGCCAGGAGGAGCAAATGTGTCAGCTATGGTTGGGCTGTTCCTCAGCACAGGAACTTGTTCCCAAGCCTAGGTGTTCAAATACTTCAGTTCTGAAGAGCAGCTGTGCTGAACAGAGGTAGCACATGTCCTTACAACGCTGGAAGTATCATGGGAAGATGTGTTTGAAGAAAGACCCTGAGTCACGTTTGCCTCCTTTGAAACAAATGACAAATCCTAACATTTGTCTTTAATTCACTGGTGAAGCAAGTTCAGGTTTAGTGTAGAAAGGAACAACATTGGAACAGTCGTGCTTGCACTTACAAATCTGGTTTTGATGCCAGTGTAAATATCTTTGCTTTCAATTAATTTTGAAGGAATAATTTCTTTCAGGCAACTGTAGCACATGTCATAAATAAATTTTGTGTGTAAAAAGACAAGGTTATCAAAATCAAATGTTTGGCAAATATTTTGGCCAAAAGTAAATGCAATTTAGTCAGTATTTGCTTTTTCACCAAATGCTATTATTTATTGCCACTTTGAAGCTAAAGAGCCAAAACATAGAAGGTTATGAAATCTCTTGTCTTCTCTATACCATTGAATGTTTGACCTTTTACTATATAATGTAGTCCTTTCAGACATTGAAGATTTTGATCCAGGTATGCAACCAACAAGAACAACTTCGGGAAAAAGAAATAATTTTGGTTTTTGCAGCCCTTTACTCTGACATGAAAGCCATTTCTGAAAAAAAACCCCATCTGCTACTTTATTGTTTGATATCAGTGGCAGAATAATGTCCGATTTTAATATCATACTGTTGGCTATGTACTGCACTAATTTGTTCTGTGACATCAATGAATCAAAGTAGAGTTCCTGATAGAAGACCATCAAAAGGAAATTAATCTTCCTGTGATAGTATTAATAATTTCAGAATGGACGTGTTTTGCTCAATTATGGTAACCATTGAGAGCCGTGTTTTTGTTGACTGTTAGATCAATTAACACAACTGCTACACAAATTGAGGGCGTAAGAATGAGACTGGTGCTCCTCACTAGCCAGGAGTATCTTTACTGATGGACAAAAACCCTGCTGAACATTCCTGGTGGAAATTTATGGTTACTTAAGGAAATAAGACATGAAAGTGTGAACTCAGTGGGGAAGGGGCAAACTAGAAAAAAACCCCTCGATTTTCTATATGTTGAGCAGGATGGTGGGCCTGGCATTAAAGGTAGCATTTACAGAGTTTGTAACCAGAAATTAGCTGTGTAATTCTGGAAGAAATTTAGTGGAAATAGAGACTAATTGTATAGCAAACTGGAGGTGTCCTAAGGTTATTCAGCATATATCTCCTGAAAATACGTTTTTGAAGTATTTTATTAATTTCTTTTTTTGGTTGTTTATGTATAAACCCTGTCAGACTAATACAATGTTTATTAGAAAGCATGTTTCTTTATGTATATCCATACAGTTTCACATCTTTCCCTACAAATAGATATATACAGGATTTGACACAATAAAAGAAATTGAGCATTTTTAGATACAGATCCTTCCAAGTGCTTACTCAATTCAAGGGTAGAAGAAAGGGTTACTACAGTGGAGTATGCTTGTTGTAGCTGCACAGCACGATACCCACAGACAGCCTGGGACTATATTTAGGGTTCTGGTTGTGTGCTGAGAATAGAACTAAATGAGTACAGAGGCCCAAATGTGTCACTGAAATAAATATTGGCAGTATGGATGTGTGATCAAAATATCCAAATATATCAGAGACTGACTGTAGAACTTAAGAGTCAGTAATAACCCGGGTAGGGATAAGATTTCAAATAAATCTAGTATTCCATTTTCTTTACGTTTACCACCTTTAACTTTCCCCTTTTTCGTTCTATTCCCCCCTCAGCTGGCAGTCAGGGATGTTGTTCATAAGCTTGGGGATGTGCAGGGTTGACCTTGTCCTACAGCCAGCCTTGGGGGTCAGGGTAAGGACTGGGAGCTCCTTACCAGTTACTGTCATGGGCAGATCAGACCTGACTTGGGGAAAACTAACTCAATTTATGGCCAAATAAAACAGATTTGGATGGTGAGAAACAGAGCCAAAATAAAGACAACACCTGCCTCTACTCCCCTCATCTTCTTCCTAGGCTCAACTTCACTCCTTCCCTCCAAAGTCCTCTGCCCACCCAAGTCCCAGCCAGGGACTCTTCCAGGCTCGATGCTCTCAGGGCTGCTCCTTCTGCTTTCAATCCTGCTTTCCCTCCTGCTTTTCCTCATCCCTTCCCATCACTGCCAGGCAGTTTTGCCCTTTCCCAAACAGGTTCCCACAGAGGTGCTGAGGGCTCAGCTGTGCCCTGGGCTGGGGCAGCTGTGGAACTGGCAGGAATCATCCCACTGCTGGCCCCTGGGCACGGTGCACTGATCAGCTTTATACTAATTAGCTCTTAATTTCTTAATTTGTGTAAGACTGCTGCTGATATGAATTAGCTGGGGCTTTGTCTATAAGTATGCAGTGACTTTTTTCCAGATTATATAGGAATATTAACAAGACTGACATTCCTTGTTCTAGATCAGCCCTTTGAGAGTGAAGACTTTTCCTGCAGTGACTGAGATAACGTCAGATGCTTTTACAAGCTCGCTCTACATTTGAAATGCTGCAATAATATCTTGCATTAAGGACAGCAGATGAATAATTAGTATGGTGGAAAGGCTTCCTCTGAGTAGAAACCTTGGGAGGACCTTATACAAATCCAGCCATCTGCATATTTACTCTGGTGTCTTCTTCATCACCTCTTTTGCTTTCTGTTCTGCCCAAGCTGGAGTTTTCAAAGGGAAACAAAAACAGGATTTGATAATGTGGCATTGGAAGGAACTGTTCACAACAGTCAGAGATTCACAGCAGATGTGCTGTTTGGATTGTCCTTGCCTGGTTCTAGTAATGAAGAAAGCAATGACAGGAAAAAAGAGAGGTGGTCCCCCTGTACTACTGAACAACAGCTGTTTCCCAATTGCTGATATGGAAATTAAAGGAAGGCTTCACAGTTTTTCTGGTAGATACTAGGGGGATAGAAAAGTTTGTCTCCTATTTTGCACACAAGTCCCAAGAATCCACTTTACCTGCAGAAGTCAGCATTTTTTTTTCTCTTTCTACACATGCATGTTCTAAATAGCATAGACCTAATAGCAAATACTGTCAGCAAATTATCAGAATGAGAGATGCTGTCCCACAGCAGTCCTGGGAAGCCATTCACATACCATGTTCCTTTGTTCCTCTCCTCTATGCTGATAATGTGCTTTTGGAGAACAAACTCACCACTTGCCCTGGAAATGTAGTTCAGAAAACTTCCCTCTTCTCCAGTGTTCATATAAATTCAAATCTGGAAAGCAATGAACTCTAAATATGTCTTTAAATGAGGAAATCCTTAGGCAGTATTTGTGAGCATGGAAATAGTATCTGCAATTTGGGCTAATAGCTTATCTTCTTTATAAGAGCAGGTAAAGATAGCAGCACTACATAGAAGCATGTGGAGTTACTGTCCATTCAGGTTCACTAAAAATCTGCACTGTCAACTGAAAAATTTGGGTTATTAAATACATAATGCATTGTAAATATATGTGCAATGGTTATCTGTTTACTAGCTCTCTGCTTTTCCAAATTCCTTCTACAAAATATTTTTTATAGAGATACAACATGCCGTGTTTCGATGGAGTCCTGCGGGGAGAGATGCAATTAAGAATGTTATGCAATAATACATTGTTTTTCTTGCACATAATGTATTTGTGAGTATTACACATGCAGGCAAAAGTGCTGAGCTCAGTAATTCAGGTCTTTACATCTCTACCATACTGGCTGCTTCTGCAGTTTTAGCACAAAAGTAGTAGTCCCAAAACCAGTATTAATGATAAGAAATTAGAAATAGTTTAGGATTTTTTTGTAGAACAAAATTGAGAATATTGCTATTTAAACTTCGCCAGATATTAGTTACATTTTTCCATTAATAGAGGCGGCTTATTTCTGAAAAGAGTTGTGATGAAGCAGAAATAAGCTTGGCTTTTGACACTCAAATGCAATATTATTGTCAGTTAATAATTTTTCATAAACTATGAAAAACAATGGCGATAAAACCCTATCTGGTTACCAGTTGTTCTCCTTTTGTTAAAGCTGGACTTCATATTTTTTTGTCATTTGTCCAGGGGTTTTTTGAGTTTCCCAAATGCTGGACTTCCTGAAAATACTTTTTTTCTTTTTTTGTGCACTTCTGCAGTTGCTTAAATATAAGATGAAGGGTATATTTTTAAAAAATTTACCCTCGATTTTTATTTTTCTAATGATAACACAACTTCTAATTTTTTCTTACTGATATTCAGAAGAATTCCATTTAACTTGCTCCAAAACTGGATCACCTAATTAAATTGAAAAGGTAAAATCCTTGCTTTATAATAGTGAATTCAGTAGTTCAGTAGGAAAAAAAATCCACAGAATGAGTTTGTAGTACTCTGATAAATCACAGCAGTACCTTTTATTGCACAATTAATTTACTACTATGTACTGTTAGTAATAATTAATAGCAGTGCACTTTCCCTACCTTGTCTGGCATAACCATCATGACCCTTGGTAATGCTGCAGAAACATTTTAAACCTTTTGAACTGTAAATGTGCGTGGATGCCTTTTATGGGTAGTAACACAAAGTTTCAGAAGCTAAATTATTAAGTTTTTGAGCATGAAACTTGTACCTGCTAGGTAACAGTGAAAAATTTATAAACAAATGTCTGATAACTGAGAAAATACATTTTATTATGTATGTAAGATCGTACTGTATTTTTAAGAGAAAATGGAAAGAGCAGAACGTATTCAGTTATAGGATTTTGTGTCTTACTGTGCAAAAACGCTCTGCAGACATGTCTAAATTAAAATCTTGTGGAAATGAAATATAGTAATTTTCCCCTTCCGTTTACCTTTTGGGATTTCCCAGTGATCAGACTAATTCACAGAGTAATTGCAAAACATTTTCCTCTTACAGACAGCTTGGGTATCTGTGTTGATGAATTCCTGAGTGCTCACGGACACATTTGTTTGAATTCTGGGTGGTGGTTTGCTTTTTGTGCTTTAAAGCAAGAATAACCCCTAGATTACATCTTTGCAGCTAATCCAGAAGTAAGGATAATCCTGACTTTTTAGATTTCTTTATTTTGTCAGTGCCAGACAGGGCCCCAAATCAACGATGGATAGCCAGGAAATAGTGTTATGTCAGCTGCAGGTATAGTCACATAATGTATGACTGCTGAAACACTTGCCTGTGATTACAAGTTAAAATTGTAGTTAAAATTAATTTTAGAACACCTGTAATCTGCTTATAATGTTGGGGAAGTCAAATTTAGTAGGATGGTTGATAAATTGCTTTTCCCGTTAAGCCTTTTAAAACCGAATGTTTTGGTCACTGTGGTGAGTATGCACAGAACTCCAGGGTGTCAGCTCCTTGTAATCTTTATTGCATTTGCCTTCTGCTTGTCTTTCTGGGATATCTGTAGTCCATGAGCCAGCTTTTTACTATGGTGCAGCCATTTCAGAAAGTACAGTGGTATGTTGTTAATTGATGACTTAATTATGGCTGTTGACTCTCATGTTGATCTTGAGTCGTATTTTCAAGCTCTGTGACAGGAGCATGTTCATTTCCTTGGAACACCTGTACGTGAAGAACATGTGACCATGAGTTATCAGCTTTTTTTAACACTGCTTCTTGTGTGCTGCACTCTTGGATAATAATTTACAATAGATCTAACATTAGTAAGCAAGCTCTTATTCCAGAGTTGCCAGTTCCCTGATGAACTGTGGTGAAATTGGCTCTCAGGAAGAGTGATCAGTAAACTATGTGTGTAAAGACTGCCTCTATTTTTTGGTGTCCTGGGTTGCAGTGTATTCTATTTCCATCTACATGAACTGTTGACACCAGGTGGGTGGTGTTGCTTGCCTCCACCCTCTGGACTATCATCTGTTAATGGGTTTTGCCACATGACTCATACATAACCCATTCCGGACAATATTGTGTTAATGGCCTCACCACATGACTGACAAAATTACATCGTCCCATTGTGAGATGCTCCGCCCAGAGGGAGGAGACAAGCATTCCATCCTGGATATAAGGTGAGATTGCAAACACCACAGGCAGCCCTGTCTACTGGCTTCCCAGAGTACAAGAGCTACCACTGGACCTTCAGCTGGAGATCAGACTGCTGAATCACCACTTCAACTGAGCTACTACGTTTGGACTGCTACCACCACCCCAACAGGGTGTCAGGTTGTATCTGACTTTGTCAGTGCTTTTTCCTTGTATTATTTCACTTATTTTTAATTTTTCCTATTGAATTTTATTCTGATTCACGATCTCCCACTGGTTTGTTTTCAAACCAATACATTTGGGAATTTCACAGGGGTGAAGATTGTGACTGGAAAGATACTGAGATGACAGAAGTAATTCATAAACACCCCACCCCTGATATATTCTAGAAAGATTTGTCACAAGCTGCTGAAGTGGAGTTTCACCCGAGACAACGGTAAGGTCCTGTGCGGAATCAGTGCCTCAAAATTTTGAATAACTTGCAATTTATATTGTGATTATTAATATTTAGCTGGTTGGAAGCTACCATAGCTCTAGGAACTAGGCAGGATAGCAGTGTGTGTGGGGAGGATCTTTGTAAGGAAACAGTGACTCCGTCTTCTGGCTGAAAAGAGAAGAATTTTTGATTGAGGTAGAAAATACTAAAGTGTGTCAGAATTAGCATTTAGAAAATGATATGCAAATACCAGTAGCAAATAAATACTCCATTAGTTCCTCTGTTATTAACTTTTCTTTTTGACTGCAAGTTTCAGATGCTAAAGAATATTGTAAATACATCTCAAAAAGACATCTTTATTACATTCATGTTATATAGGACAAGCTGGTTCAAAACTTTGTGAAAGCAGTGATGTTATCTTGAAAACAATGTAGAAATTTTATTAATGCTCTGGGTTATTGATTGACAACAGATGGCAGTATAGCAGGTGTATTTACCTTGTAATGAACAAACGCTAGTACATTAGACATGGTTGAAATTTATAAAAAATTAGGTGGGAAAAAATTTATAAAAAACTAGGTGGGAACCTAGTTCACTTCTTTTAGATTATTTAGTCACTCCAGAAAATAATATCCTTTTGTTAGGAATTGACTGTATCAGGAAGCTGTGGGGTAGTAAAAGGTGGATTGAATTCTGCAGGTCAATTCCTTCCTCACCCATATGAGCTGCTGCAGAGACTGAAGAAGTCTCCAGCCCACCTGAGGTGATCAGACCTGTCCTTTCCATTCCCTCCTCGTCTCTGTGTTCAGCCTTACTGCAGAGAGGAAATGTCCCAGTTCATTTTGTGATGTTCTAATTTTAATATCTTAGCTGGAAATGGCTATTTCACCATGTGGAGGCACTAGATAAACTTGAGAGTTTTCTCTGAATTGTTTCTATTCTGGATTTATACAGCTCATCTTAAGGAGACACCTCTTTCAAGCTGTACTTGCCCTCCATGTGCTTGAGAATATCAACACTGATGATCTCAAAATCAGAAAAGACTTGAAGAAACTATGAGAAAACTAAATGATCAAAGAAAGTCCACATTTAGACTTTCTTTTATAGATATGATTTTGCAAATAATTTTTTATGTTAGTTCACATCACTTTTTAAGGGAATTTAGATGTCTGTAGCAACCTAAACCCACCAAATTTTATTGCAGCTGTATACCAATTTCAGTGGATCTAAAATGTGACAGTAAAGATTATTTGTGTGCATTCAGCTTTATGTACATGTCTAAACAATAATCCTATTTAGAGTATCTTGTAACCTATATGTACAGTTGGCTAAACAGTTGAAGTATTCATGTGCATTATTTTTATCTGATGGAGTGCAGTACAGTAAGTGCACCCAAAAGGACAGTACTGCTCACTCCTCCTGTGCTGGGGAGACCAGCAGGGACTGGCCATTTAGGGCTATGAGTAAACCAATACTGTGCTAGGGTGAAAGGAAGCATATGAATCATAAATGTAGCATGCTTCACCTGTTTTGTTGCTAGCTTTATGATTTCATGCTGCTTAAGCATTATGATTTTGTGATTGAACTGTCTGTTTTCCTCCCTTGCTGTGTAATAAGATGACATTGAAGAAAACCCTTCTATTTGGGTTGTAGTGTGTGCAGATATATCAACACTGGATCTGAATCCCTGAATTAGCCCTGATTTGCCCTCTATTCTTTTCAGTCTGTGAGTTTGCACTGTCTTCTAAATTACTGCACGAATACTTCAAAGAGTAACAAGAGTCAAGAAGTTTTTCTTCAGTTTGAGAGTGTTTGACTCCAATTTTATTGTTTGTACACTACAGTTCATAAGTTAATTGGTCTTTGCAACTGTAACTATTTGATTTTTTCTTACCATTTTGTTTCTGCTTATTGCTTCAGCCAAGGATGAGATAAATATGAATCTCTTTCAGCAGAAGATATCATTTAACTCCAGAAGATCTTTCTGTGCTTTTTCAAAGAAAAACATTGAAGTTTTGTTTTGAATTCAGAGGAAGTGAGATCAAACTCTCAGTCAGTTTAGACATAAGAAACTAACAAAGGGACTTGAAACAATAACATGTCATTTAGGTTGTTCAGGTTACACATTTATTTGAGACTATCCTCCTCTTCTTCTGAATAATTTGTCTATTTTTTATCAATGTAATGTTTTATGCCTTGGATTTTTATAGTAAATTTGCATTTCTGATGTTGCTGTTAGACAAGAATAATAGAGCTTGATAAGAGTAGAGAGGTTGAACACAAACATGTTAGAAAGACAAGGGATGAAAGTTCTACTGGGACTGTAGCTTTAGAGCCATTACTTTCAGGAATATTCTAGAACAATGACCAGTGCATTTCTGATAAAAAAAAAGTGATATTGGTTTAAAGCATTTTTCTTAAAACGATGTTTTTTTCTCTTAGTATTCTGAAACTTTTGGCTTTGAACTTGCAGTGTGTTCTCATAATTATTGAATGTTAGAAACATAATTTAAAAAGAGAAAATGAGATTTTAAAAATACAGTAATACAGTTGCAGGAATGATTAGATGAGAAGAAATACCAAGTAACAGGAGACTTGTGAAAAATCGAAAGTGTTGCCAATGCAGCAATACGTAAGAGAGATACAAATCAAAACAAGCATTCATTGTGTTCTGCTTAGTTTCCCATTTGCCTTCTCGGAAAATAATGCTATTATGTTTCAATTATGGTGGATTCTTCCACATGCATTGCTAACTGAGCTGAAAGCAGAATACTGCAGCAAATACAACAGTTCACAAGTTCTCAAAACTGTGCTGTCTTAAGTGGAAGGTTTCTCTTTGGTTTTGCCTTGAAATGGGATGACCTTGTTATTATTTCTTTAGTAACCTGGGCTCTTTGATGGTGAATTACTTCTGAAGGAATACTCATATAACAAACTGGTAAGTCTACCAAATGGGTGAGCAGTTTTAATCAGCGGTAAAACAAAGGTCTACAGGGAAAGGATCTCTCAGGTTCAGTTCATCTCACGCTTTGGGATGTCTTGGTGCTCTGGATCTCTGCACACTTTTCTGGAGCTGGCAAAGCCAGGCTGTCTGAAAGTCACCTACGCTTAGGAACATGTCATGATCCCACTTGGTAAGAAGGTAAAAATTTGTGAAAGAAGTTGTCAGGAACAAAAACGATTTTGAAAAGTAAACTCAAAATATTTGAATATAACCCCGCCCCCAAAGTCAGAGGAAGATGAATGAATTCTGCAAAGACAGTAAACCATGAGAAAACAGTATTTATTTTTAAAATTGTATTTTAAATAATGTGAAGGCTGCTGTTAAGTCCTCTCAGCTTTGAGCTATATCATATGATATGGCAAATACTGTTGCATGCAGGCTGAAGACAATACAGTTCCAGTCCTCTGCTGAGGAACACCACTCAGATGTCCATGGATGATGGTGTTGTGTTTTCCATGGGTCAGTACCTGTCACCTGTCCCCTGAAGCGACTTCACCCTGTGTGTTTAGGGAGAGCTGTCTGTGGGGAAACTGAGGAAGCACAGGTGTTAGTGATGTGTTCATCTGTGAGAAGTTTGTAGCAGAGTTCAGAATAACCCCCAGAGCTCCTGCTCTCTGTTCTTCACCTACAAGACTGTTTTCTCTTTGTCAAAACCCTCTGTCAGTTCTGCTCATACCTCACTTTATCCATCTGGACATGTTAGTACCTTCTATAACTTTAAGTTTTTGAAGATGAAAATAGTGTAGAAAAAATAACTTGCATAGTGACATCCCCCGTGCAAAATACATTTCAAAGTAGATATTTAAGGGAACACCATGAAATCTTTCCTTAAGATAGTGCTACATATAACAGTTTACGTAGTGTAATAATAGGAAAGTAAGGACTAGAAAATAAAAAGATATTATAAAACTAGGTGTTTCAGGTAGAACTGCTAGACTTGCAGGTGAAATAATTATATTCTTGATTTTTTTTGTCATGGTAAAACATAGAAATCCTTTTATTTCCTGTATATGTGAGCTGCTGATCCAAATGTCCATACCTGCCTGTATGAGAAAGGGAATCTGAATACCTGAGCACTGCAATAGCTCTGGTTGCTGAAAGGTTCTGTTCACAAAGAAGCTGGAATGCTAAAAACCCTAAAAATGTCAAAACCAAAACCCCCACACAATTAGATCAGGTACAGAGGAAATCAGATCTATAGCCTTGAGACTTTCATAAACAGAATGCCATTTGGTATATATGCTCTTAGATAATTTCAACCATTCCTTTAGTACTTCAATTGCTACTAAAATCAGTTTATAAGGTAATGAGACACAAATTGTATTTTCTGTATATGCTATACTTCATTGAGATAAAATAATTATACGTTAATTATATATTTCAACAAAACTAACCATGTCTGTGTAACCACTGCATAGACGCACGTTTTAAATAGAAATGGCGGGGGAAAAAAGAAAAAATTGAAAAGAAAGGAGAAATAAACAACAACAGAAAAGCAAAAAAAGTGAAGCAGCTGCTTACAACTACCTGAAAGAAAGATTATCTCTTATCCTAGTTTCCTCTTGCTGAGGGAAATATGATGTGATCAGGTCACTGCATGTAAAACGCTGTAAGAATGTGATCTGCACTTCATCATTACAAAATTCAAACATTCTTGAACCTTTTTTTCCACCCTGTTCATATTTATCTTTTTGGTCCTGCCTTCATTGGGTACCACATTTGTATTGATAAATTGTAGGTACTTGGAGATGTATTGATGGGCTGAAGACAGTTCAAAATGTAGAGTGCTGTGGCTTTGCATATCATTACACCTACCTCGGTCTTTGCCTCTTGAAAGCTGTCGATTTTTGCATTATTGCTATTCAGGCTGATAAATGACAGTAATTGTTCTTAAGTTGAAGAGCTGGCTTAATGTGCTGACTTGCTTGGGAATTCTGAGCACCAGGGTTAAACTAGTGCTCCACTGCTTCTAACAAAATGGTCTTTTCCAGCTCAGAATAGATACTTAATTGAATTACTTTAGCTTTCATGCATTTTGCAGCTTTGCATTTGAAGAAAAAATATTCATAACAAGATCAGGGAATTCAGAGCTGTTCATAGGGAGGTCAGGCTCAGCATGTGCCCCCACTTCAAGGTGCCTGCTCCCAGTGGTGCTGCCACAATTTAAAAAAAAAAAGTTGAGAGGGAGAATATGTTAGTGCTATAATGGCACTGAGAAAGACATAAAAAATTAGATGGAGGTGTATCACTATTATTTTTTTCTACTGTCCCAGTGGTGGAACTTAGTAAGACACATGTATAAATATGAAATGCAGCTCATTTGGTGGGATTTTTAAAAATAGTGTTTATTCACTGATTTTTCAGGATATTTAGTTTAGGAGAAGTGTCTTGAAGCCTCCGGTAATTTTTAAAAAAAGACAGAGTTTTTTTTCAGGGATAAATCAAGAAGAATTCCTCAAGAAATATGGATTAGTTTTCTTAAATCATGCTCACAGAATTCAAACTAGAATTCAAAATTTTCAGAAGTTGAGTGTGACTTGTATTGAATTGTTCCCATTTGGCACTGTTTATACGTGGTGAAGGACAAATTAAGGCTCACAATCCAAACAATTCAGTGTCTCAGTGGTTCAGTGCTTAGGCCAATTGTCTTTGTTTTAAACAGTTTCTCTACAGTTCTTTTGGGTGACAGCTCTGCATTTCCACATTGACACAAAAAATTTCAAATCAGATTGACAAAATGGAGCTGTTAAAAGAGAAAACACCAAGATTCAGAGTGATACTTATTTACTTCATTGTGATTCTCTATGATGACTTATTTGTTTCACATATAAATATTTAATGGGATCAACCCCTTTCACATGAGGTATATCAAGTGTTTCCTTCTACCTACAAAGTTAATATATTTATTAAAGGTTTTCTGTAGTTCCAAGTATGATATTTGGGATTTCCTTGGTCAGCATCATAAAGACATTAATTCTACATTCAATGTTCATATTAGAGAATTTCAGTCACAATGTTATTGCAAGATTCTTGTGTTCCTATTTATAACTGCTGGAGCTTCAGTGTGTGACGTGTATTTTCAAACAAAAGTTATGAAAACACTGGAAAAAAAATCATTATTTGTTTAGTTGTCTTAGCAAACAGGAGTCCTTTTCTGCAGTCTTAAAAAGGAAGATTATATTCTGACATTATCAGAAAAGCATATATCTTTTTCTTTTACCAAGACTCTTGGCTGTAACCTGATGTAACGCAAGGTTATTTTTCATTCAGATACTTTCCTCAGAGCTTTGTTTTTAAATCAGTCACCTACATCTACCAAGTAATCATGAGCCAACTGCCATGAGCTGATGTTTGGGACCACTGAAGACTTCTCCTGGGCATGCAGATGTGCTCAGCAAGTACTTTTAGTTGATCCCAGAGTATTCCTAAAGCTGGCAATTGAGCAGGGAGGTGGAGAGGGTTATACTATTCATTTACTACCTACTGTTTTGGGTTGGAAGCTCTTTGGGGAATGCTGTTTACATTCATTAAATGTCGGGGTTCATTTATTGAATGTAAAAGAAATACTTGGTTATAGAAGCTGTAAAAATTTTCAGTTTTCTTCCTTCCTATTCCTTTGTTGCAATATGAATTTCTTACCTCTACAGATACCTGTGTGTTTATTGAGCTAGAATTCATTAAAGGTATTACTTATTGCTATTTCCTCCAGTCCATGCCTGAAATACATTTCCCAGTAAGGAAAGACTTGCTACCTGACTATAACAGTCTGGAAAATGTAGATTTTCCTCACTTACCTGCTCTAAAATTAAACAAATAGTAATTCCTTATTTTTGTAATAGGAAAACACTATTAACTGAGTTAATTGGAAGGTGGGCTTCTTAGGCCTTGTGTGGATTTCTTCTTCTTGTATTTCTTCTCAGTTTTATTCAACTACTTTTCCTGACTGAGCTCATTTTTTGTTATTCATGAACCCTAAAGCCATTGCAGCATAAACCTTAATGGATGCTATCTTTCACATGCTGATCTTCATATGCCCAGTTTTCTTGCAAGGTCTCTGATTGAAGGTTAAAGAATATTGTGACTCAAGCATGTATTTTATTTTTCTTAATCTACTTTTCTCCAGTTCTTTAAATCTTTACTATTCAAGTCAGGATGAAGAAGATAATAGGAAAGTTCAGCTCACAGAAGAACTTTGGAAATACGTAATTCAGAAATGTTATGCTACTGAGCACATTTAATATTTGTCTACTAATTTTACATAAATGCTAAGATGTTCCTCCCCCCCACCCCCGTAGGAATTAATTTTTATTTTAAAGAAAAATGCATAATCTTTTTAGTTCCATCAGAACTTTTAAAACACAGACCTGCAGTTAAAGATTAGTTTCTGTCAATGTTATTAGTGCACTGTATATAGTGCTCTTTTAAAGCACAGAATGTTTCTCTGCTGAAGACCAACAGATGTCATCGTTCTGAATCTATGGATGGAAGGAGCATTTGTTAACTGTTTTATTCAGCTGGTGGGGATCATGACTATTCTAAACTTAGAAATCTGTGAGTGATTATTTTTAAGGTCTCTTGATTTAAAGGGAAAGTCAGGCACTGTGTAATCCAAACTACATCTCTAATTCCAATATAATATGTAGAAAAGAGCCTGTTTGTTTTAAGGTTCTAAGCATCTGGAGGCTCCACTGAAGTAAAATCCTGAACAGATGGGCAGTTATGAAAATTTGAAACTTTAAATATTTTGGGCAGTTCACTGATTCCTTTGCTGCATGTGAATTCCTTACAATTTTGTTTAGAATGGAATTTAATTTCTCTTAGTTGAAGTGTTAGAGTAATGTGCTATGGGAAAGATAATACTGAGGAGAAAAGTGAGTAGTTTTAGCAAAGAAAGCAAATTTGTATTTTTCTCTGCATTCTCTCATCCTTCTTTTTACAGGATCATTAAAAGACTTGCAAGAATATGGTCTTGCATTATGCTGAATGTATAGTTATCATTTCCAGCTGGTTGGCTGTCAGCTGACCTGATGGAAATTGCCTATAGTGACTTCATTTCCTTTGTCTGACTTCATTCAGCTGCTCAGGTGGTTGGGCTGGAAGTTTGGACTAATCATGGTTAGTTCTGTATTTGCCATGAAACCGGGCTGCTGATGGCTGGGCTTGGTTCTTTTGTCCTTCTGGGCATAACTTCTCTTTGCACACGTTAATGTGATGCAGCAGGAGACAACTAATGCAGATATCTCATGGTTGAAAAGGAGGGGATGGAGAGGGTTTTGCTGCCTGCTTTTTACTTCCCTATGTTCATCTGTATACAGATGTGCCAGTATTAATTTCTGTTTTGTATTCAGTGCTCTCTCCAAATCAGAGCTCCACAACTTTAATTGGCAAGGTAAAGCCATTTCATGTGAGGGTGCCTACACTAGAAATCTTACCAAAATTGACCAACTCCTTCCTCCAGGAAGGAAAAGAAAGGCAAATTAATTGTTGGACAGAATAAAAAACATATTCTTCAGAAAAACATCAGCAAGAGGCTGGAGTGGAACAGATCTTGAGGCAAAATTCTTATTTAAAGCTTATTTAAAATTTATGCCTTATGTGATGTACTCTGTAGAACGTTTTCTTCTAAAAGGATGGACTTCTGTGCTGTAGGCATGCAAATATTATAGCAACATATGCATCATTTAAGTTTGCCCAACCTTTTGAATTAAAAAAATGGTTTTCAGTGTCTTGAAAGTTTGTTAAGTATCACCTGTTTTTATGGGCTAAAATTTGCAAGTTCCTGAAATTAGTGTTTCAACTAACATGTTTTAGTTTTTAACTAAAGTGTTTTTGAGAACTAGAGTACAGGAAATGTGCTATTGGCTAATGTTCAAATATTCTTGCAGCTGTTTTTTGCATGCTTTGATTCTCCCTTTCTTTGCAATAGATTTATAGCAGGAGGGCACATTTGTTTGTTTTGCATTTTGGTGACTACATTAAAAAAACCCCAGTCATCACTTGGACATGTTTACAGGTGTTTATTAGAAAGTTCTAACTCAGGGTGTGAGTTTGTCAGGGTCAAGATTTCTGATTTGGAAAATGCTGCATTAAAATGAAATTGCATCTTGAAAGTGCTCTCCTGCAATTTTAATATTTGTTCACGAGGCATCATGGCTGATACGCTGGTAGGAATAACTTCAGTATTGTGAGAGCATTAAGGATTAATTAGTAATTTGGAAGTTGTCCCAGCACCTGTGCGGTGTTCTGGCTCCAGGTTCCCCACTGGCCGAGTGGTTGCCGAAGCTCTGGGACTCGCATGGGTTTCACCTGTTTCACCAATCTGGTTGCTGGGGTCCTGCTGTGTCAGAGGGCACAGCTGAAAGGTTTCAGGTGAAATAACAGCGACCCAGGTGCAACCTCACAGAATCTTAATACTAAGACAGAAGTTTCAACCTTCAAATCCCTGTACCCCAACACTTCTCCCTTCCCCATCCATCCCACACCTGCTACAGAACCTCGTTAGGCTGAGTGGGGGCAACTGGTGCTGCAGCCCCAAACCACCCGGGGACAGGATTTATAAGGGTGTGTCAGCTCTGCTGAGTTCTTTGTGCTTCTGTCGTCTTACCTGTGGAAAGCATCCGGTTCTTCCTGACAGAAAAAGTGTTTGTGAATACATCTGGCTGCTGTAAAAATCACCCACTTTGTGTGAGAGGTTCAGACAGGAGTGCTCTATACAATAGTGGTTATTTGGTGTGGAGTTAGACTTCTGCTTGTCTTTGGAAGTTTCTGTGAAGCTGTGGCAGAGTGATTGGCAGTATTCAGAATAGGGGTATTTTTAAAGCAACAAGCTGGCAAAAAAAGTCAGCTCTTTAGCTAGGAAAGCCTGGTTAAAACATGTTGTGTTTTTGTATGGAACAACCAAAAGAAAGTGAAGAGGATTTTGCAGCCCTTTAAAATAGATTGCATATTTTATGCAGGAGAATTCAGGTAAATGTAAAAGTGTGCAAATACTGCCCTTGGTGGTTACTGTTTTTAAGAAGTACAGCAGTGTGTATATCACAAAGGGATGTCTGTAAAACTTTTCCTGTTGTGTACTTAGTCTGTAAGGGTATTTCATGCTTTGCAGAAATTAGCTAACAACTTGAAATGTTTCAGAAGCATCATAGCTTCCCCCACCATCTCTTTAGAAATATGGAAAGCAGGAAAATGTTGGTTTGGATGAATAATTTGTTTGAGATAGACAAGAATCTTTGACTTTTAAAACTCTTTTCTTATTTCATGTCACAAATGTTTTATATTCACTTCTGTGGGACTGCTGATAATTCCAATAAAACAAGTGAATCTCTCAAAGTAAAGCAGTCTTCTTAAACATTGAAATCTGTGCTAACTGCATGTTCCCTTTTTTTTCCCCCCTAAAGAAATTTATTGTGCAGTTAAAATCGTTTATAGTTTGGGTTTTTTTACTGAGTGATTATCATGCAATTGTTTTGTGTGTCTCTTTAAAAAAAGAAGTTAATCCAAGGGAGAGTTACCAATACTAACAAAGATATTAGTGTTCTCAAGGCAGTGGATTTTTTTTTTTAATGTCTTGCCTTTTAAAATTTATTTTCCAATTTCTCAGTGGGTAGGAAAGTAGATATGTGTGTTTCAATTTCGTGTCCTTGCAGAAATCATGCATTGAATTTAAGCTTTTGTGTTGTTCTTGAATGATGAAGTAAAGTGATACATGGCTTTCTACAGCAATGCACTTGGATTTTGAATGCGTAATGGGTATTGTGTAAGAAAACAAACCTGGGGAAAGTTTTGTGTATGTTCCTGTATTTTTTTCCCCTTGATTTGTAAATGAAATTGGGGAGTAAAAGAAATACTTAAAAGCCACTCCTGAGCACTGCCCTACCTCCTCAAACACCTGGAGTCTTGTTAACTGCAGCATGAGTGTCTCTGGAAGTAAACCATGGGAAGAGATGGTTTACCATGGGAGCTTCTTTCTGACTGTGGGAAAATCAAACTAGCAAAAAAAGGGTCTCCTTCTCTAGAGTGCTGTATGGGGAATTATTCTAGGAAAGGAAGCTCTAACAACTTAGGCCATGAATGGACTTGCATTTGAATCCTGAATGTCTTAATTTGGCAACACACAGTGTTTTCTCCCTTTCATCCTAAAGCAGAAATATATTTTGTACCAATTTCCCATAAATGTGAGAATGAACAACATTGGCTTCATTTGGTCAGTTGATTTCTTTTGACAGAAAAGGGAAATATTAAGGATGCAATGAATAGTCGTGTTTGAATCTGCCAAGCAGATGTTTGCTCCTGGAGGCTTTACTGTATACAAAGCTAGGGGATTAAAGTAACAAATTGATAAGTCTATAAGCATTTTCAGAATGAGGTCCTTTCAATTTATCTTTTTGTCTGCAAGATTTCTGCGTACACCAGCTTGTACTCCAGGATCCCAGCTCATTTCCTGTACTTGGGTCTTGGAGTTGTTTCTGCATTTGACTTTGTTTCCAGGAAAACACAACAAATCTGTGATCATTACAGCATGTCATAGTAATTAATAACCTTTGGTTTTCCTTTGTGAAGCGGACCTGATAGTTTTAAAGGATATTTTAATCTAAAATCAAATAGTTGAGAGATAAGGGAGAGCATTAGTTTGTTCTGTTGTAACAGATGTGTTTCTTGCCAAGACTGACCAAGTGGCTGAAATAGCTACATTATTTTAGATGGATAGCTAATTACTGTCCTTTTTTTATTATTCCTATTTCTGTCCTTCATGTGGTGGTTGTGAATTAGCTTTCTGCTATTTTCTAAAAGTATCAGGCATTTTTATACATTTGGTATATTGAATGGCAAATGCTTGATGTAAAGTCTGCAGTTTTACTCCATAACCAGATTGTAAAATATGAACTGAATTAATCATAACTGCAAAGAGTAATGGCACATTTTCTCTTATTTTATCTTTACTGCCTTTCAGATCATGGTTTAAAACCTTCTACATCTGGTGCACAGAATGAGGCAGCAGCTTTGGTAGTGGATAGCAAGAGGCAAAGGTCAAACCAGAGGCTGCACAAATATTGTGCACTGGATTTATTGTTTTAATTAAGACTGTGGCAGTTCATCATAAACTGTTTATGGTGTTTTTGCACAGTGCAGCATTTTGAAATCAACTGTTTTAATGAAAACATAATGTCATATCTGTCAAAGTTCTAAATATTTTGAAATTGAAATATGAAAACAAGAACTTTAATTCTGGGTTTACTAGGATTAGCTCTTGGAATTGTTTTAAAATCCCTTATGTGTCATATCACAGGTAGCATGTTCTGCTTTAGAAAGGAAATGGAAAATACTGTGTGGAGCTCATTTAATTGTGAGGAAACATGCTGAGGGTTAATGTATTGAGAGACAAACTGTTAGGAATTGCATTGGAATGCCAGAATTAAGACAAAGCCAGAGATAAGGCATTTCCTTTTTCATAAGCAGTATGTAAATGCTGTATCCTGATTGTGCGTTAAAAAAAACCAACCAAAGTAGAGCCAACAAATAAACCCTCAAACTGAGTAAATCCTTAAATCTGGCAAGAAAGAAATATGTTGTGGGTCATATGATGCTGTAATGTATAATCATCGGGGTCTTTGTAACTAATTATTTACAAGACTTAATGCCTTTCTGTGGACTTTTACGGCTGAACATCTTGTAGTCTAACAAATTTCTGCTGCTGTTCTGTATTCATGGAGATATATGTAAGGCAATTTTTGTTACATTTTTTGTGTAGTCTGATAAAATATTTGTATAATCTGAAAATTACATTTTTGTAGTACTCTCCTTGGAAAATAGAAATTAAGTCTGTCATTAGATGCTAGGCCACAGTAGTTGACTGAGCAGGGTAATGTATGTTACATTTTGTGCTATACTTGGTCAAGTTTCACATATATTGTATTCCACGTTATTTTATTAAATTTAATATCTGCACTTCCTATTACCAGACATGCCTCTCATTCAAAGCACAGAGGCACAGTTCTCTAATCAGAAGTGACAAGCTATATACTTTCTTTCAGCCATTATTCGGTAGCCTAGAGCAAGGAGCTATGTCTCCTTGAAAATGTTTTGAATTGGGTTATTTTTATTGAAGTATTAAAGTAATTCTTCAGATTTTAGGCTATTATTTAAGTACTTTTGGGAGAATGCAATAACCTCTGGATTCTGTAGCCTTTGTTCTGTTAACAATTGTAGCTGCTAAATGTATCTTTTTAATGCTTGTTATGTAAGTGTCTGGAAAAATCATCTGACTGATAGAAACTAACAATATTTAGGAAGTAAGATTAGTTGACTAAATTAGTTTACTTTTAAAGTATAATATCAAAGTGACTCACTATTTAAATATACCAATAGATTCTGGTCATCATACCTTCACCAAAAAATGTTGCATCATAAAGTTCGTATTTGGCAGATTTTTTTCAGAGTATGAAAATTACACTTTCCTATGTTGAGGCAATCTGTTGCTTTTGATGATATGGGTTAAAGCCCTCTGCAGAAATTTCTAATGTTTAAGCTTGGTAAATATCTTTCTTGAAAGGACTTCTGGAATCTTTACGAATTTTGTACATCCTTTACAGACAGAAAGCAGAGTTTGAGTGTCAGAGTAGGTGGGGTAGACTTGGTACTGAAGGAGAAAGGAATTAGGGTGTCTTTGTACCTCTTCTGAAATAGGATGTATCAAAGACAAAATCAAGGCAAAAGAGCTTTATTGGTGCTATAGAAGTTGAATTACAGATGTTTTCTGAAAGGTGATCTGAATGCCTCAAACGTCCCTCTCATGTATTGTGTGTGTGTGTTCATGGGGGGTGTGTGAAGTACGACAGAGGAATTGCCAATTTTGATTGGAATTAGGTGAACAATGGGAAGAGATCCACGGTGTTGTTAGTGGGTCTCCCTGGCATCAAAAGAAAATTCCAGCCTTTGATAAATGCAGATAGTGAGCCTTGTGGAATTTTGTGGTGATGCAGATGTACACGTGAGAGAAGGATAATGCTGAGAAAGTAACTCTGATCTTGAATGAAGATCTTGTTCTTGTAGGCAAACATTATGGGCACAATATTTTCCCAGAAACAATTTAATTAAAAAATTCTGCCAGTTGTAGGCATTATTCATAGCTTGTTGCTGCTGTAGTGTTTTCTGTTTGTGGATTTTTTTTGTTTGTTTGTTTTTATTTTTAGAGTATGTTTTAGCTTTTGAGACCTTTCTTTTGTTAGCATGCTGAATTTATAGTGCTTGTCATGGGATTAAACATCAACTTTGTTTTTCAGCTTTCTATATTGTTTTGGTCTATTTAAGTATGCAGTGGGACTTAATCACAATTTTTTACCAGGACTATCCTAGATCTAAACACAGCTTCATGTGTATATTATCAATTCAAAGGATTGTGTTGTCGTCTAATTCAGATGAATGAAAATGTAGGCGATCCACAGGCAATGTAGACCATGCTAAGCATGGAAAAAGAAAACAAAGTACTCGTGAGTATGTTAAGGGGAAAACAGGAAGACTTGTCGACAATGTGAGGAATACCTTTGCTGAAAATTAAGGATTAAGCTCCATTATATTACCAGGCCCAGTGGCTGTGTATGTAGTTTTGATTAAGTAATTACATGCATATATTATTTGGTTTGCAAATGCAAACTGTATCACAATCACAAAAGGAAGGGACTTTTCTGTGGAAAATATGGCCCTGAATAGACTTCCAGAATAACTGTTCTTGCACTTTGGTGGAATTAGAATTAAAAATCAACTATATAATTAATTTTTAAAATGAATTTATCACTAGTTGAAATATAAAAATGAGTGATATTAATGTGGTTAATATTAAAATAAATGAAATAGGTAAGAACTGATGTGAACCTGTTAAAACCCATCAAAGATGACCGAAACATGGTAGAAATGAAAATATTAATTCTAATTATAACCAGCACTGCACAGAGAGAATGAAAACATCAACAGAGTAATGACATTACATGCCTTAGATATTTCATAAGATGCCTAGCAATACTTGGAAAAGATACAGAGTGGCAGTAGAGGACTTCAGTAGAAATGTAGATAGGAAATTCTGACCTGGGAGTAGCTGAAGGCAGGGAGAAGATGAGAGGGAAATATCTCATCCTGACCCTGTTTTCTTACCTTTAGTTCACACCCACTGTTGGACACAAGATACAAAGTTAAATCACCTGTTGATCTGACCCTGTGAGTGCAGCTTTATCTGGTCCATCTCTCAGGGATGGAGCTGTGATATGGCCATGGGATCTGGATGTACAAACAGCTGGAGAATGCTTCTGGGTCCCCTCGTTTGATTTAGCTCACTGTGGCTGTGTTTGGTTTGGTGCTTATGGAGCCAAGAGCTGTATTTGGTGTTTAGTGCTGGTTTTAACTGGTTTCCTGCACTGTTTGAAGTGATTCAGCCAGCTGCATGTGACCTGGGACTTGCTTGGTGAAGTGTTGTGGCACTTGTAAGTCAGAATAGGTAGCAGGTGAGATTCATTTTGTCCTTGCAGACCCATGGATCTTTCAGATACATGGTCTGTAAGACTCATAATGAATGTCAGAATTCATTCGGTTCTCTGTTAAAATGACATGATAGGGAACTCACTTAAAGGTGAAAAAAATTTCATTGATATATACAACTTGATTATGTTCAATTTTCAGAACCTTTATTTTGAAGTCACAGGTTTGTAAAATTTGAAAATACGTCAGTTACTGGATAAGGCAACATACCAATAGCGCAGTACTTGTGTTGTATGTACAGTGTTGTATGAACATTAGGAACTCTTTGTATTTCAACTTGTATGTCCTGATTAAAAAAAACCCCCATATTTCTGCAGAGAAAATACATGCTGTCCCTAACCTGCACTTGTGAGGGAAAAAAATCATCATATTTCCTTTATAATTCCTACCCCTGCTATCTGAGATGCACAAGTTTTTATAACATACTCATCGCTGATATGATTTCACTTGTAGGTAAAAACATACTAATTTTAATCTGGATGTAAAGGTAGAAATGACAAGAGGACAATGGAATCAAATGTCCAGAGCTTTCACAAAAGACAGCTGTCCCCTGGGACAAGTATTTATCCCAAAATGGGACAGGTAAATAATATTTGAAGATCTTCTGTTTAAATGTTAGTGGAAAAATGTGAATGGAAGAAATGATGAAAAAAGTTGCATGGGAAGCAGTTCTCAAACTTTTTTCCTCTTAATTTTTCTTAAATGAGTACCTGTTTATTATTGAATGGTATTGAATAGTGACTATCAACATTTATTTTGTTAAATATGGCTGGTATGTAGTAATTTATATGCTGCATTGTTAACGAATGTATAATTAGGACTCTGAATGAAGAGCCATAGCTTCATAGGTCAATTTCTATAGTCTTCAAGCAAAAAACCCCACATATTTATTGTAATAATCTACAGCAAGATAAAATGAATAGAAATATCTGAAAATATATTAAGATACATATTTGTACATTGGACATTAGTGCTATATACAAAATATATTGGGAATGTGTTTCAAAATATTTCAAACGTTGTTGACCTTTCTTATATAATACCAAGCTCAGGGAAATATATTTGCATAGATTTAGTAATATATTGTAAATAACTACATGGGACAGTGCACATTTTTCCTTAAGATGCAGCATTTTAAGCAAGACATTAAATTATGCCTATCAGACAAAGCAGCAGAATCTCAAGATTTTTTTTATAGCACATTCTATTGGGAAGACATTTCTGCTTCTCAAAAGCACATGCATTAACTGCCTGATTCATGTGGTGACATGTGGCATATCCAAATGTGTTATGGATCTCCCAGGAATAAAAACAACATAGCAAAATCATCACCTTGGGATGTTCATTGAGTGAATATTTTACAGACATACTCCTTTTATATTTATATAATAATTTAGTGTTATGACAATTTTTTTAGCAGTGTTGGCAGTTTTTCTTTTTTATAACGGTATTATATTTGTGAGCCTATTAAGTGCACATGGGCTAAACTAGAGAAAAAAGTATTTTTCATAATTCCTTAGGGTGCTTGTAGCACAATAACCATATTGGTATAGAAAAATGTTAATAAAAGGTCAAGCAGAACTTTCCAATGTTTATCATGATAGCAATAGCAATTTGGGGCTTTTTTGAATTGTATATTGAAGAAGCAGATTTATGGAGTGTGTAGAGAGGAAACTGTACCTACTATACTTGGTACTTGAAGTCCTTATTAAGAGGCATGTCTACATTTTAAAAATGATAAATGTTTTCTACCATTTTTTCCTTCTAAATATCTGGAAATTGGTCTGAAATTGTACAAAATGAGCTGTAGCAATTTGGTTTTTTTCTCTGTTTCTGTGGTACAACTCTGAGCTCTGGAGTTGGGGATGGTGCTCACATTGTGCAGTCACTTTTGCTACTCCAGAGAGTTGGCATCCAAAATGGAAACAATGCTTTTGGTAGAGTCTATCCGAGTACAACAGAGAAGAAATGCCAGCTTCTAATTTAGGAGTTTGTCTCTCTGTCCTGGTGCACCTTAGATTTATATTTGCACTGAAACAAGGACCTTACCAGGCTGTTGTCCATGAACTCTTAGGTCCACTGGAGCCATGTAAGAGTCTGACCTCAGATTCAGATATCATGATTCTTTTAGGGTGTTTCTTCTTGCAGAGATGCAGTGAGTTATTTAGTTACAGAACAGATATATCTATTTAGATTGTGCAGTGTATATAATGCCTGTCTATGTTTATCCAACAAAGCTAAAATAGTAAAAGTCAGGTAGTGCATGATTTGACTGTCTTTGAAGAGGATGAAAGGTGGCTGATTCAAATTTCATTGGTACCTTGTTTGGTGTTTTTTCAAACTGAAATGGGTCTGCTCTTGCACCTTGAAGTCTATGGAATTTTATTTCTTTTTTATTAAGGATGTTTAAACACAATCTGTGATGAGATTAACTGTGGCAGGAATGTATACGTGTGCCTTTACACTCTTGCTGTGAGATTACAGCCCATCAGTTATTAGCAACTCTTCAGTGAAAGAGGAGTAAGTAAATTTGAGTGCTGCTGCTTCATGCATTAATTTGCTTGAGTGTCTGTGTCCCAAAACAAACAAAGCAATTTCTTTCATTGTCTTCCTGCTGACGAGTGGGCTGTAACCCTCTATTGCCACACCTGCTACCTGTGTTAGGATTAACTGCAACAGTTCCAAAATCCTGACCAGCTCAGAAGATTTGGATGATCTGCAAATGACAGTGCAAGCATCTTCAGGCCCTGTATTGTGACAACACTAATTTTCAGGTAGCTTCCAGTTTCTCCTTCAACAGATAAAACTTTACTAGGTGTAGGTACAATGCATAAATGTTATTAAATATTCTGAACTGAATATTATACCTGTTTTATATAACGCAAAAATAATTTTCCTTGATTGCTTTGTAAATCTTCTCTGATAGTATGGGATTTTTTAATTATATGCAAGTTACAACAATGTTATGCTGCAGATTAAAATACTGACCACATACAAATATTGCATCTCCTGAAAACAGAAATGTGTTTTCTGTGCAGAAGTGTTGATAAAGGCTATTTTCTTGAAACTGATCTAAGCTGGCTCCTCAGGAACAGAAGCATGAGCATCCAAAGTAGCTGTAACAGCAGGAAATGCACTTTTCATTGCCATTTTGCTGTATCCCTTGTGAGAAGGGTTGAAAATAGTGCAGGGAAACTACAGGAAATCTATATCAAATTTTCTTAGAGATCCATCTTACTGTTTAGCAATTTTCCATTGTATCATATTAGCATTGTATTTAGTATTTCTTTTTGGCAGAGTCAGTAGTGATGATTTTTTAATGATAGCCAAATGATATTAAGAATTAATAAAGAAGTGTTAATGAAGAGCAAATGATATTTGTAAAATAAGGTATATAAAATACATAAACAGTATCAGGTTTGCCAGTACAAACCAATATGTAATATGCTGCTTAATATCTGGTGCCATGTTATTCATGGTTTCCATTTTTATCATATGGTCTAGAAAAAATATTTCCTTATGTGTCCATAGTGTTAAAAGAAAAATAAATCTTTCTTTCAGAAAAAAATTACTTTTTTTGTGTATATCAAGTCTTCCCTGGGAGCTTTTCTGTGCAGTGAAATTGTGATGCTTTTCACATGTAGAGAAGTCCTTTTGTAGGTAGACCTGAAATAGCTGGCGAGTTGGTGAACTAAACTACCTGAAACCCACACAGTGGGAAGATGAAACATCCTGAACAGGGGTAGGATAATAAAGCATTTTGATTACTGTGATTTGGGGGAATAGGAACTTCTGTAACTTCAGATGTCTTAGAGGAATGTGGACAGATTGGCGCTCAAATTTTGCCTGCCTACAGAATAAATATCTTTGAAATTGTCAGTTCAGTTTCTAATTCTGAAATGTTTGAGTTTGACATTGCAGTTTGGAGTTTCACTGTAAGTGTTGGCTCCCAGCTACCAGGGATGCACCAGGAGTGCTGAGGCATGGCCTGAAGCCTAAATTAATGAACTCCCTCAGGCTTATTAGGCTGAGCCCTGTGCTGGCACTGCCAGCTTGGGCAGCTGGGCCAGCAGGGAGGGAGCAGTGGGCGCCAGCAGGACAAAGCGGGGAGACAAGGACACAGCATCAGGCAGTGGGGTGAGCAGGGGGAGGAAAGGGAAGGTGGGTCATGAGGCGGAGAAGGAAGTACAGGTAATGAAGCACATTCCAAAAGGAAAACTGGTGACCACGGAGCACCTTCACTCAATATAACATGCAACAGGAGACCTGATATGAGTTACTTCTCAGCTAAAAGGGTATTTCTTCTAAAATTAAACTCTTGGGGTTTTACATCTAGAACTTGTCTCTGCTGTAAGCATTGTTGCATGTAAGCCCTGCTAAGTTTTGTGCTGTTAGCTCTGGAAATGGAACGGAAAGGAAGCAATCCAAAGGAATCCCATGTAGTCTGTGCACTGTAGCTCAGCACCTGACCAGGCTGTGAAGATCACCCAAAATGTCTCATTTCTACACAGTCCTGCAAGGACTGCTATTAATTGTCTACCTTCTCTGCAGTCCATCACCCAGCACATTTGCAGGCAGTGTGTCTGGAAGGAAGGTGGGAGAACGGCCAAGAATGTGCTCTGGCCTGTGGTGGATTGTCTGTGTTAGAACAACCTCTCAGAGCTGTTGTAGTGTGATTTTATCTCTACTTTGTCCCTTCTTGATGAAGTGAACAAGAGTTCTGACAGCTTTTCTGAAGATATTTTTGTTGTTCATCAAACCCAGGAGAAGTAGTAATTTGGACACAGGCAGTCACTCTTGTAATAGGAAGTGAAATTTTTGTGGTACAATTTAAAGTATTCATTCCCCTTTTCATGGAATATCACCCTCAATTGAAGATCTTTTTCACTTTTCAAGGATCTGTGTACTCCTTCCTCTTCTACTTGATTCTATTTTAATTTTGAGTGCATAAGATTGCTTCCATCTTTTGTTGGCTAGCTTGCCAGAAATACCCGATGGATTCTGTAAGCTTGAGGTCTAAAAAAGCGGCACAGAAGAAGGTTTGAGAACTTTGAAATACATGTGATCTGTTTTTTTTTTTTTTTAAGACATAGTTGCCAGATTTTGAGACAGTCCTAAAGATGGTGCAATGAGCTGCCCAAACAGATAAAATTGTCCAACACTGTACTAATGGCATTATGTATTTGTGTTCCTGTAACTATCTAGGATTATCTTCCTGTGTTATTTTGGGGACACAGGGAAGTTGCTATTTCTGACTCAGGAACAGTTGTTCAAACCTGAGGAGTTGGTGTTATCCATATGAACTAAAAGTTAATACATTGCCTTGTTATTCACAAAGAGCTGCAAATGGGCTGTTATTAGAAATATAAATGAGAATTAGACGTCTCTGAGCTGTTAAATTACTTGTAGGTACTTCACTGCCTCTTCTGCCTTTAACCACTTCTAGGGTGTACATTCTGTTTGGATGTGAATGAGAATTATAGGTTATTTTATCATACAAGCAAATAGAAGGATGAAACATCTAATCCTTCTAGGAGGCATGTTCAGATTTCTGAACTTCTGATTATATATTGGTTTTCAACCAACACAGTTTTTAAATTATTACAGTGTTTCCCCCTTAACAAACACACTAGTAATGGCTTACTTTTTATTAAGAAAAGTGTTAATGGAGTTTCACACTAATAAATACATTACTATAAAATGAATAATATTAGATTTATAACATGAATATTTGTCCAAAAGATGAAAATGAACTTCATTTGACTAGCAGACTGTAGCTCTTTTTTTCCCAAATTCCCTTTATCTGACGTTAAAACGTGTGATTTTTTTTTTTTTAAATGCCACTGTTGCTACTACAGTTAACAATACTACTGAGCAATGAGTTGTAGAAATAGAATTTTTGGCACACGTCTAAAACCTTGCTAAGATAAACCTCACCAAACCATTTTCTATTTATACGTTAATACTGGATGAGGGTTGTATAGAGTTATTCAATACATTTATTAGTTTTAAGAACGTTACTTTAGAGAGCTGCTGTATGTTTGGCTTTGTGGAGAGTCGCACTTGTAGCTGTTGCTGAAGACACAGCTTGAGGGGAGCGCGCGGCGGTGTCAATCCCCGGGGGAAGGGAACCTTTGCGGTTCTCAGCTACGCGCGAGCCCATTTTTAGGAGAGGTTCCCGCGGTTAATGATGGAATTTTCCCCAAACAGGCGTTCCAGAGCGGGGCCCGCAGGTGCGGTGTCCGCAGGGTGTAGTACCGGCCGCGGCCGGGCGGGGACAGCAGAGCCCCGCGCTCGCAGCCCCGCGCTCCCGGCCCCGCGCTCGTGCCCGGCCGCGGGAGCGCGCGCAACTGCCGCGCCGCGCTCCCTGCCCGCGATATCCAGCGGCATGGGAGGGAAATGAAAACAATTGTTCTTGGGGGAAATTTATGTTCTTCATCTGGCTGTATGATTTCCACGGTTGTACCAGTGCCACTTAGGGACTGGTATTGCATTTTACATCTTTAGGCTACAACAAAGTAGCTTTTCCATCTGCTGTGAAGCCTCTAATAATGCCTGTCTCGCTGTGTTTTTGTAGTACAGTGTTTCATTTGAATAGCAGACTTCTTCTGCTCTTTGTTTAACAAATGCCTTTCATCTGATGTAAAAACACCACTTTTGTTTTAAGGATATTTTCCTTTTATCCGTAGTGAACGGAGGATTCCGGTTTCTTATTTCTCCTGTTACATGCTGGGTACAAATTCATTTAAGTACCTGAAGTAGTCGTATCCAGTTGAGTTCTAGATGGAAATGTTTCCTGGATGTTATGCAAAGGGTCTGTGAATTTATTCCGTCATAGGTCTGACACTGTTTATCCTGTTCTTTTCCATGCTTTATTTATTCACATAGTCCCATTAAAATCAATGGGATTATTCATGTAAGGCAAGTGGGAGTAAGGTTTTAATTCGAGTGATTGTTTATTTTTTTGGCACTGTGACTTAGTTGTTTTCATCATGCTTCAACTTCTGTAGTGATTAAGCCTATAATGTTTTCTGATTTTAGCAACGCTTTTCTGAATTTTGTTAGCTTAAAATCCTTACACGTCAGCACACTTGTGTAAATCTACCTACAAATAAATTCTTCTTTCACACTGTTTTACAGGATCTTAACATTGGCAGTTTTATCAAACTGCGTTGTAATGTTCAATACCTTAGTATTTATTTCAGTTAAAATTTCTAGAAAGGTAAATTATTTGTTTCAGTTCTTCAGATTAAAGTGAGTATATAGACACACAGCGGATTCTGATCATTAAATAAGAAGTTTCTTTCCTTATCTCCTATGTCAGCAAATTCTGGTGGTTTAGTGATAATTTTTAGATGAGGTTTAAACAAAATGCAAGTAATTTCTTTACATAACTGTACCAGGTGAATAGGTGGGACAAGTATTACAGTATTAGAGTGTTTGGGATTTGCATGTCATAAAACTCAAAAATGCATGACTCCTCGTAATAGTAAATGGCATTGCTTTACAAATACTGATATATGGAGCAATGTTTTTCAGTAGATAATTTTCACAGATACTATAGATATGTGTATAATAACTTTGGTAATAAACATTATGCAGTACTGTGATCTCTGATGGATTTTATTTTTCTGCTGTGCTGCTTTCATTTGTAGTGCTTTACAGATTGGGAACAGAGCCAGATTAGAGTTCACAAGAAGATTTACATTGGTTTTTGGTATAGATTTTACAGGCAGATTAGATTTCTCTGCTTATCTGTATTAGGATAGGTAAACAAAAAAAAAATGAAATGTGTACAAAATCCTGTTGCATAAAAATGCATATTATATCCTGTTTTTAATGCCCAACACAAGCCCCTTGGGGTTTCAGGACCTGTATTTAATTTATTATTTGTATCTGTCCTTTTGTTTTTGCACAAGTGATGCATTTGAAATGCCTTTACTGTAGCTCTTTGCCTAATTTGAGAGAATGTTTAATTGATGAAAAGCAAACTTTTAAAGTTTCTGAAAAGAAGCACCAGTCTCCTTCTGAGTCAACTGGGTCCTCGTTCAGCTAATTAGAATTTACCCTTTTTCCCAGCAGTCTTGCGATGGAATTATTCAAAATTACATTTCTTTATTGCAAGTTGCCAAATTTCTAAGTGAGAAAATACGAAGATAATGAACAAATATTTGTGACAAATTATTACCTATATTTCTGTATAAGGGAAATAATTTCTATTAAGATTAATAAATGTGAGAGAATGTGTTGTACTGTAACTGGACAGATGATGGTTTGATGCTGAAATGTGATTTGCTTTTGAGCAGGTAAATATTGATGGTGGGAGACAGATATTTGTGAGTTGTACCAGAAATCGTAAGAGGCTGAAATGCTTCTCTGGTTTTGTTGTTGTTTTCAGGGAACGCAAAATGATAAAAGAAGTAAAGAATGTGAAATATTTTACTAATTTTATCTGCATTTAAGTTTTAAAAATCTCTTATTGCTTGAAACTGAAGTTAACTTTTTAAATTATTTATGTTAGCAATAATGCATGTTTTTGTTATTGAACTATATCTCTATAGTTCATCTAGTGAACAACATCCTCCCTCAGCTAATTATAACTTACAGTATTTTCCCAGCAGTCTTACAATCAAATTATTCAAAATTGCATTTCTTTATTACATATTGCTAAAACCCAAGACAAGCAGGCATCAAGATAATAAACAATTATTTATTGCAAATTATTAACTAATATATAAGATTAACAGCTTGTAAGTATTAAGATTAATACATGTGGTAAACTGTATTTATTATACTTATTTTATAGCAAATATCTTTGTATAAAACATATGTTTATGTATTGCAATTAATGAGAAAAAGTTTAAGATTAACAATTTAAGCTGTGTTTTATTCTTAGATTTATGCACACTGTAAAATTTATTTATTGCACTTATTAAAAGTATTTAATGATGGACTTCTTGAGCTATATTTTTAATGTGCAAATATAGACTAAAGGAGTGTTAAATTACAAAATGGAAAATTATAACTGAAGTAAAAGTGTCTAACTATTTTTTGCTATAAATCTACTTTAAAATGATCATCATTGGAGTTACAGAATCCTTAAATTGTGGCCTTTATAGTCCATAATGAGTTGTGATTAGTTTTCCTTTTTAAAGGCTTTTTTCATCATTAGAGCTAAACTCAACATCTTGCTCTTAAAGATAAATGTAGCTCATAGTATAAACATTGGAATCATATCTTTTTATGATGAGAAGTTAAAATAACATTTCTAAGAGGAGAGAGGGCAAGCAAAAGCAGACAACTTGTGATGTGTGCAAAGAAGAAACTGCATTCAGAAATGAGGCTCATGCTTTGTCTTTGGAGGGGAGCTGCTGCTGCTCTCAGGCTGCACAGGTGGACTGAGATGTTCCAGCTCTCTCTCTTTCTGAAGAGGCTGCCTTGGTCCAAGTCCTTCTAAACTGATTCTTGCCTTTGAAGAACTCTGATATTTTTCAGCATCTTTTATGCTTTCTTCATTTTGCCAGGAGTTTTTTACTGCTTCAGCCTGCCCTAGATTAGGTTCTGGTATAATACGTTGCCTTTGCATTTTGTTGTTGAAAATACTGATGTATTACAAGTATATTTAGATACGAATTTTATTTATATACTGGTTATTGTTTTGGGGAAGAAATTGTTTTTCAGGGAAGGAATCTTCTAGCTGAAATGTATTTCTACTTCTGCTTTTTCCTGTGTGTGACTATGCTTAGTATCAGGCACTTAAAGTGTGCTTAGTGATAAAATTGTAAGGAACAGGTGATGTGATTTTATCTGGATTTTATACATAAACAAGCAAATATGTACATGAACAGGGTGGACTGGAAAAAACCATTTTGATTGGAAAAAAACAAAAAAAACCTACATGTTTTTAAAATTTTGCATGAGTAGGATTGATTCTCATTAAAGACTGTACAAACAGTATTTTAAAATACATTAAATAAAATTTGTATTTCACTGATTGGGTATTTCTCTTAGATTATTTTTGTTATAAAGCTTTCAAAAAACATCACAGTATGAAGAGAAGGAATTAATAGGAATAGCAAGCTGCGTTTTTAAAATTTTTATTCTTTAGATATTCTAAGCAGTTATTCTGTTACTTTTAGCATTCTATACTGGTTTCATACAACTTTACTATATCTGACTTGGAATATTGGGCCATAAGTGTGTTTTAAGTCAGGTAAAAATATGGGTAAGTTTCTTTCCTATAGTGATTTGATGGAATGACAATCAAGTAAAATTATTTTGTTAAAAATAGTGGAAACTTTGAACTGAAAATAAGGGGGGTGTATGGTTTGTTAAGGTTCCTGGAACATAAGAAAAATCTTAATTTTTGATTACAAAATAGATTTTGAGTTTTGTGTTTTAAGTGCATTAAACCACCGATGTACTGAGCTCTCCTCATTGCTGTAGATGTTACTTCTGCTTAAAAAATTCAGTCAGTTTTTATCTAAATGCAATTTATTATTATAGAATCATTAAATAAGATTTTTCAACCAAGTGCTAGTAGGATGAACTGATCCTGTTTCTGTTGAAATCAAAGGCTGAGGTTTTTTTTTAGTTCCTTATTTGTAATAGAGATGTGAGTCTAGAAATGCCTGTCAAGACATGTATCATACTGAGGGTATTTTAAAGGCTTACGTACTTAAGTGTGGTGCTTCAGATCAAACCCAGTGACCTCAGTTTGCTAATTTTGGTGTGTGGCCAGCTGAAATTTCCTGAAGTGGGAATGAGTTCTGCAGTGCTCCCTCACACCTTCAGATTTATGATCATTAGAACAACTCTTGCGCAGACTGGAAGCCTTCTAGGACAGTGTCCTTTTTGTGACATTGGCCACTGAAGGATTTACAGGGAAGAAGTGGAAGTTGCAGAGCACAAGTAGGGTTATATTTTCCCAACTTTGTGCTCCCTGTTTCTGGAAGCTGGCAATTTATGACCTGTACTTTTATGATTCTGATGATTGTGGTTTCTCGCCTCCAGTGCTTTTTTAGTTCTGTTCTCCTCTCTGGAGAAATGCAGTTGGGTCTAAGGACACCGGTGTGGGAATCTATGCTGAGGGAGGGAAAAATGGCTCGAGAGCACAACAGACCTCAGGCATTTCCTGGTGTCAAGTGCCACAGCTGCTCTCTGACTGGGGTTTTGTAGGGAAGTACCCTCGCTGCTCAGAGACTGCTCCCACAATTACTGAGCTGTAATTAAACCCATGATGCTCCTTTTCCTCACGTTCTCCTTTTCAGGGCAGAACTCGGATTCAGTAGAGATGCTGACCTTACGGTCAGTTTACTAAAAAGATGCTCCCAATGGGGGTCTCTGTGTGTGTGTGTCTAGGCTTGGTCCTAGTCCTAAGAGGTCCTGCCTCTGGCTGAAATAGTTCTGCAAGACCTCCCAGCCTGAGGTTTGATGGTTGCAGAGCTGAATAAAACATTTCTAACAAAGTCACAGTTTCGACAAGTCCCCTGATTCTGTATTCATTATATCTGTTTTCTTTGAGATTAACTTGACTGTGGTATTTATGGAATTTTACTTAACTGAAGTGAGAACAAAACAACCAACTTTTGCAGCTGATCTGTGAAAAGCCATTATCATTAGGCCATCTGGAAAAAATGCATTTTTAGCTCTTCAAGAGTGGCTAAGAGCTCGTTCTTGAAGAATAGATTTCCTGTGATTGCCATATGATAGTGACAGTGCAGTACAAAAAAAAAGTGCTGAAACAAGTAGGGTTTTATAGCACCATTTATATTCTAGGTTTATTTCTGCAATAATTTAAACTTTTTCCTGCTTTGCAATTTCTTTGTGCTTGTAAAGGTTTATACAGCTTTGGAGACAGTGCTGCCTGCAATGTTAACAGTGACTGGATCACCCCAAAAAAACACAACAGCAGAAAAAAACTGTCTGCTTAAAAAGTATGAAGCTGAATGAATGAAACTTGCAGTTTATATGAAGTTTGAATTTTTTATGACATCACAACAGACAAAATAGAATTTTGGGTGTTCTCCTGGGAGATGGTGGTGTTGTATTTTCAGCTATTGGAAAGTTTATTGTAAGAGTCCCTCGGGATTGATATAAAAATGGGTGTGTTCTTTATTTGTTTGTGTGGTTTTTATTTTCTTTTTTTCCCTCAGAATTTCTTTCCCCTACTGTCTTTCAAGTACTATGTTCTTTGAGAGTTGAGTCCAAGACAACAGGGGATGAATTTGGAAAATGTTTTACAAGTTCTCGTGAGAGAATGTTTATTGATCAGGCTTTCTCATTGTACTGTTTAGAAAATCCAGGCCAAAAATATGGCTGAGAAGTGTTTGGTTTCTTTAAAACCAGAAATAGTTTTAAAAATAATTCCCAAACAAATTGTACTTTATTTAAAAGTGTTTGGGAGAGAGTCCTCTTCAGTATTCCACAGATGTGGTAACTGGGAAATTGGATGTTGATGGAAAAAATTTTAGAAAATACACTTTATTTGAACAGTTTAAAGGAAGTATCTATATCTTCTGTTAAAAAATACTTGGCACTGGTGAGATGCTTTGAGGATTTGGTCCAGTTCTGGGCCCCTCATGGCCAGAGAGACCCTGAGGGGCTGAAGCGTGTCCAGGGCAGGGAACGGAGCTGGGAAGGGGCTGGAGCACCAGGAGAGGCTGATGGAGCTGGGAAAGGGGCTCAGGCTGGAGAAAAGGAGGCTCAGGGGGCCCTTGTGGCTCTGCACAAGTCCCTGACAGGAGGGGGCAGCCGGGGGGGGTCGGGCTCTGCTCCCAGGGAACAGGGACAGGAGCAGAGGGAACGGCCTCGGGCTGGGCCAGGGGAGGCTCAGGGTGGGCAGCAGCAGGAATTTCCCCATGGAAAGGGTGCTCAGGCCTTGGCAGGGGCTCCCCGGGGAGGTTTGGAGTGCCCATCCCTGGAGGTGTCCCAGGAAGGGCTGGAGGTGGCACTCAGAGCTCTGGGCTGGGGACAAGGTGAGGATGGGGCACAGGTGGGACTCTGATCTTTGAGGTCTTTTCCAGCCTCAGTGGCACTGTGATTCTATCAAAAGGATGGGTGTGCAAAACTAAGTTTATTTACAGAGAACAAATATTAAGCAAGCTGGTTAATTAATTAATGGCTTGACCTGAAGGTTGTAAGGGCGACTCTGCAAACATCACACAACAGCCAACAGTGGACTGTGCAGTGAAGCTGTTTGCCCACACCAGGATTTAAACGCTGGGTTTAGGTGTAGCACAGGCAGGAGGAGTGCACAGGAAACTGTAAAGGAGAGGTTCTGCTCATTCTGCTGATTCTTTGTGCATCAGCTGCCCGATACCACACTGGGGACTCTGTGCTGCCAGCCAGCACTTCATTCCTTGTGTGGAAAAGAACCAGAGTGGCCAGCTGGAGGGGGGTGGAGGGGATGGGGTGTTTTGTTTGTTTTCTGAGTGTATTCCATACGTATTTCCTTGTACAGATGGTTTCTTGTACTTTGGACATACTCTTGAAGGAATAAACTGTTGCAGAATATTCTATTCAACCGAGCCTATATCTGAATCCTAAACTTTTGCCATAAATTTTTGTAGTCTAATGATGATGTTTTCCTCCTCCTTAGTTTATTTTTTCATTTCTAAATCACAAGTATATTTCTAATGCATGCGAAGTACTTTTAAATATTGCTTTTCCATATGCTGCTCTAAATGTATACATTCCCCATATTGCAGTGTTATTTGGTGGAATTTATCTGTACTTCAGGAAATCTCAGGCAGGACAGATGGAATTATGAAGCCCTGGAAAGATGCACACTTGCTCCCAAATGGTGATGGCTGTGAGTCAGGATTATGAATGTGAGGGAGCTTGGTCTGTGAAAGTGCAGATGATCAGATCCATGAAGTAATCTTTCTGTTTAGATGGTATCCAGAATATGAAAGTATCTAAGGATACACGATGACAGAGTTTTAGGTGTGCTGTCATTTGGTCATAACTCTGGATTAACAGCCACTGATCTTAGGCAGTTTTATAGTATGACGGGTATTATTTGATGTAACGTTGGCCAGATAATGGCCAGATCCAGCACCGAATGAGTATGTATACATTTATATATATATGTATATGTGTTTTAACTGAGATGTGCAAATTCTTTTTGAATATGTGGCTTATTTCTTTCTTATAATTTGTGCTTTCCAAAGCTCAGAATCCTACAAGTTTCAGTGCCAGAAGCATGGGGATGCCATTATTTTTTCATTGAACACTGCTAGGTCTCAAGGATAAGCTTTTGTATTGGAATTTAATTTATTATTTCTCATCAGTAATAAAAGGGATGTTATCAGTAGATACTCAAATGTTCTGCAGTGTACCAAATGATTTTCAAGTTTGGGTTCTGTGGACTTGTATTTAAGTTTTCTCTGCTATTACTGTTTTAGAGTTTTCATTAGAGCCTTGAAATACATGGATATGGCCATACACATTCTTTAATATCAATGTTTAAAAATAGTCCTGAAATTTTAGTTTTAGAAGTCACAAAACCTGCTTGTCTGCCACAGGCCCTGAAGATTGATTTAGAAACAAAGGATATTTGACAAGTTTATAAAATACGATTGTTGCCCTGGGCAAATGAGTAAGTAGTATTTTGATTTGCATGTAGGCACTTCTGAAAACCTTGTTTAAATGTGAAGTGTTTTAAGGCAAAGTATAAAACCCCTCACAGCAGTGAATGCATCCAGCTAGGAATATACAGCCAGAGATAGTTCTGGATTTTTGAAAAGCCTTGTATATCTTAGGGGAAGAAAATTCCCCCACAGTTAATTTAATCAGTGGCTCACATCCTGTTCCCCATGTTTTGGTTAAATTGTTAGGTTCATGTATGATTTTGAGGCTGTGAAAACATTCAAAGAGAACATTGACAAACTCAAGTGTTAGTCGCTGATTTGAATGAAGGGATGCTCTGGATGTAGCAACCTGGGAGGAGGCTGGAGTCCAAGTGTTTGTGTTGTCCTTCAGTGGGAAGAAGATGGGTTCAGATAAAACATCTCTGCAAATTTTTTCTGTCCTCTGTATGGTCTTACCATATACCTGGCTATTGTAGCTTCTACAGGCTTTGTTGAACAAGTCATCTTTACTCTTAGTTTCTAGTGTGGTCAGAAAAATGTGGCTATAAACTTCTGTTTGGAATTCGGAAGAATTAGAATAAGGTAGTGGAGATGTTTAGCTTAGATTCACTCTTTCATTACCAAATAGATTCTATTGGTAGGGTACAAATATTTGGTGGTATGGGGCTTTTTGCTTGTGGTTTGTTTTTTTTTTTTTTTCTGTTATCATTTAAGGTGTGGTAAGCAGTATTTAAGGATTTATGTTTGCACGAGGATGAGTTATATATAGCCTGGAAAAACAGACTGATAAGAAAAAACTTGATGTCTTCAGGACACTACAGATAACCTTGAAACCTTATGATTTGTTATAATTATGCAGATTATTCTAATTGTATGTAACTAAAGAAATGACATTAGCATTTTAGGTTAGGAAAGTAGGCCTTCCTGACTGCATCTCTCAAGAGTTTTGGGGCAAAATTGAAGCAGTTTCTGTGTTGTGAGCTCGGGTTCAGACCACACTCACAGACACAGCATCGTGCACTAAAGCAGAGAAGAGCAGCAGTAAAAAAACCCTTCTCCTTCCTGTGTAGTCAACAATAAAGGAAGTTGTTAATTATCAGCTATAGATTTGCTTCTCATTTTTCAAAGCTTACACTAGCTGGTAACTTTGATTATAGACTATTTGGGGCTTTACATACATTGCCTCATTAGGGAGACAATAAAACAATTTTTATATGTCTCAGTCTGCTATTTTCAGATGAAACTGTCATCATGGGCCTTTTTTGTTACACTTCACAGGCTGAAATATTTTTTCCTTTAGTTTAGCATGTTTCCTTCTCCCTATATATTGTAGTCTAGATATTAGCATTTTTGGCATTTCACTTAATGACTGTGTACAATATATCTTTGGGTAAAATACACAGCATATAATGCAAACTAAGCAGATATTCCACCTGAACTATATAAAAAAGAGGTATCTTAGGAGTGGTATCTGGGAGGGCTCTGAGTTACTCCATTCTGTAGTCACAGCGGGCCATATAATGATGTAAACATGGAGTAATGAGAATTTATCACACTGGAGTTCAATTCAGAACCTATTTTGGTGAGCATTAATAGTATAAATAAAAGTATAAAATTTTAGCATTAAAATGTAGCTTGGTTTGTAACTCAAACCCATAGTAGAATATAGATACTTAGATATTGCCTTTTGTACTGGGTCTTGGCTTCCAGGAAACATTTGTAGGAGAAATAGGAAGACAGGAGCCTTGCCTGAGCAGGTGACTCTTTCCCTGACACCCACTGCTCTCTGTGGACCTGTTTAGAGGTCTAATTAGCTGAGACTTGGATGTTGCATGCTAAAGTAACTGAAATTTAAATTAGATTAATTCTGTCCTTCGTATCTGAAGTACTATTTTTGGGTCTAGGCTCTAGGTCAGGGAAGTCAGAGCAAACCAGGGTGGTTACTGCTTGTGATTAATGCCATCCATGTAGGATTACAAAAGACCTGGTTGTTTGCCATACCTGCTGCTCTGGCAGCTTCAGCTAATTGCTCTGAATGCAAAAGGGCCCTGTTTACATGGCTAGTAGTAGGGGAGGAGGAGGGTAATTTTAGCGTTGCATTACATGGCTTTTTAATGATTACTGAAAACTCCCTTTTTGCTACTACTGACCTGTCACTGCCATCAGTGGAGTTCAGGTTCTCTGTTGTTTGAATAGCCATAGGTAGTTGCATTACTGCTAAATTTCAGCTCCTGTTCACACTTAACATAAAACTCTTCAGAGAATTTGTGGGGTTTTTTTATTGCATGAATGCTTTATGCTGCTTCCATTTGACAAGTTGTGAAAAGATGAGTATTGGTGAGATTAGGAAAAAAATTCTGTTGCTCAGGCACAAATGCATGTGGCACAAAATTCAGCTGTAAACCTCCGAGTGGAGTGGGCGGTGAGATCCTTGCCCCAGCCACTCCCATGGAATTGCTGTGGTGAGCTGCTGCCCTAAGCTTTCCTGGCATAATGGGATTAAAAAGAGAGGGCAGCCAGCAAGGGCTCCAACTGGACACTGCAATAATTAAAATGCAAGCTTAAGTTCCTTGGAGGTTGTAGTGTATTTTCTGGAGGTATCCTACACACTTGAATGTTTTACAGCTCTAATTTGATGTCTAATTTTGGATTTGGAGACCAATTTTAGGTACATGAGTCTAAATATGCATGCCATAGTAATTCCCGTAAAATTTCCCAAACTTTCCTGAAATACCTCTTGCAAATAAACTTACAGGCCACGATTGAGTAAATTACCTAAACAAGCTTTTGGGAAAACATGCGTACTTAAAGGTACTGAATAGTGAGGGGTTATCTGTGTGTGTGAGCATCTCCTCAAACACTTTGAACCAGAGTTCGAGCTCTGAAGCTTTCGCCCTCTGTTTCTTCTGGCGACACTTAGGAAAAAAATATGGAACCTGCAGCTAAAATCACAGCAGTTGATGATAAATAGAGCTGCTTTTATGCATTTTACATGTAACAGCTGAATTTTGTTATTAACAGACAATGATTTACACTGATTTAGATCAGAGATGAGGATCAGCTCATTCTTATTTGACAGAGGTTACAGTGTTATAAAATTTACAAGAACTAAAGCTGTTAGGAAAAAATGAATGGAAATAGCAGAGGAAGATCTACCTTATATTTAAAATGTGACAGCCTTTATCTAATTGAAAAGAAGACATTATTAGTAGCAGTTTAAATTATTGTGGAAGAAATACCTCTGTGTTATATGTTCATTAAAAGATTATGATTAGGTGCTGGGAACCTATGTGCAAAAATATTAGTAAATTTTGAATTTTCTGATGCTTTTGGGTAAAAAGTGTCATTTTCTTTTTGCATCAGTTTAAGGAGTCTGACTGAATGTGAGCAGTTTATATTAGGAAATACAGCTGAAATAGAGAGTAAATATTTTAGAATGGATGCCTGCACAGAAGTATATGATGATATTCTTTGCTAATATAACTTCTGGTTGCCAAAGGGAAGTAATTTATACTAATAAAGGTCCTTTGACACCAGCAAGGTGTTGTAGTACCTAGCTGGTAAGGGGATAATGCCAAAAGATTAAAAAAAAAACCCAAATAAACACCAAAATTTTAAATCTTTCTGCATAAAAATGTAGGAATTTTTAACTTCTGACTCATCAGTAGAAATTTGATTAAATTATTTTGTGTAATCTTGGAATATATATTTTAAACTTTTTTTTGGTGGAAACTAAACCAAACACACCTAAACTTTTGTTACATTTGCCAGTAGGTACAATTTTCAATTGCTGTACTACATTTGTTCTTCTATATTTATAATATATATTCATCTCTAAAAAAAGTGGCTGTAAGTCATGGTTATTTAAGCAAGAGAATAAACATCAGAATCATTGAACCGAAGAATTGTATTTTTTATAATATTTGCACTGAAAATGGTTCCAGGTTTAAACATATACATTAATAGACTGTGTAAATAAGTGTATGCTGACCTGAGAGAGAACTTCTTTTGTGCAATGAGTTAATCCATTTGGATGAGGTGAAATTTCATTAAATGTAGCATCCCTCATTTGATGGCTTGAATCTTAATTATTATTACTGCTATTTCTATTATTATTCCTTCTCTTTCTCTCCAAAAGCAAATAGGATCAACACAGTTGGGTCCTGGGCATGCCAATAAATTACAAGTACAGCAACAAGGCCAGGACTTCTCCCTTATGCTCTGAATGTGCAAATTCTGCCCAAAATGCTGTGTCTCTACTTCTGGACTATTTTTTTTTAGCAGAGAAATGGCTTCTCTAGTTTAAAATACAGCATTTCCAGCTGTATTGCTGAGCAGAAAGGAGGTGAGCTTGTAGCAATAGAAGACAGATTTTGAAAACTCTTTGTGCATGTACACGATGCAGGAAAGCCTTGCTGTACTGTCGGTGTCACTGCCTGTGACACAATTTGCTTCCTGGGTTGTGTTTCTCAGCTCAAAGCTGCTTGAGGCTGGTAAATAGTGTACACAGCATTCCTGAGAGGCTGGAAAAGAGCTTGGAGAGAAAGATGTGCAACGTGTGTAACTTGGGACAGAAGTTCCATCATGAAGCATTTAAACGTAGCTTGGACTCAGTGGAGGGAAAAGAAATCCATTCAGAATAGTTTTATATAAACTCTATGGGAAAAATATTTAGCAGAACGGAAACAAGGTTGTCTGATGTATCTTTTCTGACTCTAATTCCTGGCAGCACAAACGTTAAAAACCCCACAACCAAACAATCCAAACAAAACTTGAACAAAAATTCCCATGGTGGTCTCTGCAACTGCCAAACCCTTTTACCCAGTGAAATTATTGAGAGGTTTCATATTCCAGAAATGAGAAGCTTCAAGTATTGACAATTTAAATGAAAGATGCATTATGACTCTGTGCACGTGTGCAGTTTAAATTGTGAGTTATGTAGAGTACAGAAAGAGCTTTCGATGGTTCTAAGGGCATATGAATTTGCCTTATTTCCCCTTTAGACTACAATTTGTAATGTTAGGAGCCCTATCTTTGGAAAAAACATTCACATCAGAGTAGGGAATATGTGGACCACAGCTTTTAAGATCATGCTATTAATTTGAGAAAAGTCAGGTTTGTGGAAGTATTTACAGTCAACTTTTTTGTGTGGTTTTTTTTCTTTCTTTTTCTTAAATTTTTGCGTTGTTTTTATTAAGGTAAGTTTCCAAATACACCAGAATTGGAAACTTTCTGCTCTTCTTGTCAAATGTATATAATTTGAGCCAGAATCTGCACAGTAGCAATGATGACAGTGCAGACCAGCAGACAAACAGAAATCACTTGCACATACATCAATAGCTGGACTTAAAACAGGAATTTGTGAATTTTCAAAATCTTTTAATTGATTGATATCTTTGGGATAATAATCTGTTGATTAATCTATACCGTACAGAAGGCTTCAATAGCAGTTACTAATGTAATTCTATGGTTACACCTGTTTCCCCTTTTCCCTTTAACAGGGTCTTAAGGAAATTATTTTGTTGAAACATGCCATAAACATGAGCTGTAAGACTTTGTTACTACAGATGTGACACTTTTGTAATGCCCTTTCTTAAGGTTACCATACCAGTGTAATACTAAACAGAGGTTGAGTTTTACGTTGGTACAGGTCTAAGAGGTCAGCTGAAACTAAAATGATACTTATTGCAAATTATAAGATGCCTCTAGGTAGGAAAAGGTCTCTTAGGAACAAAGAGGAGGTTTAAAATTTCTTCCAATTTGTTGTCTCAGATTATCTGTGGTTATAATCATTGTAGTGATAGAGAAGGTTTGAAAAAGTTGCTGAAAACCAGGTCTTTAACAAAATTGTAGTAAAAAGGGCTGGAAATAATAACATCAATAACTGTATTTCTTAAAGATGCCAGTGAAAAAATGCCTGAATCAGTGGATGAAACATGGAATGATAAATGTCACTGACTTGGGCCAGTCTTTTCCCCCCTGGTTTCTTTTCTTTGCACAGCTTCCCAAGTCAGACCTTAACCCTGTAGCTCAGCCTGAGCGTGCATTGGCTCACTCCCTTTTCACTCTGGCCTTATACAGCTTTTAGTTTGATGGAAATGTTCTTGAGAAAAAAGTTACCCAGGGCCCAAGGAAAAGAGTGTTTTTCTCAAGTAATTGTCACATCTGAGCCCTGAAAGTTCATTTTGCTCCAGATGAAACCATTATTTGGAAATAACCAGCAATATGTTTCACCTCAAAACAAATTCTAATTTTAATTAAATTTTAATTTAATTTTAAGATTTTAATCTGTCTTTGAAAAAATTAAGTGTGGGAAATAAATTAGGAAAGAGATGCCTAAATATGGGAAAAAATTTAAAAAATAATATTCATGTTTTCCCAAGTAAAATAAACTTTTGAAAATCTGAGTCATTATTTTAAATTAAAGACATTCTCTTATGTGTGTTGGTTTGGTTGGTGTTTTTGTGAGACTTGGAATCTGTGTAAAGTATTTTCCCTTCCCCCAGATTAACAGGGCCCTAAACCAAGCACAGGGACTTTACATAACTTTGTTAGTGGCTCAGGTGATGCAAAACTGAATAAAGGTAAGTGGTGTTGGTGCCAAGTCGAGCTGCACTGCTCAGATGAGAGTTAGGAAGGAAGTGAATGCTTCTATCAGAAATTAATGTAGATGCTCTAAGGATTTCCAATTTGAGCAACCTGAAGAATACAGTCACAAAAGCACAAATTCTGCCACTGCATCTTAGTTCAGATGCAAACTAAAAACTTACTCCTGCCACCACCAATCCAGGCAGATTGCAAACCTGACATTTTAAAGAGATTTTGTCCATTGGGCCAAGTAATATAGGAAATTATTGTATCAAAAAGTTTATTTCTCTTATGAGGGGACTTTCACATGAATTTGCTATTTCATATGCAGGTTTTAAGGTGCCACATGTGTTCGTCACCTCTAAGGTTCTCCCAGCAGTCAGAGTGAAACAAGAACTCATTTTAATTGTCTTATTCACCTTGTTCTTGTTGTTGAAGCAGAAAGTTTCATGTTTTTCACTGCTGGTCTGCAGATTACTTGAAGACTTCCTGATTTTGGGGCTTGCAGTTGCATTTTAAAGCTGCTGATTAATATTATTTTTTTTTTTTTTTACCAAGTATGCCAAAGTAATTCTGTTGTGTATTTCTATCATCTGTGTTATTTAAGGGTCTGTTCACATAATTATTTTGTGTCACTGCCTGAGGCAGGACACCCAGTGTATTAGGCAGATATCCACATACAAAAACATCCTTGCTTATGGAGCTTGAAAAAATTACCTTTTTTTTATCCTTCTAGTTGTCAGAGTGGAAAAAATTGATCTGGACCAGTTTATCTCTTACACCTGCTGTGTTATTTTCAGCATTTCATTCTTACAAAGGGCATATGAGGTGGTCAGCAGCTTCTCTGGGCAGGGTTGTCTGCCCCCCTGCTGTTGTCCCCACCCAAGGTGTGGAAATCAGGGCCAGCCAGGGCAAGGTGCTCAGGGGGAGGTGGAAGGGAAAGGAAGGATCTCCTGGAAGTTTGGAGTTACTCATCTTACATTTCAGTCATGCAACACGCAGTGTCTAAAAGCGTGTACCTAGAGAATATTGGTGTTTATTTAGAAGCAGCATTTTGCGTGTGAATAGTTAAAAGTAATTTAAAATATTTTTTCAAGCTGGGAGTCACATCTTACACCTATGATTTATGGCTATCAGAGACCAACATCTACTGGATTACTTAGGATTTCTACTTGTTTTTCATGATGGGCAAAGAGCAAAAAGAAAGATCTTGACAAAATGGTTCTTTTTATGGGAGAAGTGTAAGAGTTTATTCTGTGTCTGGTTTTTTTTTTTTTGTTTTTTCCCCCTCTCAGAACTCTTCCAGTATTTATACATAGTCTTCATTAAAAAAAAAAATCTTTATTCATGTGAAGAATTTCTGTGAGAAAAATCAGCAGTATCAGTGTTATCTGGCAGGTCTCTACTCTGCAATTCTCCAGCAAGTCCTGTTGGGAATTGGCAGTATCAGAAGAGATGACATTATCTTTATATGGTTTTGAAAAAAGAAAACAAAAAGTGTCATCAGCTTGAAGGTGAACTTTGGTTGTGGTGCCTGTAGGAAGAGTTTTCATGCCATTTTCTCTTTGTTCAGCAACTTAGATTGTGTGAGAACTGTCTGAAGGCAGATCTGCCTGGCATGAGAGTGTAACAAATGGATATTTCATAATTCTGTTTTTGTTTGTTTGGTTTTTTTTATCCAGGCAAACAGTGTGGCTTCTTTCTGAATTGGAATATATATATATATTTTTTTTTTCCTGCTGAGATTCATAAATTTTACTAGTTTATTCAGGGAGAGTCTTTGTAGCTATAGGAATAAACCTCACATTTGTGATTTTTTTTTTTTCCTACTGATATAAGGCATGTAAAATTTATCCTTCATTAGAAATACCATCCCTAAAAGCCAATTTTTTGGGGAATTTTTACATATAACATCCTCTTGCTAAAAGGTGCCTTTATTTCACAGTTCTGAAAACAGCTTAAAAATTACTTAATTTAAATATTTAACTTTGGTAGGAGCGTTGGGATGGTGTGGTCCTGTTGGCTTTTGTTCCAAGTTCAGGAGACACTGAGATGCCTTTCCAGTGGGCTGTGGTCTCTGCTGGGAAGGTTTGCAGAGCAATGTCTGTGTGTATGGAGGTCTTGCTCTCCAGCACCTTTGTTGCTTCCCTGGCTTGTATTTCCCAGAGCTGAAGGGAAGGGTGGGGCTGGAGGCTCAGGAGAATCTTCCTGTGACTCTGGTGTCCTTGTCCAACTTTGCTTGTGACAGCATTGTTACCTTTCCAGTGGAAAGGTCTTGTCTCCCCGAAAGTTTGAGAGTGCTTTTTGATTAGGAGCATGAAATACTGCCATAAATCACTTTGAGATTAAACAAGGGACCTACTTTAATTCAGTTCTGATGATAAATATGTCATGGGGAAAATTGATGGAGTCACTCCTTCAACTGGATTTTGTCTCTGATTGGATTGACTAGGCAGAATGATACAGAAAAAAAATATACTTTATACCCTAAATGCTTAAATGTATCAGATCTACTTTTATATCTGTGTTGTTGTGTTTGTCTTTCATCTTTTATTCATGTCTCTTATACATGTGGATATAAACGTTTGTTGATTGCCATATCAAAAGGCAGAAGTAACATCGTAACAGTCTGGATGATATGCACAGTAAGACTTCATGATACTCAGAAATTTGCAAGAATTATGCTCTTGATATTTCACTGCTTGAGCCTAGATCTGGTATGCAAGATCACAACAGCTTACAAAGCACAAAAGGGGTTGGCTTAGGAAGATGTTAGTTGAAGCCTTTCATGCTTTTCACTCTTGACAGTGATTATAATGAAGATAATAAAGTGGTTGACAATAGAGTTTTGAAGAATGAAATACGATAAGAAAGGAACTGCACAATAGATATAAAAATGGTAGCTGCACTCGGTAGAATGGGGATAACCAAAGGAATGATTTGGAGAGACAGATGATGTCTCAGAATTCCAAAGTCCTCAGATATCTTTCTTAACAGTTCTGTGACAGAACTCTGTTCTCTACATTTGAGCTAAAAGTAAAACTATAGGTTTCAATCTCAGCAGGTCAGCACTTTTTAGCCTTTCAGAATAGAGAGAAACTATTGCAATGCAGTCCTGGGTGAGACAGTGCAGAATTAAGAACTACAATCATTGAAATTCCTGACTTCTGTGATCTGGAAGCTGTCAATGTTAACAGCTGGGTTTATTTACATTGTTTATGGAGGAGGAAGTGTCATTTATCTACTGGGGATAGGAGCTGCGTGAGACAAGGTGAGCAACAGACACATCTTGAGGTTTGTTGGGGATTTTTTTGGACTGTGAGAATTATTTTAATAGAATTAATTGAACAAATATCTCAGTAGATCAGCCCTTGATAAGTATCTGCTAGAACTAACAAAATTATTTTTTGAGAGGGGAAAAACCTAAAAACGTGGGTGGAGAAAATGGCAAACCATGTTTTTACTTTTAAGAATGAATGAAGCAGAATTTTTCCTCTATTTAAGGAAGTGGTATATGTTTCAAAAAAAAAGTTGGTCTAATTTTGCTGTACTTTTGTCCTGGAAAAGCCCCCAGTGCACAGGCAGGTGAAGTTACAGGACCTGGATTGCAGCTCCAATAAATCAGGACTGGGCAAGTTCAGTGGCACTTCAGTGATTGCAGACAGGCCATATTTTGAAGACTTTGACACTGTGTAGATACTGTGGAAGTTGAAGCTGGACTGGAAAACCTCTGAGATTGGTGACAATGAGCACAGGAAAAGGAACCCAGCCTCACTTTCTGGTTCCAGATTCTTTGCAAAATGTATGAGGAACAAAACATGTTATTTTATGTTTATACTTGAGAGCGTGTTTTAGGACAGGATATCAAAAGTCCAGACCTCAGTAGGATGATTTTTTACAATATAGTCTATTGAGAACAGAATATAGTATTTTGATATCTCCCTATGACCCCAGTATTGTACTTTTTTGTGTGCTTTGAGCTTTAGGGAACTAGGATTTATATATTTCTGCTTCAAGTATAGGGATTTTGTTCAGTTTGATACTCTTCTGAGGCTTTCATTCTGACTTTGATTTTGAGAGGAACCAAAGTTGTATTTGGCACATATGGAAATCAAGCAGCTTGTGTTTGGCCAGTTAATCTTTATATCCAAAGTTCTTGGTTTCTAATTCTAAAGTGGAACTAAAAGTCATGGATGGCTTCTCTCTTCTTCCCCCTTCATAGGTACGTGTGTATATTATTTTAGTCCTGGTATAGTGAAGTAACAATTCTGACTAAAGTAATAGTGGGATACTTTGATATTTGGGGGTTTTTGCAGTAACTTTTGTTGCTTCATATATTGGTGGTCAAATTTTTATCCAGTGAGCTACCTATTAAAATTCTCCACTTTGCAAAGTTCTGCAGGACAGATATTCCCTCACGTGGAAGTGAAAAGCTCTCAGGTACAGAAGCAAGAGAGGGTGACAACTTGTGACAAGACAATGGCGTTGTGAGAGAACTCTGGGCTGGTACACAGCTGGAAAACACAGTTGTGTCTCAGAATTGCACAGCAAAAATGCTGGCCCCAGAAATCACCCCTTGATTCTTCCCCAAAACTGGGATTTGGATTAAAGTCCTGTTGCTCATCACATGATGTAACCCCAGCTAAAGCTGTACAAATTGAGAGTAACTGGCCAAGGAACCCACTTGTTCTGTGACTGAGAGCTTTGTGTTCCCTTTAACCTGGTCTTTTACTAACAAGGATTCTTTTAATGCCCATAAAATGCATGACTTCTGCTGAATCCAGAAGACAGGTACTGCATTACTCTGCACAAAAATTAGGGCAGTGAGAGTGACACGGGGAAGAGAGTACCGTGAGTTTATCTGCAAATGGAACCCTTGTCACGAGGTACTCTCTGGGGGAATTGAAAGGTGCATTGGGGAGTCTGGGTTCTGGAGGCTGCTGATGAATTTCTCATGACGCACCTATTTCTTTTTGAGTCAATTTTAGGTACCTGGGCAGTTCTCCTGCATCCAGCTGTTGTCTCAAAGGCCAGCACTGTCTTGCCTACCAGCCTGGTTCTGTCAGGGCACACTTCTGTCTGGCTCTGCTATAGCTCCTCTCCACTGAACCCTACGAAATCAACAGGCTCCCTGCAGGTCCTGTCATCCTTTACTATTGCCACTCATACCAGCTGGAAAACTTCTTAAAATTACAATTTTGAGCTTTATTTCTCATTTATTGAGAAACAGACACTGATTATTTTCCCCCCTTCCCTGCAATCCACATCCTCAGGTAATTGTCTTGGTACCTGAAATGTGTTCATACATGAAAATACTGGCACTGTAAGTTCCTGTTTCATTTCTGGCAGAACAAATATAATGCTTGTTAATGGATTAATTCTTCCTTTGGAAGCTATGCTACCTAGGGAAATATCCCATCTTTTAAAACTGATTTTAGATAACAGAATTAACCTTAAATGTGGAAATGTAGATACATTTTTATGAAACCTATGAGTACAGAAAAAATACTGATGTATGTTTTGCTAATTTTAAGAAATATTTCTGGTTAGAATTTAGATCAGTGATATTTTCAATCAAATTTTTATTTAAATAATTTGGTAGTGCACTTAAAAAAAATTTCAAAGACATTTTCAAAATATGTTGTCTCCAAAATAGAGAACAGAAACATAGAGAAATTGTTCTCTTTCCCTAGGGATAACAGGACCTCACTGAGTTTATGGAAGGCAAAATTGGCCTGTTTGGTCAAATACACTTTTTGATAATCCACCAGATCTGAAAGGGAGTTCTGTGATGTTCTCCAAAAGCTTGCAAAATTAGGCTTTATCAAATGGCAAAGTGAATTTCAAAAGCAGTAATCTGATTTCAGTGGCAACCTGGATTAGTTAGGCTGCGAACTGACTTTAAATTCCTGGTGGCATAAAAGGAGGTGAATCTGGCTTCCAGCTCAAATTCTGTAACAATTTTAAGGCACAGACTATTCTGCAGGAATGACTCACTGACTGCAACATGTAGAAATATGGCTTCTGTCACAGGTCAGATCCTGATAATTTTAAACATGTAAAATTTTGATATGTAGATGAAATACTGTCTGGCTGTAAGGGAGCAGGCAGGGCACGAGATCAGCAAAATTAGGATGTGAGTGGTTGACAATTTCATGGCACAGCACCCACGTAATGGCTCAGTCATCACAGCTGGAAGTAACAAGGATGTGAGAGGAACAAGGCTGGCATCAGAAAGTGTTTTGGTGATTAAAGAGCAAATACTGGGAATTAATTATAACTTAGAAAAGTTTCAGGCCCGTTCTCATTAAAACCAATGGAAGCTGACAGGCAGCAGGGTTAAGCTCACAGTGCCTTGGAGGGTTTTGGATTTAGTGCTGCCATTCCAACTCCCCACTTGGCTCAGAACACCTCCAGTGTAAGCCTCACAAAGAGCAGAGCCATGTCACATCACCGGGATGGCACAGGAAAGTCATCTCATGATCCAGGAATGGATTTGTTCTCTCTGTGCTCTCTGAGTTCATCCCCTGGTCCTCTGCTTGTGCTGGTGTGTGGTTCAGAGAGATGTTCTGCAGGAGCAGGGCTGAACACTCCAGTTCATTTTGTACCCACTTGTGGTGTTTTCACGGCTGAGTTGCAAAGGTTCAGTCACAAGTTTGGTGGTGGCTGCCCTCAGTTCAGGAGTGGGTGTTGGAATAAGTGGCACAAACTGTGGTGGTTGTGGTACAGTTACATTTTCAATGTGGCAAAGCAACTCAGAGTCTGTCTAAACTCTCTGTATCCTTTTACCAGCTCGGGAGGAAAATTTTTCAGAGGTCAGGACTGACCCATCAGAATGTGCATTGAAAGTAGCCAGTAAGCCACCCTTTATTATTTATAGGACAATCATTCATAAATGTATTTAAGAAAAGGGATGATCTATTCTCTACATGTTCCTTAAAGGGATTCCATTTTAGCTTCAATTGTAATTTTTACCTTTTCCAGTAGAATTTATTGACACGATGCCTAGCAGAAGCCCTAGATTTTGCATCATCCTTTTGTCTGCAAGCATATTCACCAGCCGCTTAATTTGTCATAGCCCTGGAGGTATCAAAACTAATGAGCTTTGTTTGAATAGACTTTTTCCAGTTCATCTAGCACACTTTGGGGTAATCATTCAGTTTCTGTTTGCTTCTGATGTGAAGCATTGTGGGAAATACAAGAAAATAATGGTTAAAAAGAAGCAGTATAAATTGTTAACAGCCACATTCTCTGAAAAGCCCTAAAGATGTTATATTTTTAATTTCTCTATTTATTGAAGTATTGCAGGTACCTTAAGTACAATCATTACAAGATAATATCAAAGGAGAATCTGATAAAATGCTATTTTTCAATTAGCTTTGAGCTTAATACTTTGCTTTTTTAAGTATTTCACAGCTAACAAATCTTTAAACAATCTAACCTTTCAGGATTTGGAAGTGGACAAGATAATAACTATGAATACATAATACTGCAGCAGTGCTAAGGGTTTAAAAATCTATTACTGGGATTACATACAGGAATACCTTTTATTGGTCAGACAATTGCATTTTCATTTTTATAAAGCATTTCCCTATACTCGGTATTATACCACAGAGATACACAAAAATGGAAAGTAGAGGTGTGCCCTGCATAAGTAATTTCTGAAAGTGTCAGATACTCTGTATAACATATGCTTTTGATCTCAAATTCCTAGGAAGATTTGTCCTTCTTGTTGATTAGGACAATGTTTGCCTTATATGCTTTAGAATGATATGTCTTTAACTTGTAGGAAGTTTCAAGTTATTGAATTAGGGATTTCAAATTGTTTTTCAAGTTGGGCAATGAGGAATGATTCCCTAGAACTTTTGATTAATTTCTTCTGAAAGAAAAAAAAAAAAAAAAAGACCCTGGTAGGCCAAGCTCTAAATTAAGCATCTCAGTGAGTCATTATTTTCAATGGGATCTAATAAGCAGCTGAAACTTAACTGTGTGCTAGGTGCATCAGTAAAGCATAACACTTCTAAATAGTCCATTACAGTCCAAAAAGGGTTGTTTCATATGAAAAATCCCAGGACCTCTTAGTATATTTTCACATTTCTCATTAAAAGATTATTTGATTAAAAGCTCTTTCTGTAAAGCAGAGTGAGGAAGAGGGAAGAAAGGAGGAAGAGAAGGGGAAGGGCAAGAGTTATTTGCTTTTAAATCAATCTCCATTGGAGCTTTTTGGTCATGCATTGTAATAGTAAGATGACTTGGGGAAAAAAACTAGCAGGAGAGAGTACGAAGTTGGTTAGAAACTCAGCCTGTTAAACTTGGAGTAGAAACTGGCAGAGGTTGTACCTTTCTTTATTAACTGATAATTTTATACCAGTGCAGTGCCCTATGAAGATGCCCATGCTGCCGTTGAGTAAGACACCCTGAGTATCAGGAGCTATTTCAGGCTCCTCACCAACTCGTGTTCCTGAGGTTTACTTTACATCTCAGTTGGTCTAGGTGGAGTTTTACCTAAGAGAGCTGCAGTGTTTCTGTAGCTGTGTTGGTCTCCTGGCTGAGGAGCTCTCCCGAGCTGCCCTGTGCTGTGCAGACACAGGCTTGGTGACACAAATCAGTTTGCAATCCAGGCCTTCTGCGGGTTCCATGTGTGATATTGAGCTCTTAGGTGGCATTGACAAGCAGTGTTTGTCTTCTCAGAGGTAGAGCTATAACTTCTGCTCGTTGCCTTCACTGTCCTTTTCAGGCTTTCATCACTGGTGAATTGGATTGCTGCTGTGAAATCTCCTCTCTTGGAGGTCACTGGGGAGGCAGTTCAGAATACAAAATGGGAAATGTCTGGTGGGGGTGGCTAGGTCAGGTTCAACGAGTAGTGTTTCACATAGTTAAGAAAAAACCTTTTCAATTGTATGTTATTTTACATTATGCAGCACTTCTACCCCCTTATCCTATGGGAAGGCACCACCCCTTTTTCCTCCCTTGCTGTTGCTTAAATGTTCAGGCCCAAGGTGGGATTTTAGGTCACTATCTGTTTGGAGCAACTTATTTGAACCTTTTGTGCTAAACAGCGACCTGCTCACAAATCTCAGTCACAGATACAAGAGCTGGGAGGGGCTGCATTCAGAATGGACAAAAATGTGTCTAAAACTTCTTGAAGTGTTTTGTCTGAGAGAAGTGAGATGCTAGATCAAACTAACAAAAAAAAAACCTCAGAAAACAAAATAAAGAAAAAATGGTTTTGAGGCAAACTCCATGTTCTGTATTATCTGTTTTGAGGATTATGATTTTTTTCTGCTCTTTCTTCCCACAAACTCCGCTCTTCATTATTTCCTTTTTTTTCCCCCTCTTGTTTATTTTTCTTCTATTTGCTTGTTTACATTTACTTATTAATTTAGTGTCTCTCCACTGTGTCTATTATATTCCCAAGGATAAATTAATTCAGGTAAGTCAGCATCATATCCATGTGGTTTTTCCTATTCCAAAATATTTATGTCATTTCTTGGGATTAAACTACTTATTTATAGGTTGAGTTATAAAGTGGAACTCCAAGTACAGGGTTATGAAACATGTCTTGCAAATACATCCATGTTATAAATAATAAAATAGTAGTTTTATGAGAAAGGGTGCTAAAATATTAAATGAGGCTGTCTATTCTTTATCATGACAAGTATTTAATGCACTTTTTATTGTCTCCACCACTTCAAAAAAAAAAGCTCACTTCAAACTTTTAATTACAGCACAAGACCAGTTTTGTTGTAATTGGAAATTTGGACTCTTTCTTTAGCTCCCAGTGTTCTGTATACCCTTGCATACTGGTAAAGTTTATGCAAAAGTTTCGGGACCCCATAAGGTATTATTGAAGGTTTCAGACAGATTTCTGTTACTTCTCCAGAAGTTCGGCATAGAAAGAATGTTTAAAAGTGCTGTGGTTTTTAGTTTACTTGATTTGTAGAATGTTATTGGGCTTCAGTGCTAGACAGATAATTTAATTTATTATAAAAACCCCTGCATGTTTCTTTCTAAAGCACATGGCTGAGATAAGAGCGATGCTCATCCCAAACAGAGGGGCTTGTCTCCACTGTGAATTTGGGGATCTGAGGGGGGAGCTGGGTGCAGCTGCTCTCTGTGGATGTGGGGGAATGGCTGACATCCAAGGAAGCACCACACTACAGAGACACAAAAGCCAATGGATGGAGTACAATTTGACTCTGAGGGATGCTGAAAAAGCAATTCTGATTTAGAACTGTTATGCAACAGTTAGACAGGAGATGGGAACTAACAATAAATATTTCTGTGTTCCTTGTAGATAAACAGAACTGCAGCAGAGTGACTCTGTCATCAGTGTGCTTCTAAAAGAAATGAGCCTGCTGGAACTTTAGCTAAGCACTTCAGGAAGGAAAAAAATAAATCACACTTAGAGAAGAAGTATATACTCGCTGTGTTCAGGGAGTGCCATGCAGTGTTGGGCCACACAAAGCATTTATTCCTCAGGAGAGCATGATGGCTGTGTTAAGTATTTACGTGTCCTTTGGGGCTTCAAGAGGTCACTGTTTTTGTCAAACACTTGCTCTACTCCTCCTCCTCCTTTGGTGGATGATACTTGTGGCATTTAGTCTTTTGGGTTTATTATGGTAACACTTTGATTTTTATAGCAGTGGGTGCAGATACTGTTTTTGATACACTTGTGTAAACCTAAATATGGGTATATCTGAGGGGTTTCTGCAGTCTGAAATAGCTCACATTCCCACGTGTTCCTGTACTGATGAGTTTGAATAAGCTGTTGAGTGCAACAAACAAATTTGGTCAAATTGACTATCTGTCAACTTATGTTAGAAATTCAGAATATCTGGTTTGGCATATCTGGGACAAAGTTGCTAAAAAATGCTGGTAAATGCACCAAACCTTTCCTGGTTTTCAGGAATCACAGAAAAAGTCCCCAAAAGGAACAGATAGGAGGCTACAGTTGACCTTAGGACTTTGCTTTGCTTGAATTACTACCTGAATTAACTGTTTTTGCAATGATAGAATTGTCTTGCAGACAAGATTAAATATTTTTGATGGTGAGTTGCTTAAAGCTCCATGTAAGTTCCCTCTACTTTCAACATTTGTATTTTTTTGCTATAAAGTAAGGTTTTTTTATCAGCACCCTAGATGTTTATATCTTCTGTTGCTGGAAGGTTCTGCCTCAATCATGCATTTATTTTATTGTATTTTTGTTCAGTGAATAAATTTCCACAGCTCTAAGTACTTAGACAATTGCCTTACTTTTAAAATGTGTGAGGTCTTACTGACTTTTAATTAAGGTTTTCTAATTAGTAAACAATTAATTCTTATTTTTAAAATAAGAAATGCATGTATTTTTAATTATGCCAGTGAAATCAGCATGGGTGCAGCGTGAGGTGATCCAGGTACGGGCTATTTCCTGCTTTGTCTGTTGGAATGACTCGGGAGGGGCAAAGCACAGAACTGATGCTGAGGTGGAACACTGTGGGCTGGAGGTTGTGTTGTTGCAAAGTTGGACCTACAGTGGTATAATACTTGCTAGAGCAGTTTTTGCTGCACCTGAAGATGTAAAGCAGCATTGGATCATCTTGGAAGACTGTGGGCACTTGGAATGTATTCTCTGGGGAGAAGCAGCCAAAGAATGGCTGAAGGGAAATATTTATTTATTTGAAATGAACTCACTGTGAGGTGTGAATGTTAGTTTGACATGACAGTGGAATTAAATCCTATAAAAAATACAGAGTTTATAGCAACATTGTTTAGCTGACAAAAACGTATTGAGTACAGTGGACATTGACTCACATTGGCAGGAATCAGCTTTAGGGAATTCTGCTTCACCAAACAGATCTCTTCACTCCTAGTATTTGAGAGTGTAGCCATTGAGAGGAATCAAAGATGAGAAATACAAAAAGGGAGGGATACTTCAGAATAACTACCTTCAGCTGGAAATGGAATCAGATATTAATTCTTAGAGAAACATAAGATTCAAAACCTCTGAAAGAAGGGAAAAATACAAGTGTATTTTTTATGAAGACTTGTGCTAAAACCTTGGAGGTCTTCCTTCATTCTAACATCTAAAGGTGAATATGAAATTTGTTGCTAGAAAATTATGTATCATTGTGGAACTCATATAAGATTCATTCAACAGTTAAATGGATTTTTTTATCCATAATCTTATGGAAGATTTATATAAATTACCTTATAAAAACATGGTAACAGAGGGAGAGAGTACCAAAAAGTAATAGCAGAATTGTCAGAAGACATGAGGAAGCTTGAATAGTGTGTCAGATGCATTCTGAGTTTTGATTATTCTACATGTGTTTTAAAAAATTCAAGCACTCATGGCTGCATGTAATATGTAATTTCTGGTGCTGGAGGAAATGCTCAAGGAGGAAGGAACCCACTGGTCTGTATTTGATGCAAGTGTAATCAAAGCACTTTAGAGCTCCTGAGTTTTTCAGCCTTTGTTTTTCTCTTAAAACTTGAGCTATTTGTTGTCATACCTGATTTATTCAGAAAAAGTGAGCTTCCTAACAGTAATTTGTGAGGATGAGTGGGAAGGTTTCTGATAAAATACAGGTGTGGCATCGTTGGGTTGCAGCAGGTTGTGGACAGTTGTTTCTGTTCTGCTGCTACAAGAACTGACTGGATGTTCTGTGCTATGCTGGCTTTGGATTTCACATCAGGTTGACACAGTTTTGTCACCCTCTTTTAAATGTACTGCTGCAGCGGTGGTTTCCAGCATTTAGTTTGGTTTTCTAATGAGAAATAACAATGCTCCCCCTATGCAACTTGGCAGAGGACGTTACCAAGATCACCAAAATAAAGTTCCTCTGAATCTTGCAGTAGAACAATTGATTGCCCTTCTATTGCTTGTGATGTTTCATTATGCAGTTACAGAGAGATGTCCCTGACTGATTTATCACTTGGGGCCTTCTGAGGACACCGAGCCTCAGAAGTGCCATCATTCCACCTTTCTGTCCCTTTTTCTGGTGATCTGGGTAGAATGGTTCTTTAGTGAAGAGGGTTTGATCTCTTGCTGCTGAAGGGCCTTCTTTTGCCTGCTCATCCCTGAGGAACATCACTGATTTGAAGAGGGGAATATCAGTGTTTGAATAACATTTCCTCGTATCTTTATAGATTTATCTACACAGGAGCCAGGGTTAGAGTTGCCACCTGTGGGAGCTGGTTACCTCTGGAATTTGATGTGGCCTCTTCAAGAGCTGACTTTTCTTCCCAGTTCATTGGGATCATTCTTGGATTTTCTTTCTAAGTGTGGATACTGGACGTGTTATCCACTGTAAAAGTAATGGAGCAGCTACCCTCCAGGCTGGAATGTGACTAAGTTCCAGCAGTGCTGGTGTTCATGGAGAATACATGTACGGCCAAGTCCTGTTTATGGCTTGAGTCAGGTTGTCTTTGTCGTTGTGGTACAGGAGCTGTTTGGTGCTTCACTTGGAAGGAAAGGGAATCTATACATCCTTGTTAGAAGTAGTAGGTAAAAAAAAGTAGCTTTTTTTTTTGTTTTTGTTGGTTGTGTGGTTTTGTTTGTCTTTTATGTATTTGAATTTAATCTGTAAGCATGTAAGGCCCTGTTTCTATTGAATTATGTTAAACTACACTGAAATGTATATATTTTTTGACTATTGATATTCAAATTAAGTCAAAGGAAAAAAATGGCCTTTGGCCATATATATGCACATATAGAAATATATAGGCCATATATACACATTAAATATATACGTATAAAATAAGGCAATGTTTTGGCAAAGCTTGAATAGAAAGTTAAAATGTGTGTTTGAAATAGTCTCTATCTATTGCATTAGACAGTTCTAGAATGACTAAATGCGGATGAAAAGTGATTAGAAGTGTAATATTTTAGAGACCTTGGTAGTTTTGCCTTGGTTATCCTGCTGCAATGCCAGTGTTCAGATGCTGTCACACTGAAATTTGATTTTGCATACTTGGTTGAAGGGTGGCTGAGGGTTGTTACCCAGCCCAGTGCTGCTCAGGTGTTGGTGTTCTCTTAGGTTTTTTTGAGGTAAGGTACTCTCTTCTCTAGGAGGGTGACATTAAATTGTCAGTAAGGCTATGAGTTGGCTGCCAGCACCTCCATCAATGACACTGGGGCCTGGGAATTACAAGAAGGGAAGTTCTTGCTGTGATGCCCAGCACTTAGGTGCTGCAGAGCTGCAGCCATGGCTGTCTCCCGGATGCTTGGCTACAGCACATGGTGGTACCAGTCTCTTCTGACTCGCATTTAAATCTGTGCATACTCAGGATCCACATGGGGTTGTTTGTTTCTTCCCCCAGTCTATCCTGTGTTGAATCAATGCTTTCCCCCCACTTTTCTTTGTTATGCTGTCCTGTTCATTCTCAGGTATGTTTTCATAGGGGAGTTTAAAGTGAGCTTCGTGAGACATGTATTCTTTACCTAATTCTGAACGTGACATAAAAAGGAATCTTTTTCTGCTACAGTAAATATTTTTGTAGTACAGCATGCTTATTTAATATAAGTAGGTTTCTGAGATACCGTGCAAAATGGGACCTGGTTTTATTAGAGTAGCCTAAAGAACAGAATAAATCCTTTAATCCAATTGTATAAAAATGCAAATTTAAGTAAAGCAATTAAAAACAGATAGAAATTAGAGATTTGGATTTTGCAGAGCAAGCTTTCCACAGCCACTGCCAGATTACTGTGCAATTTATCTGGATTCTGTCAGCGATAGTCAGACCAGATTTTGATAAAGAGCAGCAAATCTGTCCCTCCATAGCTCCTGTGACTTGCCGCAAATTTCATTCAAGTTGAAGCATCTGTACAATCCCTTGAATAATTTGGAGTTAATCATTTGTACTTCACAGCCTCTGATAGGCCTTAGACTTGGGGGGTGGGAACAGATTTGGCTTTTTAATCGCCTTTTATATTGTACAGTGTGAGATAAATGACACAGACTGTCTGAAATCTACATTCTTGCTTCTGATGCAAAAGTGTAATTAATTTTGTGCAGTGTTTCAGAATTGATCGTGGTCACTTGAATTTCTAATTTTTCATTCACTTCAAAGACCTTTTTTTAAAAAGGATGTGCTTAGAGTGTGTGAATGCTCTCTGATGCTAGTGTACTAAATGACTATTTTATGCCTCTTTTTCAATAAGGTGAAACAGAGGTCAAGTCGTGTGGCTCATGTTTATCTCTGTCCCAGCCTGCTTCAGGATGTATTTTCTGACTTATAGGAAATGCAATCAAACTTAGGAAATTACATCTAAATACTTAGGCTGCAGTGTGCTCACTTCTGTGTCTTGTAGAAATCCAAAAGGCTTCTTTCAGAAATCCTTTTCAGTATAAAACAATTAAGTACAATTTAGGCAATAAGTCCTCTAATTAACTACACTATAATGTTTGTATTCAAGATTATAGAAACATTGTATCTGCTCTCTGCTGCAATAACAACAAGTCTTCCTAATTTCTTTGTATTGATAGTACTTGTATGTGCTTCTTTGTTTGGTATATTTCACTGTAAAAATATTTGTCAGTGAAAGATTGAACAATATGAATGAATTTGATTATGCCATTGTCAAAAACCCTATGCATCACAATTTCTTGTTTTTAATCACTACTGTAAACCTCACAGCCTGAGGGCATAGTTTTAATTTGGGTGCCTTACTAATGAAAAGAAAAAAATAATTGTTTTGCCTGGATTTAATAATAAGCAATAAAATCAGCCAACCAGATTTTACCTCTGCATTCAATCTCTTTTTTATTATAAAACATTTTTGTCCTTTTTTTTAGATTACAGGCGTAGATACCGAACATTTTACTAATAAATATTTCAGTTTGCTTATGAAGGCTAATGCTGTCATCTGAATATGGAATTATATTTCTTTCATGCTTCATTATCATTTCATGGTAGTAATGACAGTGAGGCGATGGAATATTTACAGGCTTTTCAGAAGACATTTATCCAATACATTTCCCTGAAGGGCACCTAGGCTTAAAGATACATTATCCTTTTATAAAACACTGCCCAGAATCCCAATTTCTGAATCAACCAATCAGAACTTGTTTTGCAGCAGTTACTGCTAAAACCCTCAAGCCAGTCTCATATTAATCCTGTGAATCTGGTGGTGGTGGTGGGGGGGTGTGAGTGGAGCACTGGGGAGAGGGGGAAGAGGGAGCACTCACTCCTTAATCATCAGGCGTGGTACCTTAAGTAAAATATGTTATTTCTTCTGTACTGGTACGGTTTTTCAAACCTATACTTGGAACATTTCATTGACATTGAGTGGACTGCAGCAGTGAAGACTGGTTGTTCAAATTTGGGAATATTATTTTTATTTCAAATTTGTTAGGCTTAATTTGCATCAATTTATGATGCCCTTGTCTGTTTTGTGGCTATTGCATGAGCAGATTTCTTGGGTCTCTGCTATGGTACATAAATACACTGCACAAATCCACCTCAGGTTAAAAGTATAAAAGTACTCAGGCATTCACTCAATCTGTTGCTCAGTAGTTGGGCTCTCCCACAGTGTGCCCTGTGTGCTTTGTGGAAGAAGCAGCACTTATTTGTGTCTAGGTAAGAGTTCTTATTTTTAAATAAGGGAAGAAAGCAGAAGTTTTAGACTGCTCTGATGTCTGTCAGCAGTGTGTCAGTGATTAGTTGTTGGAAGAGGTAATGGGATCAGGATTTTGCTTCTGCTACTGGCCTTCTATACTCATATGTGTCTATGTTGCATTTGGCAGAGCAATAGAGATTTCTTTTGTGATTCCAAAGGAGCTCTAGCTAGGTACTGCAGAGCTCTGTAGGAGCTGATAGACTGTGCCCTTTGTTGAAGCTAACCTGAGGATCTCTGCTGTATGGCAATAAGTGATTTAGACATAACATGCACTGCATTGAAATTAATACAATGGAAAGATCCCTATACTGGCAGTCCCTGGTGCTCAGCGTACTCCAAGGTAGCCAAAGGTGAAATTTTTTTAGTGAAAGCTATAAAAAAAAATTTTATTAGAAAAAAATTCCTGTGTAATAACAATGCAGAATTATCTCATCTGAGAGATGCACATCCTGAGCAGCATGCAGCTTATATTATCCTCCTCAAAGTGTTGATTTTAAATTTATCTGTCCAGGAGTTCTAACTTACAGCTTCAAACTCCTGAGGTATTTTGAAGTGTATGCAATATTTGCCACTAAACCAATTGGCATATACCATCTGTTACCACATGCATGTATCCAAGATACTGCATTTTTTCCCCAGAAGGGGTGTAGAAAATGCATGTCTGCCAATAAAGTTGAGTGGCTGTGGTGGAGGAGTCTGAAGTTATGTTTATGCTCTTTGGCAGCCAATCTCAGTGCTGCTGGTAGTCCTGTGAGCAGGCACTTCTCCTTTTCTGTCTTTCCTAAAATGCGAGTTTTAAAATTTACATGGGCAAGTCACTTTGGGGCATATTTTTAGTGGGCTTGAGACTTGGTTCTCTTTCTGACAACTTGTTCTTCATTTTTGCATACAAATTTCCAAGCAAGAGCAACATGAAATAAATACCTGTGTATTTTCTGCTCTAACTGCTTGTTTTGTGCCCAAGAACAGATAATTAGAGATAAATGTGCTCAGATGTGCACCTGCATATCAATTTGGCTGCAAAAATAATTTCTGTTGTTCAGTTCTCAGTGTCTATCAATGTAACAGCTACTACACAAAGAGGACTTACCAGGTCTCAAGCCCCAGATGTTGTTCAAATAAAAGCAGAAATCTCTACCCACAAGCAGTGAAGCTCTGAAGGTGAGACTAATACACTTTCTCTGACTTGATTAAAAGATATGCATATAATAAACTGACCACTGATTTGAAAATTAAAAGTGATTCTTGAGCTAGCTTGTGCTAAAGTCAGTATAATTTAGAAGATTCCTTTGCTTCTGCAGTCACTGAGCATTTTTTTATCTCCATCAATATGGGACCAGTCATGCCCAACACTGTTCTGGTAAAATGAGAATTCCCTGAGTCCTTTCTGTTGGCACTGAGCACTTCCACTTATTTTCACAACATTAGGAAAGGAGATGCCTGACATATCAGAAATCCATCTTGGTGGCTGTTAATCTCAACAAAACCACAAAGCTGTTCTACAATACAATTAAATTCCCAGTTAACAATCTTGTGTATATCTTCACTAATGCCGTTGTTTCCTCTGTAATCTCCACTGAAATGCTTTAATGATTTCTAATGACTTCTAGATCTAAAGCAAGATTTATCTTGTAGACCGTGCATACTTGTTGATGCCCTGTCTGAAGACTCTAGATACAAACAATGGTGAATCACCATTGTGCACAGGCTGTTTGTGTTGGTTTTGGGGGTTTCAGTACTGCTGACATTCCAGTGATAGTGAAGTTGGTGTTGTGCATGTCTTTGTCTGGAATGCCTGTGGCTGTAGTAGTTTGAGCTATTTACCTCTTGCTGCTGAATAACAGGTCTACAGAATGGTGGCTGTGCTGCTGTGTATCAGCATTGGCAGTAACCTGCTGGAGGTATTTGGGGCAGCCTCTGAGGAGCATGTGCCAATGTGATCGTGGAATATGGACTCATAATGCACATCATGGCTCCTGAGAATGTGTGGCTCAACAGGAGTGGTAAATGAAAGGCACTGGGCTGATCTTGAAAACCTGACTTCTGCTTAAAGCCCCCGCCCTTCTCACAAATGCATAACTGAAATTATTGGGCTGAATCTAAGTGCTCAGATTCAGGGGTTTGGGAGGTGCAGAAAAAACAGATTTCTGTGTACAATCATCTTAATAAATAGCCTCATATTTTATCCCTGTTGGTTCCTCTTCTCTCAATCTACAGAAATGTCTGTCCTTGAAGATTAGATGCTTGGAGATTAGATACTCTGGCTGCATGCAGATCCTGAGCTGCTGTAGTGGGAAGGATAGGTCTGCATGACAATTGCTCAATATATTAGATACATATAGGGTTCACTTAGTGTCAGTATTTCTGAGAATTAATATTTGGAAGCATCAGCATGAGCTATTTGTAAGATCTTTCAGAAAAAGCCTTTCCTGCTTATGATTTACTTTGAAGAATAACACTCTCCTTCCACAACTTGTTTTAGTAGGTTGGCTTTAAGAGCATCAAAGAACTGAGACCTCTCTAAAGTGAATGCTAAACTGAAGATATATTTGATTACAAAGGAGATTGTGCATAACAGTAATTTGTATCTCTAAATAACCTCTCATGCACTAGATTTACAGTTGGGATATGTGAGGGGGTGTGCCTCATGCTGCAGGATCATAAAGCTTGTAGATAAAGTGCAAGGTATTACTGGAGCATGCCTTACACCCTCGTGAGTGCCAGGTATCTCCCCCTACAGTAAAGCACTTTTTAATTTTTTTTTTTTTGTTTTTTTTCGTTTGCTTTGGTTTTTTAATAAGTAAAAAGAGCCCCCACCAAAATTGCAACCATCAGTCAGCCAAAAAAATCCAGAGCAAATACATTTAAATTTTAACAATCAGGTTGAACCAATATTTAAAGAAAAAGTTCTTAAAATTTTGCAACTGCAACTAAGTTCTTTCTGAATAAGGTAAAGATAATAACAAATAAATCCAATAATCCAACCTACTTTCAGGTGTGGGTGAAAGAATGTTGCATTGCCATTAGCACAAAATTGCTCAAACACATCAATTACTTGCTCAGCTTGTTAGAGAACCATGCAAAGAGAGAAAAAAATTAGTGACTGTTGTGGTGTTTTCAGCAGAAATATCTGTTGCAGGCTGTGAAAGATATCACTCCATGCCTGAACAGGTAAACTTGAATGCTATGGAGTGTCCTTGTTGTTTTGGTGTCACTGCTCTGGTAGCCTGTGTCCAGTTCTGGGATTGCTGCAAGTTCCTCTCTCCCTCTGGAGGAGCCCATTAGCAGGCATTGACTGCCCACTGTAATCTTGATTTCCTTTCTAGTTGCTGATAATAAGAAAAATGTTATAATTACACTAGACAGGTTTCTGAAATTGTGATTATCTAAGTAATAATCTTGCAGCACAGGTTTTCTTTTTTTGAAGAGCCAAAGACTACTTTTCACCTTGTGATTAACCAGGAAAAGGGGGTAACCTCAAGCAAGTGCACCTCCTGTCCCCATCCTTTAAGCCTCCTGCTAAATCCTAAGCAGCTCTATATGACTTTTATTACTCAAGAGAATTTGAACTCATAACATTTGAGATGAAAAAAAGGACTCAGTGCTGCTCACCAATCAAGAATGAAACATTTCCACTCTGCAAGAGTTGCCTCGACATAGAATAAATCTGTAAATCATTAACCATGTTGTGTCCCCCTCAAGTGTGCCTCCCTGTGCAGTGGTTTAAGGCAAACACAACCCCTTGTACACTCGTTGTGGCTGGAATCTGATACAGCACTTACTTTAAAATCCACTTTGATCAGTGAACATTAACCAAAGTGTCGACAAAAGGTCATTTGGCCTCAGGGAGGAAATGGAAAATTTTATGTACAGAACACATTGCAGTGAGTACAGGGTCATTATAATGACGAGAATAGCTATTGTGGTCTTTCCTTTTTTTTTTTTTTTTTTTGTTTTGTTTTGTTTTGCCTTGGCTACTATATGAGTTTGAACTTGCCGTGGAAGCACAGGCTGCTGAAGAAAGAACTCCTCCCTCCAGTGATCACATGAGCCCCTGTGAATCCCTGACAGGGCCAGTAAAGAGCCATGTCCCACAGCAGATACCATATTTTTGACATAGGACTTCAATTGTAAAAATGTTGATGACCAGTGCAAATATATCGATTTGTGTTTTTTCTCCCCCCCTCAATAGACCAAAGTGGTGTTTGTAGTTAGAAGAGGAGAAGAAAGCTAGTGAAACAGAGTTGAATCTACTTCTTAGAAGCCTGGGTTATCAAACTCATTAATCTACATGTCAAGAGGCTAGGAATGAATAATTGTGTGTAGAATTTATCTGCCAACATGATAGCTACTTTTCAGCTCTCTCTTCAGAGCTCTTTCATTGTGCTTGGCTTTATTATATGCTTTGTCTTTTCTATTTCTAGTCTGTTGGGGAGGTATAGAAATATGTACCTCAGCACTACAGAGGACAGTTGCTTTGAAACATGGCACTGCTTAGTTTTTTGCATGCTTAGGTGTTTAAGCATCAGAGTAGCTTGCAAGATTTACTCTTTGTTCACATGTTAATTCTTAGCATTATGAACATTATTCCACAAAAAGAAAAAAAAATCACCTAAAAGGTAATATCTTTGTGCTGTTTTTTAACAGCTTTGTGGTCAATATTGGCTGCTTTGTTAAAATAGCATTCTTGTTAGTAAAGCTTGTAAGTGATGAGGATTCAGAGCATTTTATAACAATGGTGTTTCAGGAATCTCAGTATTATTGAGGTGTTCTTTCTATTATTTGCTGTGTGGATTTTCATTGCCATGAAGGACAAAATCCAAGACCAAAGCTGGTGTGGAAAGGGTAGTAGAAAGCAGCTTTGGTGGGGATGTGACGCTAATTTGAGTTCAGAATAACTTTCTTTCTGAAAGAATATTGTCCTAATTCTGATCTTGAGCTTACTTTATGCCAGTTTGGCAGTACAGTAGATTTAACTGATTTATCCAGAACTTCCAATTTTATTTCTACCAAATCTGCATGCCGTGGTCTTGCTTAGTGTGTGTGTTTTCAAGACATAAATGTTCATGTAATTATGTTGCCAGAAGTGAATTTTAAATCTATAGCATGTGGGAGCTGCTGTGCTTGATTCCGGGAAAATTCCTGGCGTTGTGTGGTGTGTGTCATTTTTGTTTGTTTGTTTCTTCTTTACTAGGGTAAATGATGTATTAGAATTTTGTCAGCACTCTAAAACATTAGGCCAGACTAATCTGTGTCTGCTGATACTCAGGAATTCATAGGGAGAAGTAATAATTGTTGATACTCATAGAAAAAATTCTATCTGCTTCTGGGCTCTTCCTTTCTTTTGCCTGAACTCTCTGAGGCATCTGTCCTGTTACCTGGCACAGCCAAAATGCTTCACAGAGATATTACCCAGGTGTTGCATTTCTATCCCTTTTCCCAGGAATCTGTGTGACACTGGTAGCAAAATTCAGCATTTGGCCCCTGTCACATGGGTATTACACCACTGTAAATTGACCAGTGAAAGGTAAATAGGGTATTTTTAAAGGGTCATGAACAATGCCTTCTCATATTTTCACTGTGCCATTTGATGAAATGAAAATGTGTAATGACAAAGGGAGGGAGCTTTATATTCATTGTGTATATGGTAAGTCAGAACACTGTTTATTGTAACAGAATCAAAGTACTGCAGATCTAAGGGGTTTCAACGATGTTTCCTTCATCCCAAGAGCATCTGAACCCAGCTTCTGCATTGTCAGCCACATTTATGATGTGTTCATAATTAAATGTCCATGAAGCTCACAGCATGCTGACCACAGAGGGGCCATAAGCAGTAAAGATAAATGAGAGAGAGAGATGTAATATTGCTTCACTTGTGGGTTTAGTCTGATGTTAAAGATTGTCAGTGATAATTATTAATATGTGACCTGGTTGAGTCTTTATGTGAACAATCACAATTTTAATAGAATGGTAAACTCTGCTCTCTCTATGTAATCTCACTCTATATTTAACTGTTTTACAATTAATTCTAGAATTTCAGAAAAAATTTCAGTCATTGAAAAATAATATGGTAGCCTCTTAATGTGAACATGCTGCTGCTGACATTTTTATTTAAAGCTTAAGTAGGACTAAAATTTGAAAGGAAGTGAAAGAAAAGCTATAGTCTAAATAGTGGTAAGGATCAAATCTAATCTGGTCAAGTATTTGTGACCTCAAACAAGACTTTGGCATCCTTCTTTGTTAATGCCAGTAAAGAACAGCTGGATGTGCTATATATGGTATTTATAATCCCATATCCGTGTTCACCTAAATTTCCAGTTTACTGTAGTGGGTCCTCTCATCTACTTGTTACCAAAAATATCTGTGTTGTGGAACCGCAAAAATGTTTTGTTGTTGCATTTGATGTTTAAATTTTGCCATTTACCTTCTTCTGCTTATATCTCTCAATTGTATTTATTAACAATAGAGCAGGAGATATATTCCAGTTTAGAAAATCAAAATGTTGTAGAATATTTTAAATTTGTAATGAAATGTCACCCTGTGACTGGCACACTGCTAAAAACTGCCCAGTGAATATTTAAATTTATCTCGTAGGTTTTCAAAGTGTGATTGAAGGAGAAGTGCTGTTGTTCAGTTATATCAGGAATTAATGCTCCAATACAAAATTATTTTTGAAAGAGCAGTGAACATACCAAGGCAACAAGTTACTATAGGTAATGCTGCTTTGGTGTTTGAAATCTGGAGCTGTAGGAATGCCAGATATTTACAGTGGTGCATCTGAATTTTGTTTCTTTTTCTCCATAACTATAGAAGTGGCATGAAAAAGTGTGAACTGCAGAAATCAGGTATTAAAATATCTTTCAGTGCCAGTTACATTTTTGTTATTTTAAAACAAATAATTTAACAAATTCTCACACAAAGGATTATTTAATTATCTACTAAAAATAAATGTTATTTTGGAGTGCTTGTCTTTATCTCTCAAAGGCTGTTTTACAGCTGGAATTCCGATCTACTTGGCTGTATTTTCACATGCATGGTAGCTGCAGTTACTGGTTAATATTTACCTGGTTACCAATTATCCCCTGAGCTCCATAAATTCAGGATCTGATTCTGACACTTTCACAAATATTTGTTCTTCACTTTGTTGGTCTTTTTTGAAAGGGGGAAGGAAATTGTTCACCTGAGGGATGATAACTGTAAGTAGGTAGAACCAAATGAAGTGTTAGATATGTTCCAGCATGCTCGTACTGAGGAATTTAATGGGTTTATTTGTGAAGTAAGATACTATTGTAGCCTTAGTAAAAGTAGGAGAAACTCTCTGAGATTTTTTTTTGTTTTAATTTGGGAAGAAAGGTGGAAGCTAAGAGGTGAAAATTCTGTTTCTCTGAAATGACTGTAGGGTATAGTGTGAGCACAAAACACTGCCAAACCATTTTCTTCTGCTAATACAGGTGCTTATTCAGGAACAACTCTGTGCTGCTCTGCTGTGTATTGAAATGTGGCTCGATTGTCCGTGCTCTAAAAGGTACAGTTTATCCCTGAATCCAACCATTTCTTTAACTCACCAGTGTATGCAAACTGTTAATGATACTTAAGTGATATGTACATCACAATGGATGGTAGTTTTATGATGTTAATAAAAGTAATTATATGCACCAATATGGTAGAATAAAAAGAGGAAAATTCAAGGAAATGTTTATTAAATGCAATCATTTATTGGAAACAAATGCTGTAGTGTTGTCTTTGTTTGGTTGATCAGCCCAAGCATTTTATCAAAGTTTGCCTGTCAGGCTTGCATGTCTTTGCAAGCCTAATTGACGCTAATAGACTTGAAAAGAGGAGGAGTAAACTTAGAACATAATGCACATACAAAGATCCAGAGAATTGGTAACTAGTTATAAATGCATCAAAGTGCTTTCAAATGAAAAGCTTAAACAAAGGAATAGCATTTGGATAATAAAGAAGTCCATTACGCTAATATGGCTACGAACAGGTATAAAAAAAAGAGGTGTTCTGTCAAATCAATACTTGTAGTGCAAAACTAATCACACATTTGACAAGACATGATTCTGTGTTATTTCCACCTACTGTATCTGACTCCATCTGAACATCCATTATTAATAAAACAGTCTCTCTCAAGAAATTCATTATCCTAGAATAAATACTTTAATTTTTTTTTGCTAAAATGTAGATTTGAAATACTATTTCACAATTCATTCAGTACAGATATTTCCTGTGGATATTTTTGTCCATCTCACTTCAATAATTTTATCTCTCTCCTATTAGTTCTGTTCACATGGTCCTTATCCTTTTCTTATTTTACACATTACTCTAGCTGTGAAACTGTGGCCTACATACAAAATGTCATTCAAACTCATAGATGCTGAGCACTCTTGATTTTAGGAGTATGTAATATTAGTCTGTTTTTTACAGATTTATTTCTTCATTTATTTCTTTTGTTTTTCATAAATATGAGGACCATGATAATTGATTACTGCTTTTGAATTCTCTAAGTAGAGACATTTTGAAAAATTCTGTTAAGTGTTGTAAATGGTGAGAACTCTGGCTGGTGGGGCGACACAAAATGAAAAAGTCTGGTCTGGTTCTTGCTGAAGTAAATGAGGAAAAGATATTGAGGGGAGCCAAGTCACAACTACTTGGGATTAGGATGTTCAGGAGTTCTGTGAGTCAGACCAGAATTGATCAATTTGATTTGATCTCCCAAAGTTAAGGATGGTAACCTCTAAGCTACATTGCAAATTTACACTTAAAACCTGTGTAGGAAAGTCTTTTTCTTTGGTAACTTACTGTTTTATATCTGATTTCCATAAACGCTTGAATCATTTTTATAATAGCAGATTGTGTTAATCTGCATTTCTGTCTTGCAGCTGAAGATTTTTAAATAAATTGCAGAACTCCAACATTAGGTCAATATAACTATAGAATTTTTTGCTGTTCTCTTGTGTGTAACTTTTAAAAAAGAACTTGAAAGCACACAAACATTTAGTGCTTACTTCTGAGAAATAAAACATCAAAAATATAGTCATTCCGCAGCTTTTGAAATCGGAAGTGTTGGGATCCATTATTCAAATATAAAAGTTAATTGGACCATAGCTATATCACTGGATTGCTACTCCTCCATTTTTTTGAGTATTTGGGTAATAAAGTCTAATGACATAATGGAAGTACACTTTCCTTGAAACATATTAAGTTCTCATTGACAAACTTTAGAATGAAAATGTGAGTGTTAACCTCCATTCCTTTGTAGTAGACATTTGCAGTTACTTCTTACATTATTTTATAATGTTGACAATTTTATGCTAGATATTCAGAATTCATTAAAATAATAGAGCATTGTTCATAAGACACATTTGGCTATGTGTTAGATAATGAAATATGATAATATGCTTTGCAAGGCTGCAGTATAATAAAAGAGTTCAGATTTGCTATATAAATGTAAAGGAGTAAATAAAATCACTGCAGATGATGCACATTTTGTTCCCAGTACACATTATAGACAATAAGCAGTGTTCATGGGGAAAGTTTTGAAAAGTGTCCAACTGACTTCTGAAGTTTTACTGGCTTTTAAAACTCTTCTCAGGAGACTTGTGATGGGACTTTAAATTTTACTCAATAGGTATATGTGCCATGGTCTGTCAGCATTTAACTATCAAAATTGTCAGCTAACCAGGTGCTACTGAAAAGAAAAGCCCTCCTTTTTACTATTGTAGCTGATAGTTCTCTGTGTGGTAAATTCAGAGGGCAAAAGGTTGAAATTATGGCCTTGTTGAAGTTAATGACATCTTCCTGACTTGGGTCAGGATGTAATAGAGGGCCAACTTGAACTGCAATTTAAATTGGAACTGTTGGTGTCAAAATCAATAATTAAATGTACTTGGAAAAGAAAACAAGCCCCAAACTAGCAGGTGTAAGCTGTCAGGAATTGCCCACAGTGTCTGCGGTAAAGAACTGAGGGGCAATCAGTGCTTGGAATGACTTACAGTCCCTGATCCTCTATGGCACCAAAAACGTGTGGGACATACGGGCAGTTGTGTTTCCTAACTCTGACGAAGTGCACGCTGAGTACTGGATCCTTAAAGAAAGAAGGGTTTTTGGATTCAAAGTGCTTTCAGCCTTTGAGTGTTAGGTTGAAGAAATTTATTAGCAGAAAAAAGCTTGAAGTTCTTTGATTATGCTGGCTTTAGACAGACCCATTTGCCTGTGTATCATTATTTTATTTTTTTCTCCTCCTATTTTAGTGTTCATAAAGTAGCTTCCTTTTTTTTTCTGCGTGGCACTGAGTAGCCTGTCACTTACTCAGATTCCAGAGATGGTTCAGCTGGAATACATGCCAATTGTATAGGCCTGTGAGTGTAGATGAAAGACATAAAAGTGGACGTTTATTTTAACTAAATCTTTCTTGCTGTCTGGATGTAATTCTTGGACCCACTGCATGGAAATGCTTGTATGGCAAAGGATACTCTTTCATCAAAATTTGGACCATATTCAGTAAAAGCAGAGGAGAGCTGTTCTGTGATGAGGTGAAGATGTCCACCTTTTTTTTCATGAGTAGTAAAAACATCGGAGTCCTTTAGAGTCATTGAGCTGCTGAGTAAACACAAGTTCTTGACAAAGAACCTGACATTTAAAGATGGTGTGGCCTTTGGGGTTCTCTGAGTAATTGAGTGCTGGTTGCTTGAACCTCTCACTTAATTAGCCACGTGTCCTTTGAAAACCTGAGAAGCATTGACTGAATTTACCTGATTTTTATGCATACTGGGCAGAGAAAAACACCAGGGGCTGCGGTTTTTGAAATGGTAGAATCCTCATAACTGAGAGTAGTGTGCTTTTGGTGACTCTGCCACTGCCCTTGTGATCTGGTGTACCTGCATTCTGAACAGATGGTTCATAAGATTGGGTACATGTAAATGTCGCTTTCTTCCTAAAGTCCAAATTATGGTAGATCTGTAGTGAAGTGGGATGGGAGAGGTGATTAACTGATTTTACTGAGGGTGGTAGCCAGACAGGAATATTTTTCTTGCAATTTTAATACATTCTTTGGAAGCCTTGATGTTGAGTAGTGGAATGAACTTGAAAAAGACTCATGTCCAGATATTTTTTGAACATTCACAATTTTTTTTTAATTTCTAAGAACTGCATGTATTGTGTGACCTCATGCAGAACTGATCAGAAATGAAGATTAAATATATTTTTAACATAAAAAGTGAACTAAAATTGAGACTAATATAGGAAGTTTGGACTTACAAACTGTTTCTCCTCTAAGTTGTGTAGTTAGAAAGAAGGATTAAGTAACTTTTTGTTCAGGCTTTTGATGGCATGTTGCTTGTTGCTCTCATCAGAATTGTGATATATTCATCTTCTTCGCTTCGTCTTGAATGAGAATGCTCTACAAAACTTGTGGTTCTTATTGTCCTATTTTAAGCCTGTAAATTATGACAAAGAGTTTGATTTGGGTGCTCTAATTGTGTTCCTGTTTTGTTCTAGTGACATAATAGAAGCAGATGTTGGGTTAAATGTAACTTTTCCCTTTTAGTACAAGGTTTTCTCATCACATGGGTCTAGCAAATAACTCTTTGGTAGCTGGAGTTTGATTAATATAGTGGTCATGCCCACTTGTCCCCCTGCTTGACTGTATGTGCTGTCATTATAAAAGGAAATATAAATGGCATTGATCACAGCTGAAAACGTGGCTCCTCCTGGTGTCTCTCTGAATGGCAGTTGTAGAATGCTGTCTGTGGGGAAAGCTGCTGATTCTTGATTCATAAAGCTGCTTTTCTTTGTTAGAGATAAGAAGAACTCAAAGTGGAAATGGAACTCGTGCCAGAAAATGCCAAGGGAGTTTCTTGGTTCAGCTATTGGGAAGCTGACAGTTAAATATACTCTTGTCCTTTTCACTAAGTGTTATTATTACCACTTTGTGCTCTGATGATTTCTGGAGTTACCAATGTGCTGCTCGGGTTGAAGCTGAGAATTATTACAAATTCTTATTCCAAAATATGATTTAATTTATTCATCAGAACAGATATTTCTTACTTGTTCTGCCACAAACGTTGAGGATTTGTGCAAATTCGTGCAAATTTGTTGCTTTGATCTTGACCAATATCCTCTTTATTTATCTTTTTAACTTTGGGTTTAGATAATAAGATTTTAAAGTTGATTTTCGTTCTTGAGTGATCACATTTACTTTTTTCATTAAAAATTCGGCTTTGATATTGCAAGAAGCAGTTTTATTCCTGTAGGATTCCTCATTTGTTTTTAATTGTCCTGTAAAGGCTGTATCAGCCTGGGAGTTTCCCTGGATCTAGGAATGCAGGTGAAAAACAACAGAAGAAATACCAGTTTTGTCAAGCATGGTATTTTTGTCATGGTATATTTATCAAGCATGTTACTTTCTTGACTGAGACCTGTGATGAGTAAAATTCCTCCAGAAGAAGAGTTTCTCATTATTATTAAGCACTGAACCTAATTTTGGTTTTATTCATGGCCTGTGTGAGCAGCCCTTCTTTGTAACCTGATTTTTCCTACTGTAAGTTTGCAGTTCTCCATTCCGAAACTGAAGCATTGAATGTGATTTATTCCATGGGGATGTTTTATGCTTGCAAGAGATGAACAGATGTTTCGAAAACAAAGCTACTAGTCACTAGTTTTGTTACAGCTACCCTAGTAATCAATTGTATGAATTTTACAGCATGGCTGCATTGAAGTGAATGTTTCAGAGGCATTTCAATCAAAAGCCGTGCCATTTGGAGCTTGAAACATAGGCTTAGATTTATTTTTCTAGCAGTGCAATCCTCGAAGATTATGCTTCATGCACCATTTTCAGGTATGTCAACATCCCTTACAAAATACGTAGATGAGCGTTATTTCATGGAGGTGGCACAAAATAATACAATAAAATGGATTTATTTAATCTTAATTTATTTAAAATGTGCATCGACTGAACTGAAGTAAAATCTGTGAGATGAAATATCTTGTTCACGTGAATACTTTGGGGGGAAAAAAATCAGCACTGTTTTAACTTTGAGAAGGGGAACATGTGGCCTGTTTTTACAGGCATGGTTGGATATTGTTCTACTGATGGGTTTCACAGTGTTTGCATAGAGATGTAATTTTCCAGTGTCCAGAAGTACATATCCACTGTAGTCTGAGCTGTCCTGTATGCCCTGCTTGGGAATACTCTTCAGTGGCTGTTGTAAGTCATGACCTCCTGCTGGCTGTGCTGCTGGTTTGGGGCAGCACACAGTGCCATTAAGACACAATCTCTGATAATTAAAATTAAAGACAAAACTCTCTTTAGTTTAAAGCACAGTTCTGAGTATAGAGCTGGACTGACCGAGTGGAACCAAATATATCTAAGCTATGATTAACCTGTGCTTAAAAACTGAGCAGCCTGACAGCACAGTAAGGCTTAGGTAGATAAAAAGTATAGGTGTAGTATAACTTCCTTGTTCTGGGTAGTAACTACTTAGGGTGGGCTGTGCTCCCTAGAGTTTATCTGACCAGATCTTAGCTGAAATTTCTCTCGAGTTGGTTCTCTGCATTCACTTTGATATGTGTTTAGTTTGTACTTTAGCAAATGCATCATCCCTCCATCTCCCCACTTACAACTTTTCCATCTTCTGTTTCCTGTTTCAGCATATAGGTGAATTAAAAGCTAGGCTGTTTAAATGATTGCTTTGCACTCAGCTTTTCAAATTCCATCATATTTTTTAACTGAAAGTTTGTACTCACTACTATTCTGATAAAGATATCACTGATATTATTAACTGTCATGATGCTAAATATAAAAAAAAAACAAAATACCTCAACGTCACCAAATTATGGCATTGCAAGAATTTGTTTACAAGGAAGTAACCACGGTGATATCCCAAGGGTGGGAGGAAGCATTATTGCTTTATATTTTGAATCAAAAATAGTATTTAAGCACTGCTTTTCACACATGAGAGCAGCGCTGATGTTTTTCAGATAATAGCTTTGGGTTTGTGTTTGTCAGAGTTAGGCTGAATAGCTCCAGTACCCACAGAAGCAAATATAAACTGTTTATTTCTACCTCTGGTAGAACTTTGGCTCTGCCTCTGTCAGCCAGATCTTCCTGAGGAATGTCATCAGCCTCCAGAGGCTTTTATGGATCTGAAATTACTTGAATTGTGCTTGACTACATGAAAGGGGCATTAAAAGACAAGAGCTTTAGGTGGATGGTTTATCTGCTTGCAGTGGTACAACAGTGGAGTTGCTGTTAGTTACTTGCAGACTACAAGGGGTCACACTGTGTCAGCTGATGTGTGCAATGAAATAAACATAGGATTAAACAGGGTCAAAAAAAAGCAGATTTATAGAACCAGAGTGTTAAAGTTTGAAAGGGACCTTAGAGATCACCTAGGCCATGAACAGGGAGACCTCTCCCCCCAGACCAGGTTTCTGACGGCACCATCCAGCCTGGCCTTGGACACTTCCAGAGATGGGGCAGCCACAGCTTCTCTGAGGGGTGAGCAGAGGGTAAGAAACTTCATCAGTGCAGGTGACCAATATACAAGAACCATGACAAAAGGTATATAAAAGTTGAGGACACAATTTGGATTGCATTAGGAGTAAATTCATCAAACCTCTCTAGCCTTAGGATGACTGCCAGACAAGGTGTGCTTTTAGGTATGCATAATCACATCCAAATTTGAAAAGTAACTTCTAAAATTTCCCCTCCAAATGCTGTATTTAGTGTCCTAAATAATACTTGGTGGTACCAGGATGTGATTACCTCACTTCATTTGAAGTAAACACACAGAGTTCAGCAAGGTTTTTAATGATTTAATTGAAAGCCAGGATTGAATGTCTGTAAATGAGGACAAATATTCAGTAATTTGTTCTCAGCTTAGTTTCATGGCTTCTGAATGTAAATTTTCTTTTGATGGTTCTGTAGCCTTGTGCATCTGGTAAGGTAGTGATGGGGAAACCTGAAGCATATGGAAAAATTATAAAGTAGTTAGGAAAATGTTATCTCCTGAGCCCTATGTTCTTTAGAGTGGGCTGATCTTCAGAAGGCCAAGTCGATGGTACTCTTGAGATACCTTGAATCAGTGATGTGTATAAAAATCAGTTCTGACATGAAGGAGAGTGGTTCCTAGGTGAGTGGTAAAATAATGACATTGTGCCAGACAGAGGGGACAGGAACTGGGCATGGCCTTGTTTGTGAGAAGCTACAAAATTCCAGTTGGGATGTGACACATGGATTGGCTATTACTTGAGCAACAAGGAATTTTGTGATTATTTTGAGTGTATGAGGTGGTTCAGCTGGGAGGACTGAGCACTGGGAGGATGCTTGCAGTGCTTTGTAAGTATTATAAAGCCCTGTTCCCTGCCCGGGCATGGAGAGAGACATTCAGTGGCCAAGTTACACGTTCTTTGTAGCACACAAGGCACGTGGATTGATGTTGCTAAATTTGCTTTAGATGGTTTTAAATGTTTAAGACCCCTCTCTGCCCTGGGCTCGGGTGTTCTGTGGGGATGGGTGGTCACGTTGTAGAGGAGGGATGTGAAATGGTCAGGGAGTTCAAAACCTGAGCTTCCCTTGCTCTTGGGGAGGGCTCTGAGGTGAAGTTACAGGAGCTTAACTGGAAACAAAACCAGAAAAGAGGTGTTCTATGATGGACTTGCTGACCTGGAAGCAGGGAGATACCAGGAAACAATGTAAGACCACACAGGATTTCTCATCAGGTGCCTTTGATCTGGGTGATTTCTCAAGAGGAATATATGCTTTTGGCCAAATAGCCTGCTACTTCTGGAAAGATGCAAATGCCTCTTGCTGCTTGGTCTATTAATTTGCTGCATGAGAGCAAATGAGTAGATTATTCTGTCCTCTATGCATGAATTAACCTGTGAGGGAATAGTATAGATGATTGGTTTTTACCTGTTAGTGTCTGAAAGGCATTCAGAACAAGTCCTGGATTTTCTGTCATCTTCTTTCATATTTTTATGCCCTAAAGCCTCAGTGATGTTCAAAAAAGAAATCTGTAACTTTTTATTCTGATTCTTTCATTTGAAATTTTAATATATATGGCTAATATAGTAATGTAGTAACTAACAAAAAGCAGTTCCAATTTGTATTTTATGAAAACCCAAAAAATGCACTATTTTGGAACTTCTGTAGATATCAAATTGTTACTCCTTCAAAGTAAATGACTTATATATGTTATTTAGCATTTAAAATAGGAAAAGTTGAAATAGACATGAATTCATATTTTAACTGCGCATGCTAAAAATCATATTCCTCAATAACAAAAAACATATACCTTCAAAACAGGTTAATAATTTTGTCACTGTTAGTGTGTCTTTTTTGAGTGGATATTTTTGCATTGGCTTCAATCTTGGGTTCAGTTCAGTTGACCTTAAAAAAAAAAAATCTGAATAATCAAAAATGTTATATCTCTTTGAGCAGGCTCTTGAACTTTTGTTTGGTTTTTTCTTAATACCAGAAAGAGATAATGTTACTGTACTGTTTCAAGAATATAATGCAGAAGCAAGGAAAACTCTTAGGCTTGCCTCAGTTTTAATCTGGAGTGGAATACAAAAATTGTAACTGGTTATGAACAGCCATTGGCAAAAACTTCTATTATGTCAGGGATTGTGTTTTTCTGTTGTCACTGAACTACAGGAACACTGGTTTAATGTGATGTATAGTGCAAAAAAAATTGTAGAGCTGCAGAGATGTTGGTTGCATAAATTCTTCTCTGATGTGTCTTGTGCACCCCATTTAGAGGTAGGAGCTATTGAAAAAATAGTTAATTTCCCAAGAGAAGGCAAACTATACATGGTCAGTGACTAAAATATTTAATAGGAGAGTAGAATAACGTGGAATCCACAGGCTACTGTGCTACCCATTTTGTCACAGTCTTGACTCAACTTGGCTTTGTTTTGTATAACAAAATAACTAGAAGAATGTAATTAGAAATCGCTCTCACCTAGTAACTTAAAATATCTTTTAGAGGAAAATTTAACATAGGTAGTTCAAATAAATGTATGATTTTTATTGCTGTTTATCAAATAGCTTATATAGATACTGCACTTTGTCTTACCCTTAGGATAGCCTCACTTGTTTTCAGACCTGTTTAATTATCAGTTATGGTGAAAGTGGACAGAATTTCAGTGTTTACCGTCTCATACCATGTATAGAAGCAAAATCTGTATTTGTGTTTGCATGAGGATACAGATATATATGTGTGTGAAAACACCACATGCTCAGTGATGTTGATACCATCTTAAAATTCATACTGAGACTCCTGGAAATCTGGACCAAAATGCTTTTCTGTAGTTTTTTTAAGTTCAAGACTCATAGGTGTGATGGTAAGACACTCTGAAATTGAGTTTACTGGCTGTTGGGTTAATTTTATAGGTTGCTTTCTCACTTGTGGTTTGTTTAAGATATTGCTGACATCTGTGGTTTGCCTTTCCACCTTACAAAAGGGACTTTGTTTCAGCGTCTCTTTTAAAAAGTGATTAAATGCTATCAGGTGTTGTAAGGGAGAGAGGGTGGAGTTTGTTTGCACTTGATTTGTCTCTAACCTGTGATTCTTGCCAACTATAACATACAAGGTGGGGGCCACTTCACTCTGTCAACTTGTCAGTCTGCAGGTTTTGTGCAGCAGAGTTGGTCCTTCATTCCAGTTCACAAAGCATTTTTCATGCAAAGAGTGCTGCTATAATTAAATTACACAAAACAGCCAAACACAAAGTAAAAGTTTTAACCAAAGGTGCATTTTGCCTACTAACAAGATTAAACATGTCCTAATAGGGCCTTAACTCCAAGTGGCTTCCCTGTGTTTCTCCAGCTGCTTCCAAGACCTTATCCAATATTCCCTGTCAATTTGTTCCCTGCTCCTAAGGATTGAGAGAGCACCTGATGTCCTTTTACTTCTGCTCTCTCATCATCTTTGAGCATGACATGATTCAGTTTATGTTTGTAACATTTGTCAATACTGGATGTTTCATTGTAGATGGTTGGGCTGACACTTTACCAGCTAATTACAGTCTTGCTTTGCTGTTTTGCTTTCCACATTTGATTCTGAATTAGCTTCTATAAATCCCTGTTAAGGATAGTCAGATGACTCCTAGCACTTTTCTGTTGGTCTTTATTTTGAATATTTAGCTTCTCTTTAAGAGTAGGGACGATGTCCACCTTGCAGTGTGCTTTCCTTAGCTCATCTGAGTGTGTGCCTGTTAAATATAGCCTGAATGCAGCCATCAGTGTTCTGGGATGTGAATGGCTTTCCTTGTGTTCCAGTTTCTCTTCTGCTTGGAAAGCCATCGGCACACAGTGGAGTCTGGGATAGACTGTGCCCCTTTTCAGCTGAGGGTCGGTGTTGGCCTCCTAAAAATTATACAGGAAATTGGGCTGCCTTAGAATGCACATGCTGATTTCTGAAAAAATGCATATTCTTGGAATTATAAATGGTTATTGGACCATTTTCCTCAGTTAGTTGCTCCACCCTCCACTGGCAGCAACCCCAGTTTTGGATGAATCATGTTTGCATTGTATCAGTTTTGCTGTTTGTGCAGTATATAAATTGTCCTTTAGTATCAAACAGTATCTTACCTTAACTCTTTATCACAACAAATAAACATAAGCAAATCTTACTTGGTTTAAAGTTTAGCTTCTTTCTATACCTTTTACCTTGCCCTAGGTTATTTATAGCTTACCAGCTCGTACTGCATGCTTACCTAGTTTTTGTAGGATTCCTTCCAAGACTACATGATAATGGAAAAACTTTTAGTGGTGGGCGACCTTCTCCAGCAGTAATTTCTTCTCTTGGGCATTGAAATCGATTTTCCTCATCTTGGCATGCAAGGAGTCAAAGTCTGTCCCTTGCCCTGCCTGTCCCACGAGCTTTCGGTGGCATTGGAAACAAATCATGTGAAGGCTGCAGCTTTTAGGGAATTCACTGTGGCAGCATCAGGAACTGGAGAAAGTTTTTAGGCAATTTCCCTCTGTGTTGTGATATAATTTTGGTCAGAAACAGCATTTACTGTGAGCTACATTCTGAAAGATGGTTTGTTTGTAGATGGGAGTGGTAAAGGCAAAATGAACTCTGTACCTGCGAAGGCCAGGGGCAGCATGTGCCCCAGGACAGAATACAGCAAGCAGGGTCTCTCTGCCCACAGCCTGTGAGGGTGAGCCCTGTACTACTGTCTGCTCAGAGCTCGAAAATTCTAGCCTCTGTGTCTATTTATATAAATATATATATCTATAGAGAGGTTTATGTTTAACTGAGCTACGTACACCCTCTTTGCCTGGATGCATGCAGTCCTTTTATGATAATATTACATTCAGTAAATTTAAGTTCTTGAGTGAGTGCCTGCTGTAAGAAAGCCTGCAATGATATCAGCACGCAGCCTGACAATGGCAAAGCTCCTTCAGAGAATATGGTACCATCTGTTCAAAACAGCCGTTCAGTGTGTGCTGGTCTCTAGTGCATGGATGGGTGAAAAGAGGTGTATGCCTGGAAGTTGTTATGCCCAGAAATTTGTTCCTGGCTATAGCTGAGGAGTGTTCAATATCTTTGATATACAGTGTGAAGAAAATGAGACATAATTTATCAATAAACTAGACAATCACATATGCTTGTAATTGCAAAGAGCTTTGGAGGATTTACTGAATCAGATAAAAAATACAAGGGAACAGGTCAGTTTGGCTGGGTGAGACTTCCACTTTGTTTGCTTTTTGCATGTACAAAAGGTGAAGGGAACGAATAGCAAACAAAATTTGATGCTTTAGAAGATGCCAAGGGAAAGTATTCTTCATTTAGTGGATTGTTTCTTTGAGGTTTGGCAGTGTGAAACCTCATTTCTCCAGAGACCTTTGACCTGACCAATGAGAATCAGTGAAATTCCATGTACATGGGTGAGTTTTATCCCTGAATTCTGCACTTCCCTCTGCTTCACTCAGTAACTCAGTAAAACCAGCTTGAGTGGAGCTTGTGTGTGAGAAATCGCTCCTTGGGTATCAGAGTGACTATGGATAGGCCAACTTGTAAGCAATAGTCACAGTTCTCTTTAAATTATGTGCATAATAGTTAGAAAAATGAATATAAAATAAGCTGTGAGCATTCCCTTTAATTCTAACCCTCAAAACTGAAAATATTTCAAAGGGAATAGTTGTCTTATTCAGCCCGAATAAACATATATTGGTGAAATGTGTGTTTCCATTTAATCTCTGTATTGATCAGAAGACAATTGATCAGCCAGTATCCTGAAAACTTTGAGAAGAAAAACAATGGCGAAAACACAAACTGTACTCTTCTGGCATAAATTAGCAAAAAAAACCAGATGTGAGAAATATATATTTCTGTAATAAAGATATTCCAGTGTAAGAAATGAATTATTTGTGCAGGCAAAACTCCTGTTAACAGGCAGTTAATGGAAAAGAAGGATAATAGAAATGAGTTGGCAAAGTAAATGGGTGAATAACCTGTGTATAAGGTTTCATGATAAACGAATCTAAACAGCAGTCATTAAGTATAATTTTAACAAGATTTCAAGAACAACAGTATAAGCAATTGAAGAGGCAACAACCCATGGTGGGACTGTAGCACGTTTTTTCCTTCAGTGCTCCTGATAACACACTAATTGTAATTGTCAGTAACAACGTCCTGTGTGAGCAGGAGAGTTTCAGAGTCATCTTTACATGAATGTATTGTGAAAGGGGAGCTATAGACAACTCCACAAAGGAGAGGGGAAGGAAGGAGGCAGGAAAAACTGCTGAAATAGATGGCAAAAGAACTTCAGATAACTTCACATAACTGAAACAACAGTAATAACATTAAGAGCCTTCTAGTCAGAAGACACAGAAAAATATCAAAACCAATATATTCTGGACGCGTGGCGGCGTGGCAATCAGCCCTCGCCCGGATTGAGGGTAGTTACCCTCCGCCGTCCCGTCCAGCTACTTGGAAGCCCCAAGCGCCACAGGGGTCGGCCGAACCGGCGGAGCCTCTGGCTGAGCAGTAGCCGCCACAGCCAGGGAAGAGGATTCCCAGCCAGAGAAGGGTGGCAGAGCGCGTCGAGAAGAAGCATAGGCACAAGGGAGGACACAGACCCGGCGTGGCTCGTACGGAGATGTTTATTCCGTGGAGTCAGGCACCGAATCCAGCAGCAAGAGAGCGACTCCGGGCACAGCACGGGTCTTTTAAGGGGGGGAGGAACAAGGGGTGGATACATCTGAGGGCCAATGGGAACATGACACGTAACAGTCAATCACAAGGGAGTGGGCGGAGTGGGTACAGCAACCTGATCTGAGAACGAGCTGGAAACATCTCCCGAGAACAGAGAGCGGGAGACCAAACCATTTAACAAGGCAGGGGAAACGGACTAAACCATATAAAATACATAAAAAAATAAAGATTAAACCGTATAAAATAAATAAAATATAAAAACCGGTCCGCGCACTGCAACAATATATCTCTTTCCTGTTGACAGTGCAATATTTAAAACCAAATTTTCCCCATGGCAGAGGGTGGAGTGTGATGATCTTTAAAGTCCCTTCCAACCCAAGCCTTACTATTAATATTATTAGTGGTCCTAACATTCTTCAATCCCATGTTTGACTTTTGAAGTTGTTCTTTACTGAAAAATATTAAAACAACCTTCCTGTGTAGACATGCTGAATTACTTATGGGGGTTGCTTTTTTATGAAGCTGCTAACCCAGGCTCTTTGCTAGAGGTGAAGTAACTAAAATGTCTTTTGAAGGACAGGGCTTTGTGGTACCTATGAAAATGTGGCAAAATCTGTCATCCGTAGCAGAAAGAATATTTAAAGATAAGAGAAGGATAGCAGGCAAATTTAGTCAATTGGACAGTATGTTTTAGAAGCTATACATTGTGTTCAAAACTTGGAAGGGTCCTTTAAAAACCACGTTGTGCCTGTATTTTTAGGGGCTCAGATCCCTGGGAAAGGGGGATTTCATACCAAGTTGCATGAATTTGGGAAAAAAAACATAACAAAACAACATATTTGGAAAGGCATTTTGCTTATTTTTGTTCAAGGTACCTGGTGAAATGAGACACTGGTGTGTGAGTTCTGAAACAAAGGATATGCAATGAATTTGGGAAAGAGCATAAAACGAGAGAAATACGGGATAAAAACTTTTCTGATGTTTAGAACTACAGGAACGCTTTGCCAGAAGTCATGTGGGACTACTGTTTTAGTAGATGTTTTAGACATGCAGGTGGGTGATAAGAAGACTTAGAGTGGTTAATGTAAATTTCCAAGAAATGTGGTATCATTCCTCATTAGAAGATAATGAAATACTTAGGAAAAGATTTTTTTTCTATTATATCACAATATGACATATTAAGAACTTTTATAAACATGAAATGATTTGTAAAGGGAAGTACCAGAGAAAGATTATTAGGCTAAATTGACCACTGAGGTCAATTATCACCTTTATATTGCTTCTATTATCACTGTTATGTTTACTGACTGTGGAAGCTTTTTCACACTCTCCCTTCTTTTGATTTTTCTGTAACAACTCAGAACAAGCCAATCTTTTTGTAAGTGCTTGAAAGGGAATTATAATGGAAAGAGCCCTGCACAAAGGATATGAAACTAAAGCAAAATGTTGAGTTTTGCTTACTTGCTCTTTTTTAGTTTCCCTTTTTCTTCTAATGAATATTCTTAGTGAGAAGAAATAGTATCCCCTAGAACTACGCACAAGACTTCATCCTTTTAGCTGAAGAAGGAATTAAATAAAGGAAGCCTTTCTGAGGACCCTCTGCTACTTATTTAGGTCGTTTTAAACATCAATATGAGTAAATGGGAGGTTATATATCATCCTTTCACTTTAAATTTACAGGCTGCAATGTGTAAATTTTGCCTAATGAGTTTCTTATAGCAGAGATTTAAGTTTTTTGTCTTATAAAAAATTGTGTATGCCAATGTCTGTGTGAAATAACAAAAAACAAATAAATGTTTGTTTTGAAACCTAGAAAATAGTTTTCAAAAGGAAGAAGAGATTGGATTATGATCCAAACTTATTTTTCCCAATATAATGGAAAAAAACCCACTGTGTCTCTTAGAATCATTTGGCCTGTATCTTGAGAGAAACAATGTCTGATTTCCTCAAATCTCACCTTTGTACCTCAAATTTGAAATTAAATGTGGGGAGTATAAATCCAAGGCAAACCATTTCAGCGTATCAGTACTTAAAACCATATTCTGTTTATTACAAGGAAATGGATTGAAGATTCTTTTTTTAAAATTGAAATTATTAGGATATGTAAAGAACTGTAAAGTTCTCCAGACCTACACAAGTTTTAATAAGTCTCTGTAGCTCTTCACAGTACTGAGGGTGTACTCTTATTATGGAAGTAGCTGAATGAAGTTTTTTAATCTGTGTTGCTTCCCATCAGGTTAGATTATTGAATAGTTCCTGTGGTCTCATGTCTCTAGAATTGCACACAAGTTACAGCCATACAAGAAAGCTGTAATTTCTGGTAAATCCCACAGATTGCTCTCTCCACCTCCAACCCCCTGCCCTATTTCTCTATTTTGCATCTCAGTCTGAGACAGAAGAGTATAGGTTAGCTGTAGGTTAGAAGTTGTGTTTGCATGCTGGAAAATCCATGACCAAGTGAAAAGTAAGAATATAAATAAATTCATTTAAGCTGAAAAGGCAATATGTGAGAATACCAGTCTTAAGGGCACTGTGCCTTAATGTGTTGTCTCTGTACTGTGTTCCTGGAAATTCTGATCTCAGCCCTTGTGATGGCAGGAGTATGGCTTTTGCCACTATATGGGATAAGTAACTAGGGTAAAAATAATTGCTTTTCTTTTTTGTTGCTTAAAACTTGCCTGAAATTTCACAAGACTAGTTAACTAGCTTTTTTTGGGGACATTTCACATGGAAAAGTTGTGATGCAGATAATGCTGTGGGAAGTTGCTTCCAAAAGGATTTCCTACATGAAGCAGTGTGGATTCTGAAAAGCTCTCAGCAGAGAGATCTCCCAGCTCTCTGCAGTGTTCTGTGAGAACCTCGTCTTTCTCACACAAGCCATGAGAAACAGTGAGACGGTTTTGTAAACAAGTTCTCTCTCTTAACACCTGCAGCTTGTTTTCCATTTCGGGAAAACATTTTGAAATGGGTGTTGTAGGGTTTCACCAATCATGTCTGAGAGGTGGATGGTCAGTGACCAATGGCCCTACGCCACTCAAGTGAGCTAAGAGATATAAACCAGTCTGTAAAATAATCAAATAATTCCATTTCTTCCTGGATTAAGTCTCTGTTGTTTGTCTGTCGACCCTGGGACAACAGCAACAAAGCAGAGGGGAAAACAATGTATGCAAAACCCCCCTGGAAACTCGTATTGTAGAAAATACATACATTTAGCTTTTGTTTAGCTTTTTGGAGGTTCAATTACTTCCCCTGCAACAAACATTTTCAGAATGTAGTAACCTATAAAGAAATGATCTCACAAGTTACTTGCTTGTTTTATGCAAAAACATGCTGTTTCTGCTTAAATGACAGTAACCAATAATTGAATATCTGTTAACACTATCCACAGAGAACTTAAATAGTATCTTTGGAGTAGGCTAAAATTAGTTTTCATTACAACCTATTTGTAAATCATTTGAACCAAATATCTCAAGCTGAAAATGTAAATGAGTTTTTGTTTTTGCTGGAGAGATTAGGTCAGCAGAAGTCTGCAACAAATATGATTACTTGGGTGGAGGTGACATGATTTACTTAAATCAGGCAATTTCCCCATTAAAGCATTGAAGCCTCAACTCATAAAGAGACTGCTTAGCAGATGCACTATAATGTCTTCGAGCATTTGTTATATTAGGTGATTTGAAAGAAAAGAACAATTATAAGAATGGATGTATTTCTATGTTGAGTGGGGGAAAAAAATCCAGTTTTTACAGCAGGGGGTGGCTAATTTTCAGCAGGTAAAATAAGCCTGCTTCATAAAAACATCTTTATAAATATTCTACAATTAAATATGTATGTATATTTAGATTTATACTGCTGGGGTAGGACAATGCAAGGATGAATCATGTGAGTGGTTTGTTTCTTACATTCTTTCCCCACTTTCAATAAAGAAACAATTTTCTCCCTCCCTTTCTTCCACACCCAATGGGAACAGCACAGAGGCTGTAAACCTCAGTACAGATGGAGTTTGGGTTTGTTGTTGGGTTTTTTCCTGTTTTTTCCTTCCCCCTCTGCCACTTAAAATTACGAAGGAGTATTTAAATTGCAAAATTTTAAACTGCTGCTCTTGCTTCTCTCCAGTAGTACGAGCTGAGCCAGAGGCCACACCATAAAATGTGATTGACTAGCAAGGACTGCCAGTTACAGTAAGAGATGCCATATTTTCTGTGCATTCCATGGACTGAGAGTGACTGAAACAAGGAGATTCAGAGCTGAGTCTGGAAGGCTGAGCCCACTGGGGCATGTTCTTGCCTTTGAGGAGGTTGCACAGAGATGTTTTTCATGGGCTGTGTTGCTCTTGTGGTTGAAGCATCTTCTTGTTCCTGAGCATTTGTATCTGCAGTTGGAGTCCCAGGAGCTGCAGATTCCAGCCCAGGCCTTTGGTCTGATCTAGTAAAATCACTGTATATCTTGCTCTGCTGAGGCAGATGAGGTTTGGTAGAGAGATGAATTTTCTAATTAGGCCAACTAATGTTTTATTTTATAGTATGCTCTTTGATAATTCCTGTGTTTTCCACATTTACAGTAAATTTGCTTCTCTATTTGCCATGGTATGCAGGTACATTTGATCAAACTAAAAACTGGGACAGTGGATCATGACTTCAGTAAAAGCTGGGTGTTGAGTTCTTGAGTTTCCTGAGTAAGAAACTCAAGATGGTAAATGCTTTTTGTCTGCATCACTATTTTAGAAATTGCTATGCATTTTTTCAGGTGAAGCGCAAATGCATCTACATATACTTAGTTTTGGGCGCTGTGGTTCTGAAAGAAGACTGAAGTTGAAAATTCTCTCCAAGATTAGAAATTCTGATCTCCTGAGCCAGCTACAAGGGCTGAGTGTTATGCTCAAGGCTAAAAAATACTTCGTAAAACCTGATTTTAATGTAATTAAGAGTTCATTTTAGGGCTTTATTTGGGCTTTATTTTGCAATAGGGAGTGGTAAAAAGAAAATCACAGATTGATCAAAGTTCATTTTGGTTTTCATATCACTTAAGTATCCCCTTCAAAGGGACCGTGGAAATAATGCATTAGTTGCACATAAGTGGGTTTTGATCTCAGTCCATGCTGCTTTGATTAGAGCTGGTGCAATTCTATTGTGCATTTTTAGAGGGACAGAGAGGTTGCTGCAGAGGAAGGGGAAGTGTAGTTGCAGCAGACAGGTTTGAGAAAAGGTTGAAGATTTTGATTGTCTGCAACGAGGCAACTGTGCATTGCTTAAACATTCAGCTTTTAACCCAAACATGAGAGCGCCTCTCCCAACACTGATGGCTGTGAGCAGCCCCTCCAAAACCAGCAGTGTTGATCTTAATCTGACATTGTCTCTCTGATACCACATCTTACTGCAGCTAGAGAGTGTTTGGAAAGCTATTACACATTTAAATTTGTTTTTTTTCAAAGTAGTGCAAGGAATCTGGCAGATTTAATAATCTCTAGTTAAAGCACTTTTTTGGCTTTGAGTTTAAGGGAAAATAATTGGTTAATTCTGATAGTGAATGTCTCTTGGTATTGAAGAACTACACGTTGTAAGATTTCAGAATTCAAAATAATTTAGAGCAACCTTTTAAATTAACCGAGCTCTAATTAGGAAATTTAAATATTTGACTATCTCTGGAAGTTACAGTGCAGAGTAACTTTTTTTTAATGTCAGTTATAAAACCATAAAGGCAGAGAAGGAATAAATACACTGAAAGCACTGATTAATCCCCCTGTGTTGCAGAGCCACTTCATACTGTTGTAATGCAGACCCTTTCCTCTGATATTACTCAAGAAATACAAACAAGAAGCATTTATTATCTCCCAAGTAGTGCATGCTATAGAGTGCTGAATAAGGAAGTGAGGTATTGCAGCTGTTATCTTCTGAACTAACTGCTACTGCGTGTTCCATGACCAGCCCTGGCAGGGTTTTTGTTCCCATGAATGAATAGGCTATAAATCTGTCGGAGCTGACACTAGCAGCACTGCTGGAGAGTGTAAAGGGAAAATTTGCAGAGGAATCTTGTGGTCTTTGCTTGCCTGGAAAATGAGTTCAATAAAATGGAGGTGATCAGTGCTTATTTATAGGCCAAGCTGATACATCCAGCATTGGCTGTCAGAGTTTAACTTAGTGTTTCCTCATTTATGCTCACTCTGTAAAGCAAAACATGGCACTGTAAAAAGCTTATATAATGCTGTTATACTGGGCTAGTCACTATTGTCGAAAACAGACAAAGCAAAATAAAGGGAGGAAAAGATAAAGGCACAGATAAAATGCACAGGAAGGCAAAGGAAGAGGCTGGGCAATGCTAACACCCTGAGAAGGGATGTGGAGCTGCTCAGAATCATTTTGCTTGAACCCCAGACTGGAGGGACATGGCAATTACTGCTGTGTTAGAACAGCAGATACATCTTGAGAACTCTGCTCTGGAAAGACAGCATGGGGATTTTACTCTAGTGGAGGGAAAGGACCGAGGAGATATATTTTATTTTACATAGAGTTCCTTCTAACACCAAATCCTAAGGTATGCTAGAATTGTATCTTAATATCTATTCTGTTTTATATGGAGGACTTGTACATGGATAAGTGTGACGTGGGAAAGTGTTTAAGTACGACAAATCCTAAATTGTAATTCAATGAAGAAAAGTTTTAAAAATCTTTTTAAGTAGGTGTTAATAAAATTCTTGTTCAAACCACACACAGAGCACAGCGTAGCCTGTACCTGGACTCGGACTGGCTGAGAAGGTTTTACCTGTAAATAATTAAGATCTTTTGACCAGCTCACCTTATGGGAAGTAGGAATGGCTCCTGGTAAGCAGTTTGTGAAATTTGCTTTGCTAGAGTTAGGATAGCTGTGGGCTTGGGGCCAGATTGGACACTCTGTGACCGGAAGTGCAAAGAACCTGAAAATTAAGGTCACTGGAAAACTGCCGTGAAAGACAATTTTTCATCTCTCTCCTAAAAATTTATCAATTGCTTTAAGGTAACTGCCTACAGCTATACTTCCTGTGTTCAAAGGAGTTGAAGTAAATCTACATGTTCATATTATTTTCTTTGTGCCTTAATGCACTGAAGATTTGTAAACTGTACTCTCCTGCCTTCTTTGATAGGAGTGACCTCGGCCTGAAAGGGAAGAGGTGGAATAACTCCTCTGAGTAAATGAAGTTAATGCATGACCTAATGATGCACTCGGGATATATGTTGTTGTTTTGAATAAGGACTTTAAAAATGAAATGAATAATATTGCAAGACCTTGAGACACCATTGTGTTAGTCTTTGATCAGTTCTATCTCTGCAGCCCCAGCTCAGTTCTATATATAGCTGAAGGCCAGGTATGTCAGAACAGTAAATATTGTTTTCCTTCTATCAGTGGAATTTTGCCATGAAATGAGAAGCAGAAGTGCAGTGAAATTTTAAAAATTTTTCTCAGTGTGTGTATTCAATTAAATAAGCACTGTAAAAAGCCAGACTTGCAGTGTGTTTCTTTAAACTTGCAAATCCTGTTAGGTGTAGGTCTGAGTTACAAAACTGAACTGTCTTGCCTTGCATATCTCTGTGGAAGCTGATTTTTCTCTTTTCTGGTACTCCAAAATTTATTTCAGTATCTCAGTTAGTGCAAACTTACCAGAAAGAAAAGTATAGTTTTCTTCTGTTATGAAATTGCTTATTATAGTAGTAATAGAATGTTTCAAAGACATTTTGGGCTATTTTAAAACACAGAGAGGCTTTGAAGGGAATTTCAAATAAGAATGTCAAATTAAGTGATAACACTCATTACTGGACTGTTTCACATATCATTCAGACCTACTCCAGGGACAATGCTTGAGTTATGTATAAAAATAATACTTGACTCTTAGTGACCTATTCCATTTCCAGTGTCTTGTATCCTGTGATTTAATGAATGAGCCTGTAAATTTTCTTGGTAAATATAAAAAAAAAAATCCCAACAACCCAAAACACAATTGAATGTGTTGTTACATCTTTGTAATTCCAAGAAAATCTGTGAAACAGGTCTTTCTCTTGTATGTTACTGAATTACTAGAACTGCCTTCTTTTTGTAACAATAGCTAATGAACCATATAAACCCTTTTCTCCTGTACAGTTGAAGAACTGGTGCATGTATTTTGTTAGCAATGACCCTTCTGTTTCAGCTTTCAAAACAGGTATGAAATGTTTACAATACGGTTATTGGTTCATTAGAACAAATGTTTTTCCTTGCCCTGAAGTTAATAGATCTTAGGTCTAAGTGTTCTTTCTGAAATGTGTGTCTGGATTATCTTTAATTTTGCCATGCAGCTCTCGTTCACTGGGGTGGAGATGTTTTTCCTATATAGAAAACAGGATAATTTGTTGTCCGTAAAGAGCATGTGCCCAGATTCTGCAGAGGGAAGCTAGAGCAGGTTGGAGCACTCCCTCATTAGGTTGAAAACCCACGGTGATAAATGCTATGCATGTGATTCTTTCCCACTTGTGCTTTTTTTTTCAATTTTGGGAAGAATTTACTGCAGTGAATGTCCACGTAAAGGTGATAAATTTGTGCTTCCTACAGTACGAAGATGTCTAAGTTTAGATTGCACTTCTGGGCATTTGTTTTAGTAAAAATGGAAGACCAATACGTTCAAAAACAAAAATGAAGTTGTCTCAAGATGAGAATTACTTTTACTTGTGAATAAGTACTGGTACATTTTTTATTATTTTCTTAGAATTTAATTTCTTAGAATCTTGCACTGTCTACAGGTGCTACATTAAAAACAACCAAAACTAATTTGGATCCAGAGTGTTACAAGTGTAGAATATGGAATAAAAAGAAGCAGCAAGTCAGCTGCTTGCTCTGAGTAAAGCTTAAGAAGTGAGGAGGAAAGAGAATTACACTTTTCTAGTGTAACACGGGTTGTGTGGTGATTATTAGTCACATCAGAGCATCAGAGTGGTACTCCTTAATTACCTACAGCTACAACTGCTTAATACAATAAATCACAGAGGAAAGCTGGTAGGTGATAATGACAGGCACCTGCTGATGGAGCCTGAGGTAATAAGGGGGTACCACGTGCAGCTGCGTTTCTTTCAGTGACTGAGTGAATGAAGGAGGAGTAAGGGGAGGCAGAGGAAAGACCTCGGACAACAGACAGGTCTCGAAGCTCAGGATGAATCTCGCAGGAAAGTTTAGCCAGAGATTGTGCTTGTTTTTGACTGAGAGAAATAAAGAGAAGGGAGGCCAGTGAAGTGAAAAATGTTAATATTTAAAATATGTGGTTTAGTTTTGGCACTTATGCATCTGCAATGGTTTAAGATAATTTTGTAGCTACTGTGAGCTGGACTAAATGTAGGAGCATATAGTCAGCAGTGTACTTTTGAAAATACATGTGTTCGAGCCCATGTCTGTGGGTGGTGAAGCTAAACAGGAATGTTTGTGGGGCAATGCAGGATGGTACATTCAAGTGGTCGTAGTCACAGTGCCTGATTGAAACTCCCAGTAATCCATGAGTGCAGCACTGTGTGACTACCTTAACACTTCACAATAAAGGATGGCAAGTGGGCAGATTTGCATGCAAATTAAATTTTCAACAATATTTCTGCATGCAGCTTTACACAATTGAAACTGATGACTAAGAAAAAGCATTTACAATTCAGAAAATTACAACAGCAATGCCTGTAATCACCCAGGTTAGCTGCTGAAGTGCCTCTAGGGGTTTGATTAGAAGGAGGAGAACCTTTAAGAGGCTGATGAGGCAGTATCAAGCACTGTGAATTGAAGCAGGGGAAGAGAAGCTGTTATAGCCTGGATTTAGTGAAACAAATCTAAGACAAACCTATGTAATACAGTCAACTTCTAATCAGTGGGACAGGGTTTGTTCAATCAAACCATAAAGAGATGTTCATAGTGTGATATTTGTATCAGAACTGAGGCCACATTTAAGTAAATGGTATATGGAAGACATCATTAAATGCCCAATGAAAATAAAGGGTGGTTGGTGACGTGAAGAATGCAAAGAGAGGAATTCCATTTATTACTGTACCAGGTCCTGAGAAGTATAGAATATTCACAACCCCACAGACCTTTCCAACATGTGTCCATGTATTTTCTACATTTTTAAACTATTTGTTTTTATTTCCATCATGCACATTTGGCTTTGTGTGAGATCTGTGTAAAGGGAAGATAAATAATGCTGAGTAAAAACTCAGAATATACTGCCCTCTCCTGACAGCTGGGTCAACCCCAGAGCCTGCAAGTAAAATACTTGATTAGTTTTTCTTACAAGAAAGTTTGGTGTTTGATCCTTCACCTTTTTGCTTATTTAACTTAAAAGTGCTCTTCCAGTGTGATAGTGTGTTTTTTGTCTTTCATCATGAGAAAATTAATGGTGTTATTTGGTGACATTCATATGTTGATCACCAGCTCTTCCAAAATAGACCTTTATAACATTTAAAAAATATTTCCCATATTGCTTGTTGTCAATTTACTTAGTTTTGGAATTGGGTCTCTACCAGATTGTTGAAGATAATTAAAGTAATGACTGAAAGTGTTGCCAGAGTGATGATGAAATTAGTGCTGGTCTTGTCCATAAACAAGTTAATTTTTCGGGGGGACCCAACGATCAGTGATAGCTGTAAGCACAAAGAAGTGCACAGGAAGTTTTTAAGCATGGCATTGGATTGTAAATATTGCATGGTAGAGGTTTGGATGGAAGTGTGTTGTCAGCCATAGAGACCTCATAGTTTTTTTAAATATTAAGTCCTTCCACATATTTGAGGCCAGGTTGCATTTTGTGAAATCCCAGTTACAGAAGGCAGTACTGTTTTTGTCTAATACTATCTCCTGACCTGTCCTTGGGCCATAACTGAAAAAGACTGAGTACAAACCCTGCTGCTTTTTCCTCCCAGTCTGAGAAGTTAGCTCATGAGGAAATGAAAATCTTCTTGTCAATTATTTGGAAAACTTCATTGAAGCTTTCTTTGCCTTCAGCAGGATGTGTCTGATATCCCTGTGAGAGTCAATGGCCCTATTATTTATGTAGCCTTTTATTTCCCCCTTTCTTTCTTTGCCCCCGCTCCCCTGCCCTGTATTGGGTTGTCTCTTCCATTTCTGCACATTAAGGTGTTGTCAAGGAGTAGAAATTTCCATTTGGAGGTGACTGCATTCTTTCTGTCCTGTATAGAAGACTACAGTACACTACCTAAAACACCAGTAAAGGAATATTTCTGCTTCATATATTACACGTGTGGCTTTGTTTCTTAAAACTTCACAAGTAGAGGATGTAGTGTCTCCAAAGCCTTTCTTTATTCAGTCTCATCTGATTTCTAGCAGAAAGCCACAGAAGTAGTGACTGGCTCCGGAAAGTGGCTGGTCAGTGTATCAAAGCATTAAGGATTAGTGTGGCTGGGAGGGAATTACGAGGAAAACTAAGTTTTCCCAAGAATGGCAAAGTATAATCGCAAGATGTGCAGCAGCTCTGATATTTTCCTGGAGCTTGGAAAATACAACTGCTGGTGAAGCTCTCACTGTCCTGGATAGACTGGCACACAAACTTCATTCAATGTACTTGTTAAATTCAGAGCTTCTCTAAGAGGTTTTTGCTTTGCCTCTTTTGTTGAATACTAAACCATAAAATCCCATCTTAAATTGTTAGGGTTTTTTTCATTTTTTTTGGTCACACTTCTGTACCCTGTACTTTTTAAAATATAAATTACTCACCACACTATGCCTGATCCCATTTTGGAGCTGTTGGTACAATACAAGCACATGGATAAGTAATCTGAGCGAGGAGTGTGTGCTTTTCCCAGCTAAGGGCTGTCGAGAGCACCTGCTCCCTCTTTCATCTGTACTTTAGGATTGATGTTTGAATTCTATTCCTAAGAACTGAATGTGTAATATTTTCTACAACAAACTGCCAAGCCTACTTTAGTAGGCACTTAGCCACAGCATCCCTGTCCTTACCCCAAGCTGTCAAATTAATATTGTGCCTACATATATATATTTATAGTGGTGCTAGGTAGTTTTACAAATGAGAGCTGTGCTTCACGTGTTTTCATAACAAGTCTTATTAATCTAAAAATACATATGCTAAGTTTTAAATATGTCATATGATACTGGTACTATTTTTGAAGCAGTGATATAGGTGTTTTCCCACATAGGTGCTGTGTATGGACACTGAAGGAATGTGTGCGTATAACTTTTATTCATTACTTTTGGGCAAATTCATGTTAAGGGCAAATAAGATAATGCTCCCTTAATCTGGTACAGTGCTTTGCAGCTCAGAGGTCTGCGAGGGTGTCTCTGCTCCTGTTACTCCTGAGCTGGTGAAGAAGGTGCTGATCCAGAATATACAGCTGAGTTAGCTGGGAGTGACTGGTGGGAGGTGGCATAAAACCTGTTCAGTCCCAAATGAAAAGGTGCTTTTATTTAATTAGGCTCTGATGTTGCAGGACTGTGTAGCAAACTGCTGTCCCTTGGGATGAAGATAATGTTGACAGTAAGGAAAATTACTTCTAAGAAATTCTAAAGTAATATTAAATTCTTAACAAAATAAAATCTATTTCTCATTGCTAATTCTGTTTTTTCAAGAGACCATAATTATTGGTTCTGGTAACTAATTTACCACTTCTAGCAAACGGTGAGATTCTGCACTTCTGATGGGTCAGCATTAATGGAGTTAATTGTGAACTACATGTGATAATGATTTGCCATGACACACTTTTCACATTTATTTGTGCTAATTGCAGTAAGAAATATTGTAATATTGGTTATGCAGATTCAGTGCAAGCAGCATATTGGTGCAAATACTGTTTAGGTGAAATTAAAAGAAAGATTTTTTATTGTTCATTCAGAGGAGAATTGATTGTCAGTTTTTATGACTCCTAAAATGTAGCCAAGATGAGAACAAAAAAACACTTACTGAAAAGCTGAAACACTGATCAATGCAAGTGCTGTATTTTAATCCACCACAAATAATTTTATTTAATTGTCTCAAAGACAATTTTTTATATAAAGATATAAAGAGCTGGGCAAAAGAAAGGTGTCTCTGTGCTTCTCAGTTTCATTACATATGTAAACAAATCATCATGAAATGAATAATACTTTAAATTAAATGGATGTGAAATAGCTTTAACTCTTGGTTCATCCTTCTGAGCTCTTTCTAATAGGTTAGCAAGTAACTGGCAGGGTAAGTACCAGGTGATATTTTAGCCATGTAACCACGGTGTTTATACTATTAATGAAACCTCAAACTAAAGACTTACTAAACACAGACGATGTAACATAGAACATAAAACATCAGGCTAAAACTAGTCAGAAAGTGTCTGTCTCTGACTTGCTACTGTGATCAATAAGCACAGCAGTGATGAAAAAGAGCTGCTTTTTGCACTCTTTGTATTTAGAGAGGGGAGTACTTTAAAAAGCTTTGAGTTGAGTGCCTTAGGTGCTCTGCTATCTTGCATTTTCCTTCTGCAATGCAACCTTGTCCTCTTCGTGCACAAAGCTTAAGTGTTGAGAGCAGGTGAGATAGGGCTTCAAGACAAAAATAGAGGTTAAGCTGTAATTTGCCATCATAGAAGAGATAAATCACTTGCCAAAGATGAATACAAGCTTCCTAAACTCAACAGCTCAGCTTAAAACCCACCTGAGGTCCGTGTCAGTGTATGGTGTTAACTTTAATGGCCTTCGAGTAACCTTCCTTCTCTGGTCATGGTTCCAAATACGTCCCCTTTGTTAGCTTAGATAATTTCATCCTCTCTCACGTGTAAGCAAGGTTTTGCAGTAATAGATGGTTCCTGCTGAGAGTTTGCCAGGCAACACAATTCTCTAGGGAGGCTTAAAATGTCCTCCTCCTAAAAAATGTCCAATTTAACGGCTGTATTTAGGTGTTTGAGGCCATACAGTGCTTGCAACAACTATGATGGCTCTATTATGATAATGGAAGAAAGCTGCATTATGAAATAAATGCATTCTAGGTTTTCCTTGGCAACATAATGTAAGGATTGTTCTGCGTGTTGGTACTAAAGAATCAAAAACAGTTTAGTAAGTCGATGTGAACACTATTTCTTGTCGTGTAGTTTAATGGATCTACTGTTGTATTTGTGTTCTTTCCAGCTCTGCTGCCTTACATCAATGAAAAATTATGTTTTTTCTTCAATGCCACAACACTAGTCATCTTTAAATTCAGCATATTCCCCTTCAAATCTTTCAGTGTAAGATGTCTACCATTTTACTGGGTTAGAGTCATTTTCCTGGTCATTTTCTTGGCAGTAGAAAAGAATTATCTTTCTTGGTTATTGATGTTGCATTAAATAAGCTCGGTTGAGTATAGTCATGTTGATGTCTAAAGAAATGCACTGCTACTTTTTTCTCTTTTTCTTTTCTGTGTATAGAGCTGGCTGGAAACATGGCAGTCTGTAGTTACTCTGGTTATGCTTCTGGTTAAAGCAACAATAATTTTTTGCTCTTATAGTATGTATACCCTTACTAAGCCTTCTTCCCTTTCCCAGAAGCTGTTGCTTATGATTGGCTGGGCAGATTCAGGAAACAGTGAAAATTTTTATGATTAGCAGCTACAGTACATGAATAGTAGGCATTCTTTAGATTTAAAGAGGTCAAATTGATTTTTGTGTGTGTGTGACAGAATTTGTTCCTGAGGTGAGACTTTGAAGTAACATTTCAAAGCATTGACTAGGGGTGCAGCTCTGCAGCTTCTTATTGACTTTGTTCAGAGATCAGGAGCTAAAACTGCATGCTGCACTTTGAAAATTTACCCCTAAGTATTGAGTTTTACCTCAGAATAATTTTTTTCCCAATAATTTAATAACCCCCTGAGAATGTGGTTTATAATGGAAATGCTGACATACTTAAACTTAATGCTAATCACTGAAAATTAGTAAGATCTTAAACAGAACTTGGGCAAAACCTGCGACTCATAAGTATCCTGTAGTTAATTAACTGGAAACATTTCAGAAATGCATGATCCTCAGAAAACACTGTGTTAGCAGTGGCCCTGTCAATTGTAGTATCATATTTTGTTTTATTCCTCAGACTTGCCATTATCTTCCAGTTCATAGGAGAGTACTTCAGAGCACCTGGCTATTTCCCAAACATATATGTGCTTTGTGGAATTGAGCTTGTCAAACTTGGAAGCTCCTGGTGAGGAACGTTCATATGCAATAATAACATGATGGATTCTTTAATATAAAAGTGTCAACAAGATTAGCGCTGTTACAATCTTGTTTGTTTGAGTAGGACCTCAGGAAAGAGCATCATCCAGTCTACAAATTATATTGACAATGTCCAGAACACTGATTTTGAGTTCCAGGCATGTTTGCTGTGTAACTTCCTCTTTCTTCTTCATATTTCTGCCCTGTGTTTCTTCATGGTTAATTCACTGCTGTGACCAACTAATAAATACCTTTTAAAAGAGAGGTGGGAGGGAATCAATGAGGAATATAGGAATTAGGAGATGGAAGATGAGTTTTGATTACACGGGTCAGAGGTTTGGGAAACAGACCTAAATTTTTAGCCCTGCAAAAAAGACTGGATTTTTGAACGTTATGGTTGCTTTGTGCTGTTTAGGTGGTGGCTGTGTTTTGCTGTACTGGTTTGGAAGGAGATTCACTGGATGTAATTGTTGGCTTTAGGTCTGGTCACAGCTTCTTTGCTCTCTATCGCATCTCCCCTGTTGTGCTACTCATACAGGAGCCAGTGAATAGGAAACACCAGTAACATCAGTATCTAAAATTTTCTGTTGTGCGTTCATAATCTCAAGTCTTAGCAATCTAAATCAAAATATAGTATATGAAATAGCATCTCCTTAGTGCAGCATTTTAAAGAGGAGTTTGAAGGAGAATTATGTGCTGGAGCTGTGGGTTTTTGCAGAGCTTGTGGAAGGCAGTGTGGGAGCAAGCATGTAGGTAAATTTGAAAACGGAATAAGTGCTTCTGTTTTCCTTTTAAAAAACCTGTTCCCCAAATACTAATATTTAATATTTTTAGTCACAGTGGAACTCATGAATGTCACAACCAATTTATACGATTTTCTATAAGAAAAACAAACAAAACCTGTGCATCTGGACTGACAAGCTGTATGCCAAGATTCAGCCAGATGCAATTTGAAATGTCCAAGACATTAAACATGCCCTGAAATTGAGCTTTTAATGAAAGTGCCATCTCAGTCTCAGCTCCAGTGAATGCCAGTGTAACACTCTGCAAGGAATTTATCATGCTAGATGTTAACTGTAAGTAGGCTACACTAATCTAGGAGTAAGTATACTGGAAGTCTGCAGAAGTTAATGCTCGGGAGGTGATATTTCCATCACATATCCTATTTTGCCTGTATACTTGTTTATAGTAATGTATTTTGATAACTACATCAATTTTACCAAACTTAAAAGCAAAAAAGAAAAGAAGTTGTGTGCTTGGTATGCATTGTTTTGCGTCTTTCATTAATTCTTGCTGGCGTTGTGGATGCTTAGGTGAACAATAGAGTAGCCTGTAAAGATCAATACCAGATTGCTGATAGTGCCTGTCTATTCAGAGTAGATTGTTTGATAAATGGTTTGGTCCATATGTTTTGACATTTGTTAGCTGTATAGCCCAGACCAACTGGTAGAACTGTAGTTTCATCATAAAAAGGAGGAGCAACAAATAAAATATTTCCCTTTTTGTACCAAAATGATATGTTGTAGTTTTAAGGCTGTAAATAGTAGATTTCAAGAGAGAAAAAAAAAAAAAAAAATCAAAAAGCTCAAGCTGTTAACAATTCACATGTATTTTTCTTAAGTTTTGTAATTATTGTCTATGAATACAATATATATAACTTGTACTTTATGGCTTTGAGGCTGAAAGGATTTAGATCTCATGAAATTTTTTTATGAGACATTTTATATCAGTGTCTCTGTATATTGGATCAAACAGGATCCTTGGAGAGAAATCCCTTCTGTGTTCCCCCAAAAACTGCCCTCCTTCAAAAATCTGGGAAATTTAATGAAAGATATGGAGAGACAAAAACATCAAGAACAGGTTCAAAAGTCAGTGACACTTCAGGCAAACCCCTAGAACTTTACAAGAGCTCAGATTTCGGTTCCTAGGACTTAGATTGAAATTGTGTTCGTTTTTGAAAAATTTTTCTTTTCTCTCAAATTCCATATAAAATTTGCTCAAGTGCAAAGTCCTTTACTTGATATCCACTTAAAAGAAGGACATTTTCCATGTAAGTAGTTGTAGTCATCCAACTCTTCTCTTTCGTTTAGCCTCAGAGGACCAAACAAGTCTATTTGTGAAAATCCTACGGCAGCATGTTCTGTAGAGTTAAAAGTATTTTTTGTAGTTACTGTCTAAATTTCAAGCTTTTTATGAGAGAATTTTATTAATAAATGTCTAAGTAAAAGAATAATGTTAAAATTGTAGGTAAAATTTTGAGTAAAAGCCCAGCCAAATTTAGAGACTAGAAAAAAAATATTTTAGAAGTGATCTGTAGTCCTTGTACAGGGAGACCTTGTACAGGTGAAAGGTAGTACTGTAATAGATATGGCAGGAAAAATACACTGAAAAATTATACCTGACATGCTTCAACTTTGAAAAATATTTTAGAGCCTTAGAACAGGAAAAAAATGTTTCTCTCCTCTTCCCCCATTTTGTGACTCTGACTTCATGCCATGAGGAAAAGGATGCTGTTGGTTTAAATGTCCCTGATCTCTAGAGCTTTCTTGGGGGTACAGTGCAGGAATTTCTTGCTGAGCATGTGGTGAAGGGTATCTAAATCTTGGTCCTCTACCCCTTGCCGTGTGTGACAGGTTCTCCTGTGCCCGGAGTTCCTTAGGCTGTTGGGAGTGCTGCTGTCTCTGCTGGGATTTGGAAAAATTCCTCCTCTGTCCATAACAGGATTAAGTTGGTCCCTAAAGGGGAGTGAAAAGGAAATTGCCCAGGGGTGATTTAGCACCTTGTGGATACTCTGGTGTGGGGCCTGGTCTCTGGTAGAGTAAAATAAACTGGTTTTAACTGAAATGAACTTCAAGGAAGAGAGGGAGTGGGATTAGAATTTCTGGAATGTTGGCCTGAGAACAATAAAGAAGGAGTTAGGGGCTGACAGTTTTCCTCCATAAAATGTAGAAGAACACGAAGGGAAAGGCAGTCTGAGCTGGAAGAGGTATTTCTGGGTAGATATAGGGATATATTTAATATAGGTAAATGCTATCCTGTGTATATTGTCCTCTTCCTACTTGTTTTGAACAACCAGAGGTAACTTAATATAGAATGGTAGAAAATGGGTGTCTCAGCAGGGGTTGGAAGGTACACATGTATTATTTGCTGTTTAAAGAATGGTGGCATGGTGTTTTGCAATCTGCTATCAGAGGATAATATTTGTCCTGGTTTTTTTTAAGAGTTGCAGGAAGAAAATGTTAAATGTCACTTTCTCCTGTAAGTAATCGGCAGTAAGTAGATGTAAGATTCCTGAACCACTGCTCTCAGAATAATCTTAAAATAGCCACTTTCTTGTTTTCCTGGTCTATATATGAAACAGGTGTATTAACATATTAATGATCAGATGTTATATTTAGCTCTGCATTTTAAGAATCTTTAGCAATGTGGAAAAGGATGATTTGACAGGCTTAATTCAACACTGGGCAACAAATAAAGCTTATAATGAAATTAACATAAATCATTAGCATTAATCATTCAGCATTATTGATAGCCATATAAAGAAATGTATCACAGCCCTGGAAGTAAAGAAGAGAAGAGCAATGTTTCTTGCCAGCTGTCCTGATGAGCTATGAGCCCATATGGTAGTGGTACTGGCTTTCCTTTCTAATTTTCCTCCTCTGCTTGAGCTGTCAGGAGCCCCTTTCTCCCCTTTTCTTTTTCCACAGGCGGCAGAGATAGCTTCTATCTCATTTTTTTGAAAATGCCAGCTTTTTAGAACAGGTCAGACTTCATCAACATCTGACTGTCACTAGCCATGTGACCAACACGAGCAAACTAGCTCGGTGACAATTAACATGCAGTCTACATTCATCATTTTCAATTTGGTAACCTTCACTTCTACTTACTATTTCATCAGCTCCAAGACCTAGTAAGAGTTCTCCTCATTGGGAAAAAAAAGTATTCTTAAAGTAGCATTTGGAAATCCTTTATTGGGAAATGTGTGTATTTAAAATTTGGTATGGAAAAAAATGAGTAAGTGCTGTTGTTCAGTCGCTATTCCCTGCATAGCTTTTTTCTGCTTGTGTGCTGCCCTCCCTCTACGCCCTCCAGTCCTCTGTGTGTCCTCCTGCCCTTTCCCCCCCAAAAGGTGAAAGAGTTGAGGTTAAAATAATAAATGCTGCTACTACTGTTTGTGCTTGAAGCATTTGAGAATCTAAAATTACTCAGTCATCCTCATTTACCTTAAGCTCAATGAAACATTAAGGAAATATGGGTTCTGGGATTAAGGAGCAGGACTGACAACATATCCCTAGAGCTATAATCTCATAGGCACTGCATACTTTCTTCATAGTTTTGGCATTTTTTCAAGTGTTAGACAAATCTTTATGATCAGCAGGGCTCAGGCTCAGTGCTGTGAGAACATGAGCCAAGTAGGTGCACTGGGGAGGTACCACAGAGTTAGAATCTTTGGATGGCAGTGATGAAAATTGCCTCCTTTCCCAGTGTTTCATATCTTTACCTGCTCCCTTTCATTTCTTTGTATGGTATGAGCAATTGAAATAATTCTGGCTCTCACTATCATCTCCATTTTCTTAGTTAGAAGGATGTGTAAAATGGCCTCAAATCAAGGAAAACATGCATATAAAAGCAACGTTTATATTTCTCTGTATTTTTTTACACTTTGTATTTGCCTTTAAAATGTCCAAGCACATGGATAGTAAGGCTTTTTCGTTCTTAATTCAAGATCACACAATATGTAAGGGATGTGGTTAAGCACTAGCATTGCATGATAGTACGGTACTGTCAGCTCTCCTTAAAATGCCTTTCTTTTTAAGTGTCTTGGTAAAAGGATCTGGTGTACTTAAATGTGTACTAAATTTAAGTTACTGGACTTTCTGTTGAATAATTAAATATCATTTTTCAAAGAAGAAGTTTCTGCCTTCTCTTGCCATAAAATAGTCTTCATTTTCAAGTTGGTTACCTTCAGAAGAGCATAAAGAAAACAGGTGTTGCAGGAAACACGTATGAACACAGAGAAGAACCCCATACTTGGTCACTCTTGGGCAATCATGTGTTCACCTCTTAAATTTGCATGGGGCCTTAATCTCCAATATAGAAATACATACCATTCCCTTATGCTCAAAGTCAGTGTTGCAAGGGAGCATAACAGCCAGGACTGGTATCCTATAGCACAGTGAATAGATCCCTTAATTTCATGGTTTAAAAAATACTTGAGTTGACCTCCGTATAATTCCTATATTTTAGTCATTTAGGTGTCATGGCTCAGTAATCATTCATTAACTATAGTGCTTTTCAAATGAAGAACTGAGATGAAAATTTTTCTTAATGATGACAAGTGATGTAATTTAGTTTTATTCTTATAGTAGTGCCCGCTAGCGCCACTGTAGTTAAGGGTCTGTCAGTGGTTCCATTATAAACCCCTATTTTCAGAGGGTTTATAACTCAAAAATTGATTTTAGACTTAAAACTGCTACCCAAGGTCTAAGTCCTGGAGCTTGTTTTTATATACAAATTGGTATTTTGGGGAGAAGAGGAGGAAAGGTTAATGATTACTCAACTATAAGAATAAGATTGAGGGTTTTCTCTTTTGGATTTGTATTTGTGCTTCTATCATACTAAAAAACACTTCATCCATCTCAACGCCAAGAAAAAAGGCCACTATCAAGTACTTTATGACCAAAGAAAGGCTGCAGATCTTATTAAGCACAGTGTAAGAATTGAATTGGGCTGAGGCTTGTAAAAGCAGGTCCATGGCTTTGAAAATCCCATGACATTTGATCAGAGGTTGAAATTCCTTTGAGAGTAGTTATTTAGGAGACTGAGGTAGCCACGAATCAAGGCCTCCCCCTTCTCCACAGATGTGCTGTTTTGCCTTGTGCCATCAAGAAGCTGCAACAAAGTTGGTACTAATATTATAAAGGCAATTTTCAGAGGAGCGTAAGGTACTTATCAGGCCCTAAATAGCATCTCTGGAATTGAGAATAGAAAAGTAAATATAGCAGTGGCTCGCTAAACGCTCATGGGAGGGAAGGAGAATGAGTTGGTTCCTGGCTGGAGCAAAATGAGGACTGTCCTGGTGGAAATGGGAGCTCCAGCAAGGAAACCTCTGTGACTTGGTACGTGGGGGTTGGCTGATGAGAGGAGGGAAAGAGGGGTTTTGCTCAGGAGGAGGGAATTGCTCAGGAGTCCTCAGAAAAAGGGAATAAACACATTGAGAGCATCCCAGGCCAAGTGCTACTCAGCTCCTTCTGATTTATCTCTAAAACCACACTTCTGAGCTGAGGGGAAACAGGGATGATCAGCTTTAAAGCTGTCTGTTTATTGGAAATCATAGTGATGCCTCACTGGAATTATGCTGTTAAAAATAATAATAAATTTAAAATAATGCCAAAGAAATAGTGGAGTTATCATATGTTTACTTTGGCTTACCTGATGGTCAAATCTCATTCTGTGAGTCTTTAAATATTGCTTCACAAGCATTAGAATTTAATAGGTGGAACCAGAACTTTGGATATATGAAGGTCTTGTATTTTTATGCAAGATTTGCATTAGATTCTGGAATATAATGGAATTTATAGTATAGGCTCACTACAGATGCATGTGTATTTTCTTACCATGTAAGAAACAAAAGAACTAAAATAAAAATCCAAATAGTTGATTTCAACTCTTCTCAAACAGAATTACTTATGCTTTATGTGTGGGAATTATTTATGATCAATAGTCCTGGTTTTTGTTTCCTGTCCAGGTCAGCTGTCAAAGATGTTGCTCTCAATTGGAGATGGAAATACGAGAATTGGCAGCTGTTAGATATGGATCTATCTCTCCAAAGAGAAAAAGAAGCGTGATAGATTTTGAGGATGTAAAGTTTTGGACCAGCTTTGTATTTTAGAGAGACAGTGCGGTGGGTTGTCTAAAACAATGTCCCTCAACCAGATCTATCTGTTTAAATACCCACAGTTATCCTATGGAGATGGTTGATCATTTTGATCTTTAGTAGCAATAATTTTTTACTCTTTTCTCATAATGACAGAATGAAAAATCTTCAAGATAGTCACATAAATGTTAAAAATTGTTCTTTCAATAGTTGATAATAAAAACCCTCCCACTAGATCCAAAGGTATCAATACACAAGAAAATGCATGTGTTTTAATCTTATTCTCATCTCTAAGAGACGTTAGAGAAATTCTTTGTTTCTCCTGGCAGCTTCTGGCAACTCATCACCCATTTCAATGTACTGTGCTGCAGAGAGGATACATTTCTGTACAGATGTGTATAAACTGGATATTTCAGGAGATCTGTTTGGTGCTATATCATGTATAAATGCAGAGCAGTATATGAGTCTTGTGTTAGAGAAAGGAGAAGAATAAAACATTGTCTCCTATTCCTGATTCATGGCCAACTCTGCCTCCTTGGCTACCCATGCTGGGCTGTCTGCAGATCTGAGGAATACTTGGGACTAGAGAAGAGGGGTAATATGTGGGAGAACAGTTCAGGACTGGTGGTTAAAAGCAGATGTAGTTGTTTAGTGATAGATGCTAATGTAAATTTAAGTTTACTTTTATTTTCTTTGCATTTCAGTCATTTATAAACCATGAAATTTAATGGAACGCTTGCTGCTAGTGTGGGTTATGGCTTAGTGAGCAGGTGTGTGCTGAAGCAGTGTATTATATATTTATACTATGAGTTTTACTGTGTATTTAAAAAAATACATATTTAAAATTACTATATTTCTTGCACTGAAAAATTCCATTGGAAATGTTTTGTGTTTTCCAGAATGGGATTAACACTGCAAGGACTGTAATCTCATGTTGTACCTACCAGAATTAAATTTAAGGTGCAGAATGATATCTCCTTTGTCAGAAGGAATTAAGAAGGTTAAAATGGAACACAACATTTAATTCCTGATAGCTTGCCAACTTTCAATACTGGCCTGGACTTTTGATGGATTAATATTACAAACTTCCAGTTATTTTTTTGTTATTGGTAAGAAAATATTTTACCATATAAAGCTGTTTAAAGCTGTTTTATAATGAAGAAATTTTTTTTATTATCTGTCACTGTTTTCAACTAGCCCCATTATTTTAAAAAAAGATATTTAGTAAAAGATCCATTCCAAAGGCTGACATCATTGTACTTTACCTTTCTTTTAGGACAGTTGTGGTAATATCTGAAAAATTTGCAAAGTTATGGAAGTAGTACAACAAAAGTAATTTTTTGATAAATTCTGTTAACTTTTGGATAAGTTATGCATTATGGATTAAAACTAGTTTTGCCGAAGAGTTTGTGACTAAACAGCCACCCAAAGATGATGCCTGATGATTGTTTTTATCATAAGGGTAATAATGTTTTTCTTTTCTGGGAAAACAGATGTTTAATTTTTTTATTATTTTTAAACTAGCCCTAGTATGCAGGCAATACAACTGACTGATATCCAGATGTGTGTGTAGATATTTGTCACCTCGAGTCTTCTGTAAGTGTAAGCAAAGATCTGCCCACTGAAATCTTTAGTGCAGGTGTAAGCAGAGATTTGCTTCTTTGGATGTAGGATCTTTGAATACCCACTGGGTAGGAAGGGGTTCAGTGCTGATGGCAGCAAAGCTTCCATCAGCACTGAATTATGAACACCATCTGAGGTGTCTCTTCATTGTTGAAGAGACATTCTTACACTGAATGTAAGATCACATGTTTGTGAGACTTATGCATTTAAATATTTGGCGTATTTGAATGAATCTTAATCACTGATTCATGTCTTTCTATCTGGTTAAAACTAGAGTGTAAGATCAGGACAAGATGACGCCATAGAAGTTGCACCTTTTTTTGGGGTTTTGGCTTACTTTCAGGACACATGTATTTCCCATAGGACCTGTTTTTTGTTGTAGGCAACATAATTAATTATATCATATAATCAGATACATTTTCCATTTAGAGACTGTAGAGAAGGTTCTATTGAGGAAAACGAGGTGTCTTAATTCGTCTGTACTTATTTCCAGCCATTTGCATATGTGCAAGCAGCAGGAATTGTGCTGGCTGGGCAGGGTGACCTGCAGTACTAGTGGTGATTATAGATGATGCTTCTCGTCTTGCATATTTAGGTTTGATCAATTCTCCTCTGTGCTCTTCTACCGAAAAAGGGTATTGACTTCCTCATGATCTGACTTCAGTGCCCACCAAATCTATTTGCTGAGGATTGGTACCTGCCAAGGAGCACGTTTCAGTGGTTTTCTGCAAGCAGCATTAGTGGCTTCCCAGTTCCTCATTCAGTTTTCAGTGCTGCTCCTGTCTTATGTCGGTGTGATTTAAGAGCAGTTCATCTGAGAACATCACTGCTTTGAAATCAGCAAAAACAATGTTTAAAAATGCTGCCATTCACTTTTTTGATCTAGTATTGGCATAATAACTTCTATATTAAGGTCTTAATTTGCTCCTTCCTACAACTCAAAAAAAATTGTTGACAAAATAAATGGATTTTAGGGTGTAGCATGAAGTCACTGTTTTCCTTGAGCATTTAAGAAGTGTAGAGAGTTAAGGACTAGCACTGGTGATTGGAGGAAGGTATTATCCTTAGGTGATTGGTTTGCCAGTTTGTGCTACATGAAATTGATGTTGACAAAACATTCTTTGAAAAACTTCATAAGGTGCTTCATGTCGCAGACCCATTCTGCTTTTGTCTTGCTAATCTAAAACCAGCATAAAGAATAGGCAAGGGTTACCACCCTGTGTCCCACCTGTTGTGTGGTGTTCAAGCAGACCCAAAATGTGCCATTACAGTCACCAGGAGCATGTGTATCCATTAAAGGTACTGGGAATGAATCACGGAGTTATGAGTAATGGAAATTGAGTGCTTAGACTTATTTTAAATGCAAAAGTTTTATCACTGCCTCTGTAGTCTGGTGGGAATAAACAACAGTATCTGCTCAGTGAATGCATTTGTGCTCTGTACCTTTCCTAATTATCGAACTGAATCAGCAATTTAAGATTCAATAACAAAGATGTCCAGATATTCAGATACCTGCTACCTGCTTCTACACATGGGTAACACCAAAAAACATGTGCTTTTCAGTAGCAAAATCACTGGAGAAGAAAAGCCTTTTTTTATTTTTCTTAAGGTTTAAAACCTCCAGGGCAGTTAGAAAACCATGTTTTTCATTGAACTGTGTCTTTTTGAAATTCACAAGCCTGACATGTCATTGGCATGACGTGTCTCAGTCCGTTACACAGAAATGCCACATTACACTGTGTGACGTGACAGGCTGACAAAAAGGGACACGACGCACCAGCCCAATGGGATGTCAAGCCTGAGAAATTTAAGCCATGCTGTTGCTTAAAAAAAAACACAGAGCAGCGAGGGGGGCACACTCCATGCTGATATTCAGTACTGTTGGATTTTACACTTTCTGTAAGGTTTTCTTGGTTTGGTCAGGCTTCCCTCTTGTGTTTGCTAATAAGCCATGCAAATACAAGTTTCTGCTTTTGTATGTTTTATCTTGTGGCACAGTCTTGAGTTCCTCCAGAATCCTTGGCAAACCTTTGCAGAAATCCTATAGACTGGGAGTGGTTGTGACATGGGGGTCTGAGTTCCAGAAGTGCTTTGCTCTACATTTGGGATTGCTGCACGCATAAACAAGGATTGTTCAAAGATCACGGTGATAACGTGACATGCTGTAAGTCACAGTTCAAAATCTGTGAAGGGCTTAAAATTTTTTTTAGTCATGTTTTGCTTCAGAAGAAAGTCTAGTTAGAACAAAGTCTATCCAGGGTAGGGTAAATGGAAGGGTGAGAGAGCTTAAATGAATTAAAAGATCATTAATAGACAAGTTTTTTTTCCTGGAAAATGCTTTCCCTTGATACTTGTTTTCTTTAAGTAGCAGCAAAAGTATTTCAAAAATCTCTAAAGAGTTTAAGAACAATATACTTAATTACTATGAGTAATTTCAGAGCTAATTAATGTGATAAATCTCTATAGTGAAATGTTCTTAGCTACTGATCAACATGAAATAGATTGAAGTCAGTGCAGATGTATCTTCCAGTTAATTTTACATTTGCTGTGGAGTGGTGAAAATGAGCATGTAGGCATATGTACACATCTTAGTTCAGAATCTGAATATTTGGGGTTGCATCATGTATGTATGCTTTTAAAGCAGTCATTTATGTGCAGATTTTGGCATGGATTATTTTAATACATTGTAATAATGGGTTGATTATAATAGACAAATTAAATTTAGTAATCTTAAAAACCTGGCACGATTGTTCATCTATTTAAAAATAATTCACTTATAGGCAAAGAGTGCAAGAAATAAATTGCTGCATACACTTTTGTGAGTTTCTTTGTATTTTATGCATTGTAAAAATTTTATATAGAGATGATCTAAAATTGTTTCTTCTCAGTTTCTAAACATATGGAATGAACTTTGACTACGAGAGCATAAATCATCTAAAATACACTTTTGTAATGTTAGTGGGAGTGCTTCTATAATTCCTGGTAGTAAACAATATCCTTCTCTCATCAGTATGCTTGGAACTGATGAAAGAAGTTGGTCTGTAAGTGCAAATTCTGCTTTGCAGAAATATTTTCCATCTTTTGCAAATAGACTTTGCTGAAATATGATTGGTTTCTGTTTATGTGCAGCCTTTCCATTGACTTAGGTGTACTTTGGATTGTGTCCAAGAATATATTCTTTTTTCAATCAGAAGTCTGGTTCTAGTTTAAGCCAGCAGTACTGTGGAGAATCTTTTTTTCTTCCCAAAATGTTCATACCCAGTTCCTAAGACATGGATGCAGTGTGTGAATAATTGTCCATGGCAGGTCCCTCTGACCTTCCACACCTTTATTTCCCTGTGTGAGGGCAGGCAAAGCGTCCGAGGCTGTGTCCTGTGGATGTCTCATTGAGTGTGCTACCGAGGGCTCGAACTCCCACCCTTTAGGCCATCTTGTACCAATGGCCACAGCGAGAATAATGAAGTACAACATCAGAGAAAGGGGCTTGAGCACCAAACACTTCTCTTTTTCCCCAGGGAACAGGGGAGAACCTTGAGGAGGGAAGCAGAGGCCAGGAGGAGGCACCAAGAGATGTCATTGCCAAGCAGAGCAATGGATACTTGGTACCTGCGCTGCCTCTTTACCACTGCAGTAAAAATTACAGACTGCAGTTACCTGTTCTGTGAAGCTGAGGGCCAGCGTTTTGGGGAGGGAGTAATCTTTACACAAATGCATGTATGCATGGATTTTGACACGTGGAACTGGAATATATAAACCAGTGTGCGATTTTTGCACAGAGAGGAGTAGAAAGGTGGTTGTAGAATTGTAAAGTCTGGCTAACCTGCACTACCTAAATTGTTTAGCTTGTCTTTTGTTGCAAAGGCATCTAAGTTCTGTTGCTGAACTTGATACCACCAAACTAAAGTCTGGAGCTCAGACTTTCTGCAATTACTTCTGCATAACGTGGCTATTAAGGCTTGCTAGTGCAGCTGCTGCTGTGCGACCTCTGGGTGGAAGGCTTCAAAATTAAGTTTAAAGCTATTAAAATTATTTTTTAAGACTTCATGCATGCAGGCTTATGTGGTAGTGCACCTATGCTACATATTCAGTGAGAAATGAGAAGACTATACAGGTATCCTGTATTTTTCAAATGGAGGTAAATGACTAATGTCCCTGTATTTCTGAAGCTGGACTTTCAAACATTTGACTGTTTTTATCCAGATCCAGTTCTACCATTCTCAGCTCCTCAGTGTAGCTCAGCCTCTGAGCATAATGAACCTATTAGTATTTTATGAATTGAACTCTTTTTCTCTTGGGGGAGGGAGGGCCTCCTGAGTATGTTAAGCAAAGCAGAATTCATATGAATCACATGGCTGAATTACAGTACACCTACTTATGCCCTTGAACTTTATGATCTGCTGCAAAAGACACGAACATTTGAAAAGGTATGATCTGGGATCAGCACTCAATACGTCAAACATTAATCAAAGCTTACGAAATGCAAGTTTGTTATGGAAACAAAGAGAAACACAGAGTCTGCTGGAACTCAAGTCCCTGAGATATTCAGGAATCCTGCTTTGAGAATTTTATAATCACTTCCAAAGTACATTTTCTTAAAGTTCTCTGGTGTTTTTAATTTCTCTATTTTGAATTCTGTTTGGAGAACCCTAACCTTTTACCTTTAAATTTAATGTTGATACGTATTCCTGAAGCACAAGAAGGATTTGAAACTATAAAGCTTAATGATACTGCTTTGGATTTTTAGCTTAAATGAATAAGAATTCTTTTATGGCTTATGGTGTAAGTTAGCTTGATATGTTTTGTTTTGTTTTTTTCTTGAAGGTGTGGGTGTCAGTTGTTTCTCCCCCAACACCCTGTTTTTGTTTATTTGGGTTTTTTTTGGTTGGTTGGTTTTTGGCTTTGTTTTTTTTTTTCTGTACATGTGTATTGGTGGGGGGGGTTGTTTTGACTTTTGTTCCTGTTATGGCCAAGTAAAATTCACCACAGCTGCTTTGGCAGAGGCTGTGCTATTTTGAAGACTTTGATTTTAGCCATATCCTTTTTGTTATCATATTTTGAGGCATAAGATATACTTGGGGTTTTTGACTGTGACTTTTGGAATCTTAGCATTTTAAACAATGTGTCCTTGTGTCTGAAGGACTGATTTGTTGGGTTTTTTTGAGTTTTTATTTATTTATTTATCCAGAGCCTTTAGCCTTCTTAGCTTTTATTTGCACAACATTATACATGCAATTTGCAGATTCAAATGATGATAAAGGTGCTCTTTTTGCTGGACAAAGAAGCTCAGAATTTGCACCCTCATTCACATAACAGTGTAGCACATGAACTGAGTGGCTCCAAATTCTGCTTGAGTAGAAGCCTCGTAAAGCACAGGAACTTTAAAAGTGCACGTATGTTTTCTTAAATCTGCACAACATGATACGCTGTGAAGACAGCATTCAGCTGCATTTGCTCAGAGAGCACACTGATAGACAGATGGGCTTAGAGAACAGAAGTGACAAATGTCATAAATTTCTCTTAAAAGTGCTATCATTTCTGCTACTTGCTTACATATGTTTTCAAGCATGACTGTCTTAAGTGTTGCTAAGTTGCACTGATAATTCAGTTGCACCTTGGGGTTTTCAAGAAAGGGTTAAATTCTGCAAGAATTCTGTTACTCTTGAGTTTTCCCACTGATTCACACTCAGCTGATAGAGTCAAAGCAAGATTGTTCAAGTGACCCTGCTCACTGGACAGATAATTACACTCTGAAAGAATACAGGTTGTCATGGTTTGTTTGGTCTGTTTGGTTTTTTTAGTTTTCAGTTGGAGCAGATTGCTGTGAGTGTCGTTTATTTTCAAAAGGTTTTTCTGAGCACAAGTATAAACAGACCCTTTTTTAGATTGTTCTCACTTGCTATGAACTCCTTCTAGCTCAGGAAGTTGATCACTTCTGTTGTGACAGTGTTCCCAGAGAGCATTATAAAATATGCTAATAGAATCTTGCCTAATCAATTGTATTTGCTCTGGGTTTCCTTTGTTAGAATTCCCTCCTTTATTAGAGGAGACCTTGTTCAAAAAAGAAAAAAACAACAAACCTCTCATGTTATCTTCTTCCATTTCATAACCTCAAACATAAACAATTGAATTTCTCTTGAGCTCATAAACCACCTGACCAAGAGCAAACAATGGAGCTGTCCTAAGATGAATTTTCCTTCAGGAAACATCAGGTGGAAAGTTACCCAGGCTGGCTGAACTTGCTCAAGGCTTCTGCTAGCTACCACTCCTGAATGAAGGCTTGGGATTAAGCAGCTGCATGTGAGTGTACTCACTGTGGTTGTGTTTAAAGTAGGGTTCCCATCTTGAACTGGCTGGATGTTTGTTCACCCCTGAGCCTGTAAACTTGCGCTCGATGTGATGGCTCTTCCTATTCAGACTGAGGAGCTCATTAACTTTTCAAACTGAAAAATACTTTCTCCATCTGATGAGGAGTGTTTACTGTATTTTTAGAGTTGGTTTGATGGGAACTGTAGATAAATGCCCACCTAAACCAAGTGACACCCAGGGAATGATATGTGTCCAGGCAGCTGAGCTGTGACAAGTGAAAATGGGAATTATTTCCCTTTCCTTTGCCTGAAGCATACACAGGTAAAACAACCAGATTAGATACTTCTTGTGATCATTTCACTTTTGTTTCTTCAGTGAACAGTGCCTAAAGCGTGTACTGTCTCTTGAATGTGTACAACTTCCAAAGGAGGTAATGTGGGATACTTTAATTTGACCAGGCTCTCAAATTTATGATTAAATCCTGATGTTAGTACGAGGCATGGGGAAGAAATGTTATGTGGCCTGTACTCGTTACAATTCCTTTTCAAGTGTAAAGTGCATGATTATGACATTGATTTGTCACACAGAAGAGAATTAGAAGAGCATTCGTTAGTATGTTTTGGAATTATTTTTTTGAATGATTTTGAAACTAAAGTGTGGTCAGATAATTACTCCTAACCTTTGAAGCATTGCCAAGCATAATGTTATATTACTTAAGGCAGGAATAGTTTTAAGAAGGAATCTGTGGGCTTTTTCCATAGCTATTTACTGATGACAAAAGGTAACTGAGAGATGGACAACTGTAAATGTGCAGAAAATGTGTTCAAATGCAATCCTCATGGGTATCTTCTTTCTCTTAAATTTGCTCTTATGGTATCATATGCAATGTATGATATCCTGTGGGATGATTAACAGCGCTGATGTGCCGGGAATAACCAAATGACCTGGTCCTGCATGGCTGTGGTGTAGGTAGTGCAAGATGTTTACAGTCCTTGCAAGGGAAATACATTAAATGAAGACTGTTTCTCATTTTAGGCGTGGTGTTCACTGGGGTTTTTTCTCAGTAAAAGGCAGTATTAGCCAGAAGGTAACAGTAGTGGACTTTACCTTGGTGTAAGTTAATTGTAGCTTCTGCTAAGGTGCTATCTGCATGGGTAGCTCTGAGCTTTTCTGGCCAGTGTAAAACTTCTATTTTCCTTTTTTTTTTTTTTTTTGGTTGGGTTTTTTTGTTGTTGTTGTGCAAGTGTGGAAGGCAAAAAGCTCAGGCGATGACATTACTGTCACCTGCTTAAAACAGTATGAAGTTCTTCAAGAATCGGCATAATCTCCAGGGCTCACTGTTTTCCATGAAAGCATTTATTTCAGTCAAAATACTTCACGTTCTTCCCTACACAGACATTTCAAGAAAAGTTAAAAACATGCCATTTTAAAGGGAAACCTTACCTTTCTTTACAGATATACCTGCTTTTAAGTAGACTGTGCCATTGTGGAATGAAATCACAGACCTTATTAGGAACATATGATTCCCATGGAAGGTAAATAAACTGAGATGCTTCTAATAAAAGTTGTAATTGAAACTGCTTTAGATTGGTGAACAAGGCTTTCTGTTCACCTTCTTGATTTTTAATTCATTGTTTTATCTAGCATCTTTTCTCAGTAACCTACCCTTTAAATATGTTTAAATTAAAACCAAGATAATGTCTCCCTTTTTTTATTTTTTTTCCTGCTTTATTTTCTTTTAGTTTGTATGTGTGATTTGCCTTCTCAGAGCAAGGGGAAACAATCTTGCCCATCTGCTTGTAAAAGCATGATGAATCTTTTGAATATGCGAATGTAAGATCTGTTGTTCAAGATGTCATGTTTTTCCCTCTGTTGTTAGCTGGGAGACAACACGGAATACCCTGATTTACCTGTGTAATCCCAGTGTGTCTCAGGTGCCAGGACTTGCTGTTGAGATCAGCATGTCTCCTGTCAGAAATGGTTGGAGTGAGACAGGGACGGCACGACCACTGGGCGCAAAAAGCTACAGAGGTCAGGTTTCAAGGACAGCCAGCGTGGCAGTGATGTGGCAGTGACAAGTTGTCAAGCGAGCAAATATGAAAGCGGGGTTGGGAGGGAGGGAGAAGGAAAAAAATCGTGTCATTCCTGATGAAATATTCAGCGTAGCAGGTAGCAATAGGCTGAATGGGTTGCACTCATGAGTTTGGGGATTGCTTGCAGTGGAGAGGTGTCCAGGGGCTGTGAATGCTCTCTGCTGCCCTGATGGCTCTCCACAAGAAATGCCCAGCATAAATTGTCTGCTTTAAATTTTTGATTAAATACTGCACTCCTGTTTATAGGAGTAGCAACATCAGGCTTGGGTCAGGCACCTTTTAGAGCCCTAAACTGCTGGTAAGTCACCCATATAGGTCCTTGAGTAGCTATGGAATGATGTGTTGTGGAGAAATTTGGAAGGAAAACTGTAATAATGATGCCAGTTCTGAACGATCATAAATAATCATCATTAACAACTCTGCTGTGGAATTTTGTTGGTTTGTTTTTAGACACTTCTCATTTTATTTTGAATTTTTCATATTGTATTGAGTTGAAACACTTCTGTTTGTAGTTCTGTGTACTCCATAGTATATGAGAGAATAGCATACTTTATTTGTCCCTGAAACAGACCGCAGTAATATGGTGACTTTTATCTCCTGGCATATTTGCAGAGTTCTTGATACCAGTTTTCTTAATGGTAAGAGCTTTTCACTACATGCACATTATTCCTTAGATCAGTGAGACTTTCCCCAGCCTGCATATGTGTACATGCACACTAATCCTGCATGCATATGCAGAATAAATGTTAATTTAAGATTGATTAGTGTAATCTTATTAAGAATAAATACAGCAAGAAGTCTGTCATGATTCCCAGTGAAGTCCTTGAAGAGCTTGCTATAATATAAGGAAAAGTGGTGTATTCCTCTGCTGCAAGTATGTCTGCATGTTCTGCTATGTGGGATTTAGCAATTTAGCAATCATAGTTCTTTTTGTTAATGTGCACAATTGTTCTGAAATTAGTAAACATGATCCAATGCTTTATTGTGGATATACATGGAAAAATGTTTTAAGTATGTCTTGTGTTTTAAACTTCTTCAGGGTGTGCTTTTAACTGCCATCAGTTACTTTTTAAGTTTAACTTTTCATTTCTTGACATTAGGGAGCAGCTGTATATGGACAACTAGTGATGCTGAAGGAAGAAATAGAAATTTCTCTTTACTATCCTACTCTCTTCTTTCTATCTAAAACAATTTAATTATTTTTTAATTCATCTGCAGCTGCTTAGGTTATAGTTGTGGTAGTGGAGGAGATAGAAAGAATAAAACCAGCCTAAATCCATAGTCAATAAGTCAGTATTTAAAAATGGATAAATATTACTTTTTAGCCTTACAGAAATAGGCTTTAGTTGCTTGAGAACATATATGGAAGGAAAAATTCCGGAGGCAAAATGGTCTTGGAATGAAAAGAGAAAACAAGTTGAAATGAAAACAAAGCGATGAAAATGTTTAATGGTTCAATGTGGGTTTGTCTCATGAAAGAGCAATATAGCTAAAGAATAACCTTAACAATTTAAATATAAAAACAGACAGAAGAAAAATGACAGGAGTCAGTGTGCAGAGTGAATGAGAGGAGCTTGCGGGGGGGCTGTCAGATGGGATCTCGTCCACCTGAGGGCTGGGAGCATCAGCATCTTTGCCACAGCAATGCTCGAGCAGCCGCGCTCGCAGCCAAATCCCCGCGTCTGTCTTGCTGTGGAATCTTGGCAGTGGATTCTCAGAGCTGCAAGCTGGCTCTCACACTGCCACGTGCTCTCACTCCCTGCTGATGCATACTGCAGGTGATAACACAAAGATATCGAAGACTTTTCAGTCAGTCTCCCTCTCCAGAGCTGCATGGCTTCCAAATAAACAAAAAAGTGCAACAGAGGCTTTTGAGGTGGCCTAAAGCAAAAGACCCCAAACCATAAATGTTGAAATCCAGTGAGAAATTGTTCAATATTGATAACCTGGGTATGTGGTATGTTCTTTTCTCAGCATCAAGCTGGCATCTGAAGTGCCTGTAAAAGAGAATTTGGACTCTGATTTTCAAAATGCAGATTTCTAGGGTTTTTTTACTTGTAAAGTTTCCTCGGAAATGTAAACCCATGCTTCCCAATAATGGAAGACCTTTTCAGTTACCACATTATGAAATATGAAATTTTTCATTTCTAGAAAAAAGGAATTGGGAAGGACACTCACCCCCTGCTCCAGAGGACTGCTCTGCCCTTTGTACCCCCTCTATTTCACTGATTGTTTAGGCACCCTGTAGGAAGTTGTGCATTTGTGTATATTGCTTAAAAATTGTGAAACTACCCATTAATTATGACTTACACATACACTAATTAACCACGTAATTCTTCCTTTATGAAGGGCTGAAATTGATTTTTTGTTTTGTTAAATTTAATATTCAGAGCCTTTACACACTCCCATTATGTTCTAGGGGATGTGGTGTAGTCTCTGGTCTTGTCTGAGAGTTAACGTGCTTCCAGGTTTGTTGGTTTGGTCCTTGCTGAAGAATAGTTGAGTATCTGCAGTTTTCAGACACTCGTTCCTGATGGGTCTGGCTGTCGCTGATCTTCACCTTGTGAAGACTGTTCTCACAAGCTTCTTTTTCTATGAATAAGTGATAAAGTGCCAGTCAGTGCTGTCTTTAGGGTCACTTTGGAATTCAGTTTTCTGAAAGATGGCTGGTAAGGGATATTTTCGTTCATATGAGAATGAAAAGTTGTTGCAGCAATCTCATGTGTATTTCTCCTGTGCCTGTTGCAAACAAAAATACTGGGAGAGAGAAAACTGCTTGTTTGTCTGTAGCCTATTTACTTCACTCCTTTTAGAAATGAATGTTTTGCCACCTTGTGAGTTTTACCTGGGAGAACTTGCAAATCCTACCCAGTGTCTGTGTAAATTACACAGTGACGGCTTTGGCCTTTGTGTGGAGAAGCACAGCAGTGATTATTTTGCATAATCTCCATAATTTCCTTATTTTAAAGATCTGACTCGGTCAAGTATTGAAGCACATGCTCACTTATGGCTATTTTGCTTCACATCAATGAGTTTGTTTTGTTTTGTGTTTTTAACACAGCTAGAAAGAAATCAGAGGCCTCTAAAAATCTAAATGTAAGTCTGTAGGGAACTTGACAAAACTATAATTTCACCAAATCCTGTTAGTGCTCAGTGAAATCCCGTCTGAGTCATGTCTTACAGCAAAAACACCTTGTAGGTAATGTGTGTTCTGGCTTGCCAAGCTGGTTAAAGAAATCTCTCGTTGTCTGCACTGCAACACTCAGTAGTGTGTATTACTAATAGAATAAAATGAAAAATGTATTTCTCTAACACTGTCATCTCTCTCTCTGACATGCATCTTGAGATGATTTGCAAATGCTCAGTTGTGTAAGTGGCTTACAGAGGAAAATCCGTTAGCCTCTAATATTATGCTGATGCATGGCCAGTTGCTTGAACCCATTAATGAAGTAATCTCTGATACTCTAGTAAATGGTATTCTTGCTCTTGGATACTGCACATTTTGTTTCAGGTAAAATCAACATTAAAGACTTTGAAAGAATTTTAAATGGATTATGGCCCTTATCCTACCTTTTTCTCATATGTACTTTGAGAGAAATTAGGAAGCTTGCTGTCCAAAGCAAAATGTCATATCTCTTTTTTTTTTTTTTTTTTGATTCATGCTAAGGCAAGATGAGTAAAATCTTGACTTTGCTTTTGGCTGACCACTGAAGCTAAATAGCATACTCTACACACAGAACAATCTTTTAAAACAATATACCAGGACATTGTATTAAGCAAAAGGTAGTTTTTCTTTATTTCCCTTTCTATCATCACTGATTATGAAAATAGTTTTGTGTAAGTACAGATTCTCTCTCCCTTATAATTAGCTACCTCCTGCCCGATTCCTTAATTAATGACATAATTCAGTGTTCCAGACATCTCAATCACTTCCAGGGCAGTGAAATATGATCAGAGATGCCTGGAATGTGTGTGGCAAACCCCCAAAGTGAAGGTTGTGCCTGTTGTGTTTTCCTATCAACAGAAAAAAAAAAAATGCTCTCAATCTGGATGATTTTCATCTCTAGATTAAAGAAAGAGCAATTGAAAAGCTTTGGAGAGAGAGAGAGAATAAGTATAAAACTTCCTAGAAACAGCAAAAGCTCTGGTAATCTTCCTTAAGCTGTCTCAGGAGTCTCTGAGTGCAAGGTACTACTGCCCACTGCAGAGTGTGGTACAGAGGTGGGGAAGCAAATCTCCATGTGCCACTTGTCTCATTTTTGGTTTTTTCTCCTTTTTTCTTTTTTTTTTTTTTT
>VZRO01004981.1:77479-99952 GCA_013397915.1 Daphoenositta chrysoptera | reverse complement strand
CATTTAAAACCCAACCCATTACACGTGGCCAGGGATGAACAGCCCTGCTTCGCTGCAGAGGCAGCAGACACTGGGGTCAGGGATAGAACACCTTCCCAGCCCTCCAACCCTCCATTCTGTCACCTGTGCCCAACACCTGCTGACATCTTTCCTTCTGACAACACGTGCTGGGTCTGGACAACACAGAATTCTTGTCACTGTCCACAGTCTCCAACATCCACCTACGCTCCCCACAGGCTGTTTAGCAGGGAGAGCTGAGGGCTCGGCTGATGCTTTCATATCAGCAAAAAGGCTTATTTTTTCACAGCTGTTTTTTTGCTTGGCTAAAAAACCCCTTGTAGGAGTTGTCAGCCAAAGAAAATTAGTGTGTTCTCTGCCATGGAGCCTAATTGGTTTTTCCTCCACTGACAGATCTTCAAGCTAAATTTAGGGAGCCAGGAAAATTAGGCTGAATGCTCTTTGGCTGAGACTATGGCCTACTTCCCATACACACAGCATAAGCATAGGGAAGGGTTCCTTTAATTCACTTCATGCTGCAAAACTTAAGATGTATATTAACTGTGTGATCAAAGGTATCTTTAGAGAGCAACATCATTCAACAAAGACAGAAAACTAGATCTCCAGTGAGCAAGACAGAGATTTCATTCATTTCCACAAATGAAGCCAATTTATCCCCAGCTGTCACAATTTGTCTGATTGCTTATCTCACACTTAGCTTTGCTGTACTGACAATTTACTCCTCTTTCACAATACATTATGAAATCAACACCTCCTGGAACCAAACAACTGTGAAAGAAGTTGAACTTTGATTTAAACCATCAAGTTTTCTGACCTCTTGTCTATAAATGAAAAAAAAAAACTACCTGAAAATATTACCCAAACACAGATTGTGCTGATGATGCTTTACTCCTTGCTTTTAAGCACAGCACATTTGTGGTTATTCCTGCAAGCATGACTTCCAACGTTTGGATCTAGAATTTCCTTACCTTGCATAATGACTTGAAGCATCAGGCTCAGTATTAGCCTATGAAGTTGGTATATATCAAACAGTCCTACTCCCTAAGCACTAAATCACAGTTAAATTACCAGGCAGGAAGAAAGCACATCCTGGTACACACGTTTTCAACATTTTGATACCCTTGCACTAAAGTGAATTTTATGCCTATTCTCCATCCCTCACAAAAGGGGTGAGTTTAACAGAATACGATCAAGCATCTTTTCATGCTATAGGTCATCTCTTTGGTATGTATGTTCTCCCTGACTGCACTTGGCTGGCTTTCTTTTGACTTATCTCACCAACCTGTTGTAGGTTATCATGTATGTCCTCATATCTCTTTTCAGTCAGGGTTCTGCAGCCATTTTTCTCCTTGACTCCACAGGGTGTAACATCAGCTGCAAGCCAACAGGATCTGCTTTCTACCCACAGCTTTCCTCGCACACACACTTTCCTGTACTCTCTCCTTGGTGGAATTCAAATATCCAAGAATAAAGCCAAAAATTATTAAAATATAGAGTTGCTTTCTGCCTCCCAAACAATCTCCATTTCATAATCAATTGCCATTTTTCTCACCATAACAATGTATCAATTTGGGTTACCACAAGAATATCACTATCTCCTTTTACTAGGGCCTCTTCTGAGCCTGCACTTCTCTACTGGTTTTCTGAAAACTTCTGTCCATCTCAGTTTCTCACTGCTAACAAAGAAAAAAACTCTGTTTCTGCACTTACAGCTTCATACTCCAGTCACTGCACCATAAAACTCTTAAACTTCAACCATACAATTCCCACCCAAATGATGCAACATTTGTCCATCTCCTTTCACTGCTTCCATTTCCAAGTTCTTCATTCACTTGGTTTTGCTCAAGTTAAAACTATGCACAGGTTCTCAAAGTGTGTTATCAGTTGAAACCCCTTCCTGCAGCAGCACACTCTTCTTTTGAAATCTCTCTTTTAAGTGTTTTCTGCTCACCACCCCTTTGCAGCACCCTTTGTCTGAGGGTTGGTGTTGAGGCATTGAAAATCCAACACTCTGTATCCAGCCATGACAACCAGATGATGACCCACTTATGTTCCACATCTCTTTTCTTTGTCTACTTTACTGCTAGGTGATGAGATAAATGAGATAAAATAATGAGATAAAATAATGAGATAAAGATCTCATTTTCAAAAAAATAAAAATGATAATGCCATGCATGACACCACATCGAAGAGAGCATTTGTGACTATTCTATCTGATTTGTGACTATTAAGAGAATTTTAGATGTGGATTGTAGAAAGTTTTTTAAAATCTTCGTGATTAATAGAGAACGTTAATGTAAGTACTAGCCATCAGGCTTAAATTCCTGTCTTCATCATCCCTTCAACCTGTGGCTCAGGCTAAACAGGAAAATCTCCTTTAAAACCTGCTGCTCTCTCATGTTCTTTGAATAGTAAAATGTTCAAAGGTCCATCCCATAGGATTATAGACACTGAACAATACTTTAAGGAGTTCAGGATGGGCCAAGGCAGTCCAGAAAGGCTGCAAAAACAAGGGGCAAAGGCTAGATTTTGGGGACAACACAGTGGACTTTCCTCTATTTTCCAGTTCTTGGCAAGAGGTATTTTATAAGCTCGCTTGGAAACTGTTATATATTTGGCCATTAACATTGAGAATGATTACCAATAGTCTAGACCAGGAGAAAAGAATATTGGGGAAAAATATGGCCCCTTTCAGATTCTGAAAGTGGGTGGAAGGAGATATTTCAATTCCCAGAAAATGACAAGGCTCCAGCCTTCTAGGAAAAATTATACTCATACATTCCTACTCCTTTCCTCCTTGAAGAGAGTTGCTGAAGAATGCAGAGGAACAAGAGTTCAAAAACAGTCAGGTCAGGAGTTGTTCATAATTATATCCCTTTCATCCTCAGGATATTAGTTTTAAATTCTCACCCTGAGTCCTTTTAAATCTCGTGATTTTTCTCCTACATCTCATCACCCTCGAGTGCAGTGACAAAGACACAAAATGTGTCTTTTAACATGGCCATAAGTGGCTTTTCATGGAGACATAGATAATAGCTTATCTGATTTATAGAATGATTTTCTTGCCATGGGTTTGAAAGCCTGAAGAGATGGAGGATCTCTTCTTCCAATACTTTACTTCATGCACCAAGATAAGATAGTTCTATTGGAAAGAATATAAGTCAGCCCAGTCCCAAAACAGTTGCATGACTTTCTAGAGATGAAATACAATAATTCAATGCTGGAGAAATTAAAACAAAACAATCTTCCATCGAATTGAATTGCATCTTTCTCATCCCTTCTCAGGTAACAAAATCAAAAGCAGCAGCTTTTGCTACCCTTCGTTACAGCAAAATGCTATAATCACGTAGCTGCACCACTCACAGCCAGCAGGAATGGATTTGACCTTACAGGTTTTATTTGCTCTTAACACACCCACACTTGCCAGCCCTCCTGGACTTCTCCATCTCCAATTTACACCTTCATGTCTCATATGAAATAAATTTAATATCACATTCCCAAGCAAGACCTGGAGCTTTATTTTGACTGCTATACAATAATACTTCTATTAATACTTTTACTACCATAGGTTTATATAGGTCATGCCACAAACCAGGAATTGTTTTTTTTATTTTAGGGGAGAGCATTAAAAACATACTGTGACAAAATAGAGACTTATAGCTACATGATTTTGCAGACTGCCCCACTAACATGAACGCAGGCCAACTTTTCTTTTTGCTTTGTTTTTAATTACATTGCTAGACAGACCCAACAGCTATTTTGCAGTATTGAGTTGAAACTTTAGTTTCTTCAGGTCCACATCCTATGCCTTTCAGCTACTCTTGACCGGCAGAACTCTAGCAGTTTTTCAACCGTAACCCTCATCCTTCAGCCATTACACAGGCTATGTCAAAATAGAGACTTGTGTTTCCTGCCCTGGTGATACAATACATTTACAGAAAACTATATGCAAGAGAAGGCCAGATGACAATTTCAACATGAAGAAACAAGAATGAGTTATTTTCTCTCTCAATCCAAAGTTACTTTGTGGCATTTATCTCTAGTCCATGGTCTGCAAGCTAAATTTCAAACAAATTCAACATAAATACTTTAATGAATTTAAATGCAATTAAACAAGATTAAACTTCTAGCAAAGAAAATCCCTGTGGAGTTGATTACTAGTAGTTAAGAAAGGATGCCTAGGAAAAGATATAGAGTGTCATCTTTTACTGTTCTTTAGTCATCTATTACCAGAAACATTAGGCAGAGCTAAATAGACCTCTATTGTGAATAACTACCACATCTTTATATTCTGGAAAAACACATAACCCTGTTTTCCTGCTTTGAATAATGACGATGATAATAATCATCCATGGAAGAATCTTCTAAAGCATACTAAAGGTAAGTGACAGAAGAATAAGTTTAGTATGGGAAATTACCAAGGGAAGAGGCAGCAAAACACAAGGCATTTGACTAAGTTGTTTCAAGCCCTCAAACAAATCGGCTAATACAGACCTCACACTGCTCAGGACCCAAACAATAATAAGTAATACCAAAAGTAGCATTTATATTGAAGGGCAGAGTCTATACTTCCTCTAGAAAAAAAAAGAGAAAATAATTTCTACACATGTGAAAGGCTATAAAAAGGAAAAAATCAGAAGCCATTGCTGTTTTAAAGGGGGCAAAATCAGTTGCTGAAACAGAGAGATGTGTGGGATTCTTCTTTCTCACTCCCTGAGGAATTTATAGGTCAAAACTAGCACTGAGAATTGACACAGCAATGGTTCAAGGGATTCAAGGTCTCACCCCTCATGGCTCTTTCCCCACTGCAGAAGCCAGATAAAATTGCTGTACTACAGCATATTTTCTGCACTATTGTCTCTGCTCTCATTAGTATGGTCAAAAACCAACTCCAGCAAAAGTCTGGTTCCTGTGCCTCTCACTCAGTATCTTATGCACAGATTTATGTGTCAATTAGTAATCTATGCCTCCAGCTCGGGAAAAAAGCCGTTTGTACCTCAGCCTCAAGGGATTTCTAAACCCAGGCCCTGCAGGCAATGAGTGACCATTTCCCCTGTTTCTACAGTGAATTACTAAAGCTGATGAGCAATATTCTGGCAAAAATGCTGATGCAAGAGAACGAGCAGTATTCCTTCAGAACATGTTTATTCCGCTAAAACCCTCCTCAGAGGCCAGACGGGCAGGCACTCCCTGCTGTCTGACCAGCTGGCTGGCCTGGCTGGCACCATTCCACCCTAGCTCCCCACCGGCCAGGCAGCACGCCAGGCAGCCCCAGCTGGCAAAGAACCACTTCTGCAAAAAACCTGAAACAAATTGTTCTGGTTTGCGTCTAGTTCCACCATGCCAACAATTTATTCCAACATGGGATGAAACAAAATGTCAACACCCCAGAGTTTTCCACAAAAGGGAAATAAATACCCTTTTCTGGTCAGTTTTAGTCACAACCTGTATGTGTTCTACTGCCTTTTCACAAAAATAACTGTCTTAACAGTGTCTGCTTCGACGCCCCTGCAGAAGCACAGACTTAAACACAAGGACTATCGAGGAATCAGTCCCAAACTGGTTAAATAATCAAGTTTTTATAAATTATCTGATGAAGTCTGAAGAACTGAATAAAGACTGCTTTCACAATAGAAAGCCAAAATTATTGAGGTTACCTTTGCTGGAACCTGTGTAATTCAATATATTTATAAATTACCTAGAAATAGCAGAATGGGAAGTTTTTTGATTATTTGGAGAACTCAAAATTGAAATTGACTGTAGTGAATTGCAGGAAAATTCTATTATCCTCTATGACTTGGGATAAAGAGGCACATCAAGTTCACTGTTTGCAAATGCAAAACAACCTACATGGGGAAAAGACGGCCAAATTAGAAATGGTGGTGGGGTTTAACTCCCTCTGCCCAGAAGATAATGGGTCATTTTGATTAGCTGCACAAAAGCCATTCTCAAATAGAAAAATAATTAACAGAGTAGAAAACAAAATATGACAATCTCTATCTTAATCCCAGTCCACCTGAGTCTTGAGAACACTTTCAAATTCTAGATCCTCACTGTGCCGGTTTGGCCAAAATTTAAAGGAGAATATCCTCCGAGGGAAAGGCAGGGTACTACTACTCCTTCCTCCCACCACTAGGTTCAGGAAGAAAAAAAAATTTTCCTCAAAGGAAAGTGAAAGAGATAAAAATTTATTTCTTTAATAAAACACACAGAGAAAAAGGATAATAATGTTAAATGATAAAATCCTTCACTGTGGAGGGAAACCTGGGAAGATTTTCAGAGTCCTTTTGGGTGTGGCCTCTCTCCTCCTCAGAGCTGGGTCGGTGGGCCCCCCTTCCAGGGGCCTCGGAAAGAAAGGTCTCCCTCTATACGCTCCGGTGTTGTAAAACAGTCCCGAAGAGAAGAAGGAGGAAAAAACAAACCAAAAGTCTTAAGAAAACTCTCTCCTGAGAGAAAAAAACTGAAAGCTGGCTGGAAAGCAAGGCCGCCTCTTCTTTTCTCCTTGCCGCCGAGCCCCGAGCAGAGAGCTGTGTGTCTTTGAGCAATTGTTTTGAAAAGTTCGCTCAGTTTTTTCTCGCACCTAGGCTTAAAGGCACAGAATTCATCTTCTGGGCATAGAGTGGTGATAAGGGATACACATCATAAAATCACCCCAAGACATTCCACCCCTTATCCCATATCATCAACTCAATGCTCAAACTAATATATTTTAATTTTACACATACACATTAATATATATATATTATATACAGTTATTTAGAAACAGTGACAGTGGTATTCAGCAAGCAGTGGTATATAGGCATTTCACTTTATAGGTGGTTTTCATACAACAACTAGATCTTTTTGCGGGACACAACGTGTGGTTTTATCTTTTTGCATTACTCACTAGGTGCAACTAGGCCTTTGAGCAAAGACAACCCCACAGATGGGTTTGTCTGTATTCGAGGCAGAATTGACCTAAACAGTCTTTTCTAGCAGACTTCTGACATGCACTATTGGAACTTTATCTCCATCTACTGTATGCAGGGGTTTAGACTGGGCTGGACCAGCTCTGTTGGTGGAGCCTTGGGTGTTAACTAACTAGGTGGCTTTTGCTAGATGTTGCTTTTAGTTTTTGAAAGTTCTCTCACTTAGTGCTTTCAAGGTGGTTTTTAACAATCCATTACACCGTTCCACCTTCTCTGTAGCTGGTGCATGGTAAGGGATATGGTACACCCATTCAATGCCATGTTCTCTAGCCCAGTTATTTATAAGGTTATTCTTGAAGTGAGTCCCATTGTCAGACTCTATTTTCTCGGGCGTACCATGCCTCCAAAGGACCTGCTTTTCAAGGCCCAGGATGGTGTTACGGGCAGTTGCATGAGGCACAGGGTAGGTCTCCAGCCATCCCGTGGTGGCTTCTACCATTGTGAGAACGTAGCGCTTGCCATGGCGGGTTTGAGGCAGCGTGATGTAGTCAATCTGCCAGGCCTCCTCATACTTGTATTTGGACCACCGCCCACCATACCACAGGGGCTTCACCCGCTTGGCCTGCTTGATGGCAGCGCACGTCTCACAGTCATGGATAACCTGGGAAATACTGTCCATGGTTAAATCCACCCCTCGGTCTCGTGCCTACTTACAGGTGGCATCTCTGCCTTGATGACCTGAGGCATCATGCGCTTATCAAGCTAGGAACAACTCTTTCTTGTGTTGCTAATCTAAATCTATCTTTGACACTTTTATCTTTGTAGCCTGATCTATTTGTTCATTGTTTCGGTGTTTTTCATTAGCTCTGCTTTTGGGGAACATGGGTATCTACATGGCGGATTTTTACAGATAGCTTTTTTACTCAGACAGCGATGTCTTTCTACTCCTCAGCAGCTCAGATTGGTTTTTTTTGCATTGCCAATTAGCTTTTTCTTACTTTTTCAGCCATCTCTAGAGAGCATTGGTTACCATCTATGAATCAGTATAAAGGTAGAGCTTTTGCCACTTTTCTCTTTTAGCAATGTCCAGGGCTAGTTGAACGGCTTTGAGCTTAGCAAGTTGGCTTGATCTACTTTTTCCTTCAGTAGCTTTTGTAACTTGTCGCGTGGGCCTTCATACAGTTGTTTTTTACTTTCGTTTTATCCGTAAAATGTGACAAGAACTGACGGTGAAAAGAGTGTAGCGTGTTTTTTCTGTTGGCAGTTGATTATATGGAGGAGCTTCTTCAGCATGTGTCACTTGTTTTTGTTCTTTTTCATCACTGAGACTAAAGTTTTCACCTTTGGGCTAATTTGTAATTATTTCTAAGATCTTAGGGCGATTCAGTTTTCTGATATGGGCACATTGTGTGATAAGAGCAATCCACTTGCTCCATGTGGCATTGGTGGCATGGTGAGTAGACAGAACTTTTGTTTTGAACATCCACTTTAAGCACTGGTAGTCGGGGTGCCAGGAGAAGTTGTGTTTCACTGTCGATTATTTTTGAGGCAGCTTGGACTCTTTCATAGGCTGCCAAGATTTCTTTCTCTGTTGGGGTGTAATTGGCTTCAGACTCTTTGATTTGTACTGCCGAGATCTGGAGAAGGCTTTTTTTAATCTCCTTGAGCTTTCTTTATCGTATCTTCTATTTTCTGCAGACGTGTTTCCATGGCTGCGATTCTTGCATGGGTTGGGCCATGCACAGAGTTTGTATATTTTCGGAGCTTCGTCGCCATATCTTGTACAGTGTCTACCTGGTCGTCCTTTATCATCATTGCTAAAGCAGAAGCGTACTCTTGTGGCCCAAGTCATATGAGTCTTCGCCACATCACTGGGTAACTGGGGCCCTGTCTGGACTTTTCGATCTTGGGTTATCTGTGTAGACAATCATTATTGTTCCTATTTTTTTCATGCGTTGGATCCCTTGTTCTATGGTTTGCCACAGGGTTTGTTGCATATAGAAATCGTCTGCGCACAGGTATCTTTCGTGCACCCCAGCCAAGACCCGTGACCAGAGACTGACAGAGTCAGCCCTCCTTATTATCGCTTGGTCAATAACTGGGTCACGTGAAAGGGATCCCAAATGCCTCGCTTCAGCCCCGTCCAGCATTACGTCATTACTTGCAGCATTTCAAATACGAACAATCCAGCTTATTATGGATTCATCAGGCCATCGGGTGTAGTTTTTTCTTAGGCTATGAAGGTCTTTTATGGACAGGGACTCAGTAATAGTTTCTGTGCCTGAGTCAGTGGGTGGTTTTGAGGTTCCTTCACCCGCACCATCATCATCTTTCAGTGGGCGATCGGTTTTGGTTGTGGGTTTTTTCTTCGTGACAGGAGCAACTGTCAATGGCTTAGGCTTCCTGTCTGGTTCGGCTGCAGCCTGAGTGACTGGGGTGTCTGCTGGTTTATCTTTTTGCCTCTCTGTTTTTATCTGTTGCCTTATAGTACTTAGTAGTGTGCAGTAAGCATATGTCAAGGCTCAGCATATTGCAATTAGCTTTTTCTCATTTGAGTTGTCATTGCACTTTTCTTTCAGATATTTCCCTACCTCAGCTGGGTTCTGAATTTCTTCAGGGGGGAAATTCCAAACTATTGGGTCAGAGAATTTTTTTAGGGTTTGGCTCATATCTTCCCATTTTCCATACCACTCAGGATTCTCCGCTTCTGGGTCAGGTGTCTCATCAGCCCCTCTGGAAATCTCAGCCTTGATTTTAGACAAGCTGCAAACAATATAGAGGAAGCTTACTAGATAAATGACGTCTTTAACATCCAGGGGAAACTGAACATTCTTAAAAGATAATGTATCAAATTTAGAGGGGAGGGAGAGGAAAGCCTGGGAAACCCCGCCTTCCCTTCTTCTAACAAATTGAGTGTAATTCTTAACAAATTCCCAAAACAAGCTACTGAAGCTAGGACTAGGATTAGGACGGAGAAACCACGTGTCATACACACTTTGAACAGCTGCCTGTACTTTTGTTAACTTTTTATAAATCATTATCACCGAGCACAGCAAAATAGAAATCCGGATTCGTACTTTTGTTTTGTAAAATCTACGTATCAGGGATACAATCGGATCTAGTTGTGGATAGGCAAACAGGCCTAGAGACCAGAAAGACACTAGTACGTCAAAAAAGCCTAGGGACTAGAAAAACATTAGTACATCAAGCTAGAGAGACATTAGGACTTCAGCCAACATAGTGACTACTTTACTCCAATACAGAGTAAGTAAATTTAAACCAAAATGTAATTAGTTCAGGTGTTTCACTTTCCTTCGAGCCTCACGTTGGGCGCCAGTTAATATTGTGCCAGTTTGGCCACAATTTAAAGGAGAATATCCTCCGAGGGAAAGGCAGGGTACTACCACCCCTTCCCCCTACCACTAGGTTTGCGAAGAAAAAAAATTTTCCTCAAAGGAAAGTGAAAGAGATAAAAAATTATTTCTTTAATAAAACACACAGAGAAAAAAGGAACATGTTAAATGATAAAATCCTTCACTGTGGAGGGAAACCTGGGAAGATTTTCAGAGTCCTTTTGGGTGTGGCCTCTCTCCTCCTCAGAGCTGGGTCGGTGGGCCCCCCCTTCCAGGGGCCTCGGAAAGAAAGGTCTCCCCCGATATGCTCCAGTGTTGTAAAACAGTCCCGAAGAGAAGAAGAAAAAAACAAACCAAAAGTCTTAAGAAAACTCTCTCCTGAAAGAAAAAAACTGAAAGCTGGCTGGAAAGCAAGGCCACCTCTTCTTTTCTCCTTGCCGCCGAGCCCCGAGCAGAGAGCTGTGTGTCTTTGAGCAATTGTTTTGAAAAGTTCGCTCAGTTTTTTCTCGCACCCAGGCTTAAAGGCACAGAATTCATCTTCTGGGCATAGAGTGGTGATAGGGGATACACATCATAAAATCACCCCAAGACACTCACCAAAAAAAAGAATAAAAGTGAACTGTAAAAAGATTCAGGCAAGTTATCGAAGCTTCTGTAAATAAGCAAATTGGCAGAGGAATTACAAAGGAGGAATATAACAAAAATCTATCTGATTATGACAGACATGGAAGGCAAATAGTGAAGGATAATTCCTTTTTCTTACTACAGGAACTCAAAGGCCATCTACTGACCTTTTTGGCAAATATTTTAAAACAAAGGGAAGTATCTTCCTCTTACAACAGCAAAACTGTGGAACTTTACGTCACTGTGTGATGTGGAGATAAAAATTATGAACTAACTTATACAGATAAAAGAATTTTCAAATAAAAGTTGATCAACGTGTATTAAATGTATATTGATGCAAATACTAGCTATCTTTCTAAAGCCCAGAGTTACCAGAAAAAAAAAGGGAGAAGTATTTTACCTCATCTGTATTCATTTCTTTTATTCATTTGCTACTGGCCACTATCACAGCAGATACCCAGTTAGTTGAGCTGCAAATACTGTCTTTATGATAAACAGGTATTTAGAAATGACAGGCTTGATTTGGGTCCTGTAATTATTCCTCTCTCCTCCCCACCTCAAACTCTGCCACAGTTATTATATGTTAATTTCTGTTTCCAGATAGAATTTATCTCTGCATGTTTATGCCTGCTCAAGAGCTATGTGCTCTATGAGAAGTGACCAAGCCTTTGACCTCATGCTCTTGGATTAAATGAGCATATTTGGATCTTGACCCTGCAGGAAATTATTTTATAATAAGCAATTAGCAGTGAAAAGAACTTCCACAAGGAACTCAGTATTTTCCATGCTGCCTCACCAGAGTTTTCTATCCCATTCTGTTTAGAAACCCTGAGTAAGCACCTGGAATACCTTGGGCTTTGTGGACATGACACAGAAGATGAAGATAAGACCCTTGAAACTTTGAATGGGATTCTCCTGGCTCTTACTGAAGATAGTTAAGTCTAAGTCTGGATCACCAATTTGCACAATTCAAAAGCATTAATTGCAGGTTTTGTCTACTGTGATAGTCTGTATTTCAAGAAGTGATTGCTGCTGCAACTATAGCTGTCCTCAGGCTGTCTTGCTTTCTTTTCTCTCTGTATAAAAATCACAAAATTACCTGTGACCAGATAGTTACTGGTCACTAAAATACCTAAAGCTCCAGAGAAATTCCAGATTTAATATTCTACTTACTACAATTAATCCTAGGATTAATTTAGGGTGACCCTATCATGTCAGGCATTTAAAAAGCAGTTTCTAGTCTACTTGTACAAAAGCCCCTAAAGCCTCTGCACAGTCTCCTAAAATAACGTAAACCTGCATTTATTTGAGTCTCCTGGCAGATGGTGATTTACCACCTTCAGGACAGCTGGCCATATTTTTGATGAAAAAAGGCTAAGGGAATTGTCTGTTCTAATTGCTAGTCTAATAAAAGATGCTGTGCCTACCTACAAAATTATTTGCTAGGCCATACCTCAGGAATAGCATGTTAATCCCTGACTTCCCATACTTTATGCAGGCATCCTTTTGTAGTCAGAGAAGATGAAACTGTTTCCCTCTTTGCTTTGCCACCCCTGCTTCAATTCAGCAGAGTAATCAACTGGAACCACACTTGCTGCAATTCAAGCAAATGACTGTGCCCATATATTCAGACTGAGACAGCCTTTAAGAACCTTGTTAAATCAGAGCCTTGGATCCCACAGATACCCACTCAGAACTCCAGGAAACAAAGGAGCATGTGAATAAGACAGCTGCAAACCTACTGCAGGTATTGCTAACACTCTTATCATTGCAGTGCAGAGATCCTTCCACCTACTCAGAAGGAGTGGAATCTTCCCAACTTTGGCAAAAATCCTGAAGGGCAATCCACGATGTGCCGTGAAAGCAGCCCACGTGCTTTCAGAGATAGCCAAAAATGGTAAGTTGTGCTCAATTATTACTACAAGGCATCTTACAGCTCATTAGCTGCATGTTTTCACTCCTGAATTTTGTTTCACAGCTACCAGCTATTGCTATTGCAATTGTTTTATTCCTAAATGGCAAAAGCCTGGAATTCACTCACTTTTATCTATGCAGAGGAAATGAAGAAACCATGTATTGAGGCAAATTTGGTTCTAACATTGATACCCTTGCTGGAGAGCACAGACCAAGAAATGCTGCTTCATGCTGGGAGGGCCATTGGCAGCATCTGTTACGATAATCATAAGTATCCACTGAAGAGCATCTGATTTTCCCTGGCTCTAAGGCATTATTTTAAAAGTCATTGTAACCTGCAACTCATAACAATTTTATGAGACCTGAGCATATAATGCACTCCAGCCTCCAGTTAGGTATACAATTCACAGAGCTCACAGATACCTGGCTGAATGCACCCCAACACCACCTGAACTCTGGGTTTCCCCCCAGTATTTTTGACTTCAGGGTAGCACATCTCTGTCAGAACTGCTTTGCAATTACAAGAGGAGCAGAGACTCATACATATCTTCATCAATTTTGCAGAATTGCCTTGGGTCCAAATCCTGAATGGTTTGGACTTCTTCCAAAGTAATAAGAACATCTATAAAGCAAAGCACTTGCTTTAAAAGTGTCTTGTAAAAAAACAGACTTAAAGAAAAAAAAATACTTAGAGATATATCTCTATGCAAGGAATGGTCTTTTCTGAGGACCACTGCTTGTATGCAAGAGAGCTTTGTGCTCCAAAGTGCCTGGACACCAGCTTGCCTGCTATCTCACAAATTAAACAACCTTCATTTGTTTGCCCAAACAGTTCAATATTTTTCTTTTATCTTTAACTCCCAGACTGACCAAAATATTTACTGTATACTGAAAGTAATACGGAAATTTTCACCCAGTATCTTCTATCCACTACCCACTGCCTTCAACCTATCTTCCTTTATCCTTCTCGTGTGGGTCTGCACAGCTTTACTTAGAAAGCTCTGGGTTTGCCTCCCTGCACTGTTCTTATGAAGTCCAAGCATGATAGGTACCTTGTATAAATTCCACTAAACTCCCAGCAAGTTACGTGTATTTGTCAGGGAATGACACGTAAGAGCTTAAAAAAGCTTTTCCCTACAATTCCATTCCCAGGTCATGCAGCTCCCGTACACCAGCACTGCTACAGCACATGGCCATAGTGCACATCTGCTTCTCTTCTGGCAGAGAACAGGCCCAGCACAGCCAAGACGACTGTGACATGCTTTAATAAATTCTATTACGAACACAGCAATAAATACATCAAAGAGAAGAAAAATTAACTTCACCTATTCCCTGTCTGAATTTCCATTGCCTATGCTCCAGTAGCACCCAGACCCTTCCTGGAGTCTGCCACACACGTTGTCACCCAAGCAGGAGCCCAGCTCTCGGGAAGACACTGCTGCAAAAGCAGTGCCACTGTGCTGGTAAGCAACCATCACTGTCCAAGTTTGTATCTTATAGTTCTTGTGATTCTCAAAATCATTTTAGATATTGAGCTTTCATTCATTACAAAACTAACTATAAAAAGAAAGAAAACAGTTACCAGGGTTTTCCTCAGCAAGCACATGTGGATGGAGACAGTGGCTTAATTCCTTAAATCAAAGTAGAATCAGGAGGTTTAGCAAAAATTTGTTCCAAACTTGCATTTCCTCCACACAGACATTATCCTGAAGCTACCACACAAAGGCTTTACAAATTCTAACTGTGAGAAAGAACCAGACTACCTTGCTGCTAAGTATCTCAGCTGGACCCTTTCCACTGATTTAATCAGTTCCTGCTTTAATCACCTTTAACATCTACACTTCGCTGACCAGGTGACCTTCAGGAAGAGCTGGTGAAGGTTGGAGTAATCCCATCACTGGTCCGAATATAAACTGACTATGCCGAGAGTGAACCACTTGTCCATGTTGCTCTATTGGCCTTGTACAGTCTTGTAGACCTTGGTAAGTAAGGTCTTTTAAAAAAGTTTTTGCATCTTAGAGCAAAATATCATCTCCACATTGTCACTGCATTTCCATGCCCACAGGTTTGTTGGCTTTGTTTTGTTTTTTCCTTTGCTTTTGGGGTGGGGCAGGGGTGGTGGTTTTTTGGGCTTTGTCTTTGAAACACTACTGATACCTAATCAGGAACTAGCCATGGTATCTGGATTGGAGAAATAACTACTCTTCTATAGAATAGCAGCAATTACTGGTACTATGCTAAAACAATTAAGTTTTAACAGACAGCTTTTGAACCCAAAAGAAGAGATGGCATAACTTCATATGAAAAATTGATGATTTCAGCCACTTCAGAGATGGTACATTAAAAGCCTCTTTATTAAAATTTCATTTCTATTTAATAATTAAATTTCTATACCTTACTGAAACAGCTTCCATTTTCATTTACACAATTTTCAAAGCAAAAGCATCTCCACTGATTTAAAATACATATTTGCCCTACTTTACACAAGTTGTGAGTAGTAATGGAAGAAAAAGACCAAGCACAAAATTTTTACCACTATCTATATATGGTCTGGCTAAAATTTGATCTACTGCTTCCTACATTTAGGAGGAGTGGCAGGGAAGGGGACATGGTATCACACTGTCACGTTATTCTCTGAGTACTTCTGTCCTTATTATATCTCTTATATTATTTAATATATTCCATTAAAATGTATTCTACGTTGAACAGTGGTAAGCTTTGCTAACATACATCTTGATGACGTTTAGGATCCCAGCAAGACTAGAGGCACCTAATCAGGGCAAAAAATATACTACAACAGCAAATTGACATGTGTCAGTGACACACAATGACACTTCCTTGTGTTAAATAATCATACTACAGATGGATTTTTAAGAGTCAGTGAAATTAGGCCAGGATTAATTTGACACCTAGGAGGTCTACAGGAACTACAGAAAAACAGTTGAAGAATTTGGCAGGAGAAGGGATAGAGTTTTGCTGTCTCAGTGCTGTCCAAAGAAATAGAGGAGTCCATAAGAACAGAAAAAGCCTTCAAAAACAGTGTCTAATCACTTCAGATCATAGGGAGATATGCTCTAAACATTTAATCAAATAAAGAAATATTCAAAACCCTGACTTTATCACAAATACAGATTCAGCCAAGGAAGCTCTAAGCATGACAAAAGTTGCTGAACAGCTGGTGAAACAACTGAGGCAAGCAGAGAGCCATGAGAGGTTAGAAATTGTCTTTGAGGTCCTGCAAGCCCTTGCAGAAAATGGTAAGGCTCGTTTTGGTCTGGGTGGAACGAGGAGAGACTGGGTATTGAACTGGTTCAAGCTCTGGGTCCCAAGTTTGCCATGGGATCCTGCTAATGGAACCAGCAACCCTTTCAGGAGAAATAAGCCACAAGAACATGCAAGATCCTGGCCTGAACAACACTGTAACAGGTGAGACAACAAAGAAAGGAGGGAGAGAGTAGCATTGCACTGCATTTCAGTAAATCCAAAAGACAGCAGAAAAATATTCTCCACGGTGGGTTAGAGGAAAGTGGCAACACAGATCATGTTTTTAATTTAAAAAATCAGAACAACTGGGTACCAGTTCAAGCCCTGTTTGGGCCATTTAAATAAGAGCTGGACTCACTGCTCCTTGTGGGTTCCTTCCAGCCCAGAATATTCTGTGAATCTGTGAATATATCTACTCTAAGCAGCAGTGCAACAAGCACCAACATTGCTCCACTAAAAATATCTAGATTTCTGACACAGATTTTAAAGACATGAAAGCTCAGGACTGGCAACACAAATGTCAAAGACCAATGCAGAAAGCTTTGCTCATTCTGCCTTGGTGTCATCCTAGCTCCAGAAAGCTGTTACAAACTGTTGCAGTGCGCGGATCAGTCTTTATATTTTATGTATTTTATATGGTTTAATCTTTATATTTTATATATTTTATATGGTTTAGTCCCTTTCCCTTACCTTGTTAAGTGGTTTGGTCTCCCGCACCCTTTTCCCTGTTCTCCCAACCTCCCCTCTATCAATCAGATTGTCAATCTCCTCCTAAGCCTTCCCAGTTCTAGAGAGTTCTCCCCAGTTCGGTTCCCCATTAGATTGCTGTACCCACTCCACCTACTGTCCCCTTCCCTATTGGACTTTTGTTTTATTGACTGTTACATATTATGTTCCCATTGGCCCTCAGATATGTCCACCCCTTGTTCCTTCCCCCCCTTAAAAGAACCCTGCAGCCCCCAGAGGCTCTCTCTCTCTCGGGATCGGGTCCCTGACTCCTCGGAATAAACATCTCTGTCGAGCCATACCCGGTCTCTTGCCTCCCTCGTTGCCTACGCTTCTTCTCGGCGCGCATCTGCCACCCTTCTGGCTGGGAATCCACTCCCCTGGCTGCTGCAACGCGCAGTCAGAGGCTCTGTCTGCCTGGCCGTTCCCTGTGGCGCTTGGGGCTCCCAAGTAGCTGGACGGGATGATGGAGGGCATCTACCCTCACAAATCCGGGCGAGGGCTGGTTCCTCATGCCGCCGCGCGTCCAGAACAAACAAAACCAAAACAGTGAGTGCACATGAAAAAAGACTGGCCAAAGTTCAAGGATTTAGCTTTCTAGTTTGAAATGCTTCCAACAAAGAGCCAAGAAGCTTTTAATGTGTACAGATGCTCTGAAAGCGCAGTTGGTGGAAGCAGGCGTGCCAGAGGTGTTGTCTGAAATCCTGCTGAGGCTCCAAGGCAGCTCACAAGCTGAACATACATGCATTGTGAGGGCTGCTTTAGATCTCATTGTCTCTCTGCTTCTTGGAGGTAAAACAGGGAATATTACAGGCCAGATACATAAAGAATCAACATCCAGAAGTCCCTTCAGCAGAGGAGTTGCTATCTTCTCTGTTGCTTTCTTTTACTTAACAGGGACCCATCCACAATCTCTTTTATCATCCGTACAGGAATTCTTCTCGGGCACCACACTTTTCATTTCTATAGCCTAGAGCCCAGTGCTTCTGCCACCATGCTTCCCTTCACGCATGTACATGTGTTGCCTCAGGTCATCTAAAACCTCTGTGTCTGTCCCTGTGCAGAACACAAAGGCCACGCGCAGGAACTTGAGCCATTGTAGCTGTACCCGTGGCTGTAAGGTCTCACCCTGCTTCTGTAACTTTACTTCCAAAGCTGGCTCAAGAGCCAGTCCTAACTTTGAAGCTAATCATCAGATTGAGTCACAGGGTATTGAACTGCTCCCCCATTCACTATTCCAAATCTGTTAGGTACTTTTGAGTATCTGGATTAGCAAATGAAATGTAGTAACTTCTTGTAGTCCAAGATCTGCATATGTTAGGAACAGACTAAACACATTGCTGACCCAGATGTTATACTAAGACTTTAAGCTGATTTCAGGAACAGCACAAAAAGAGCAACTTTGTTTGTATTACTGCTACGCTGTATTTTGGGCAATACAGATTAAAAAATAAAACATCAAGAACTGGACACTTACACCGCATCCCACCACTCTCAACCCCAAAGCAATCAACAACATAAAGGTCCTAAATTATTAAGCTTTACAACAATCTAAGTCATCAGTGACTGACAGAACAGTTCAGTTTGGGGCTAATTATAATCAGATATGAGATATTTTCTATTTCTCATAACACAAATAGGTACATACAGAAGGTTTTTGCTAAGGGCTGTGGCATCATCTCTTAGAAGATGGATACATCCCCACATCCAGACACTTGCAGCTACCAAGGCAGGGGCAATGCCTATTGCTAATTTTACAAAAGAAATTGTAAGGTTGGTTATTCTCTACCCTTCAAAGATGGAAAGCCACTGTTCGTGAGTGCAGAGAAAACCAACACTATCAGATTTCACGGCTCCCTGGTTCTGAAGCAGTTACACTCTTTTCTGCAGAGTGGAGACTTGCATACTTCTAAGTTATAGAAACCAGTGATACTAAAGTAATTTGGAGGCCATAATTGTGAAAAATGGGGTGACCAGGTAGGCAACCTTTTGCACTTCTCTTTTTCCTGAACCACACCTTATTAGAGGGGAGACTCTGGAAATATTTCATAGGGTATATATATTTTAGAAATAATTTTAAAAAAACAAGACACAAAATAAATTTTAAAAACCAACAAAAAAAAAATCAACCCAAAAATACCACCCTGACACAGTTACTGATGTTTTAGGTTTTAAATCACTCTTACAAAAGAGAAGGTTACTCAGATGCATTGGTGGGGGGTGGGGGGAGAGAAATCTCAAGATAAGCCATTTTATCTTTCCATTCTTATAGAAAGCAATGAGCCTTTATACTATGCAGAGGGAAACTGAGAGATTCTTATAAGCAGACTCCTGGAAAGCCTGCTGTGCTCAATCCATCAGCAAAAGATCCCCACCACACTTCCTGTCCTTTCTCATTGATAGTTAGTGTACCGGCTTCAAACTCAATTAACAAAATTGCTCAACTTTCTGCACTAATAGGTTCTTAATTATTATAAAATATTCCCTCACATCTGTCTGAATGTTGGTTTGCATTTTTTTTTAAAGCAAGCTATCATACACACATCTCTTCACCTCCACTTCACAACCTTTCTAGACTGCCTTTCTTCCTTGTCTTATACCTTGTTCTGAATCAGCCATTGTGCCTCATGGCTCTACAAAGGCCACAGAAGTGCCCCAGGTGCCTTTAACTGGCTATTTCAATTTACTCAGCTGAATGGCTTGCTTTGTCATTCGCTCTTCTCCCCCCATCTTCCCCACAACAGCGTTAGATGTTTCATGTGGAAGAAGCAAATAATCCCTCTCATGCCTCGTTATGTGCCATTGATGTATGCAGAGCTTTTAATCTGAGAGAAAAAAAATACTATGGAAATCGGAGCTCAGCATCAAATGACTTCTAGGCAATGAAAAGATGACAGACAGCTTTGCAGCTATGAAAAGTGGGTGTTCCTATCAGACTTTTAACTATGAGCCATTAAATTGAATGTTCTGCTGCTATCCAAGCAAAAACTCCATAGGAGAGAAAAGCAATTTGGAGCTCTGTGACAATCAAAGCAAGGCAACCACTAATGGGCTCTGTCTATTTGCACTTTACTACATGAGGAAAAAAAAATGATCTGACATTCTTCAGTTTGAGAGGTGGGGGGGCAGGGAGCAGAGAAATTGAGTTCAGTTAAGGTTAGTCTATATGAAGATCAAAATATTTTCCTTGTAGAATTTTATCAGACCAAAAGAGGTGACCTATTTCTATAGAACCTGTTCCTAAAGAGGACTGGGCAATTTTTCCTCATATACTCTGGTCTCCAAAGATTAGGACCAGGCAAGAGAGCACTTGAAGAATGATAAGCAAAACTATCAGCTTTTCAGAATGTAGGCATAAAATGGTATCAAAAGTTTTTTGCTTGAGTAGAACTCCAACTATTTCATAGACTGACAGTTCTCTCAGGAAAATATCCAATTACATTTTATAGGCATTTTACAAATTCTTATCTAACATATGTAAGAATACAGGGGGAAAACAGGCTACTAAGTGAAATGTAAAGAGATGAGAAGAATAATAGGCACTCATTCAAAAGACAACACATTCAAAAGACAACAAGAGTGTCTATGACTTAGAGGTGGAAATAACATCCAAACCAGCAAAGGTGTTAAATTTGCTAAGGCCCTTTTTACATGCTACACATACAAAAATTAGAAGTCTGTACACCTCAGTCTGTAAATTCAGTTAGAACCATGAGAAGTACTAAAGCTACTTTTGGCCAGACCATGTATTTGCATGAGGTGTGTATAGTTCCATGGATAACTCTTTATTCCAATTGAACATGTAGTCTATTTAGTGTTCACAGTGTTTTGCCATTTTTTAACTAACAGCCTTCACAAGGTAGGAGCACAGCAATAAGGAGATGTTCATGTGTGCCAGCCATATACTTCTCTTGAGGTATAACAAACTGCATAAAGGAAAATATATAAAATATTTTCCAAATGGCATCTTCAAAACACTTCCTTCAGAAAGGATGCCATCTGTAGCATGGAGGGTTTCCTCTTGCTCTTTAACAGAAATTTCTCATTTCCTAACAAGGTGAGCTAATCAGCTTCTGATAACAAAGCTGCCACCTGTAGAGAGTCAAGTACTCAAAGACAGGAGACAGAGACATGCACTGACAAAATACTGCAGAGCATTGCCAGGAAAAGTGGTAGTTTTTTGGAATGTACAAATCTGCTCTTTCACTGGGATTAAATAAACCAGATCTCTCCAGGTCAACTCATGTTTTCCTAGCTTTATATGAGTGCAACACCAATAGACTTTTCAGAAAGTGTGTTTCTCAAAAGAGGTAAGAAAAACCTAGCTCTAATTCTTTCAGGGAGTAGTTAATGACAATTTATATCATAGAAAACAAGGAATAACAGCAGTAAAGAACTAGTAATCAGATGCAGCATTGGTGGATAACACCCCTGGTTTCACAATAGTGTCTCAAATCGGTAGAATAGCAAAATTAAAGGAGTGTTAAAGCTATCCTGGGGAGAAATGGAAGATGCCACTGATATTCTACTACATATATGGTGGAAAATACAGCAGCACTGAAGAACAACAAAAAAAAAAAAGGCTGGAGAACCTACGGTTTTGAATTTGACAGTGATTGTCCCTAGGAAGTTCTCATAAGTTAAGCTTTACTGAAGACTGTCTCAGCATCAGTTTACAGGTAGCTCATGGTCACTTCTCTCTAGAGAGCTGAAGGTTGCAAAAAACAATGCAAAATCTATAGCCTTGATCTCAGCAAGACATGAAAACAGTCAAGGCAAAGACTCCCTGAATTCTGAATTTGCATCATTAGTTTCTATCAAGTTTCTTACCTCTCTCACCTGCTTGGTTCTGCCCCTTTCTTCAGACAGCAACTGTTTGCGCATGGTCCAGCTCAGAGTCATCCACCAGCTCCTGGATCTGCTGGAGAAACACGTCCAGAACAGAGACACCTCTATCCAACAAGCTGCACTCAGTGCACTGCAGAACCTCGCTATTCCAGGTACAGAGCTTGAAGACAACTGACTTACTGAGATTCTTTGTAAAGATGGGTCATCTGTGCAGCTCTGTCTAAGCCACCAATACCAGTCCCTTGTGTTTCCAGGGGAAAATGACCTTTCCCCCTCCCCTGCAGGAACATATATTTGAATAATTCATCAGGACTTCCTCATCTACATAAAGAGTTTAAATATCATAAAGTGTAATCTCATTACCAGCTGCTAAAATAGTTTAATATTAATAACATACAGCAGCTCAAGACAAAAAAAAAATCAGAACAGGGTTTATAGCTTAAAATACAGAGTATGAGGTACCTGGTAGGGATGTCAAACTTCCTCTTCTATAAAGCCAATATTTCATTGCTACACACAGAACCATTCAATCTTAATGTTCTTTGAAGATGCATTTTAAAAAGCTCAACTCTAAATTATAAAATATCGATATATCTATGCAGAGCATTGTGATTATCTGTTCTGTTCAAGTCTATTACTAACCATTTTAGATCTTTCCAAGTGTGTGGACACTTGAAACGCTATTCCTACACTGGACTTTCCCTCATCAATTCATAAAAATACCTGTAATATCTGTTAGATATTCTTTAACAGAAATACAACACTTCTAGAAACACAAACTTTATCACTTTCAGCAATATAATCTGCTACCTAAAAAA
>VZRO01004981.1:15152-77461 GCA_013397915.1 Daphoenositta chrysoptera | reverse complement strand
AAAAAAAAAAAGGAAAAAACCACTGAGTGGAAATCCATAAGCATGAATTAAATAAGGGTCAACACTTGGAAACAGACACAGAAGAACTCTTCAATTCTAGTACTGATCTTGTAAGAGAACAGATGTTTATAAACAAATTGAAAAAGATATTATGGTCTAGTAAAAGGAGTAAGTCTGTGCCACTGAAAAACAAGGACATTAAGAGCAAGTTACTTAAGAGTGTCTGTTTCCCAATTTGCCCAATAAAAGGACAAAGGGATATAACAGTTATCTCTCTTTTCACTGTCCAATCTTCCTCACTACTCCCCAAAAAAATGCATGCAGAAATGGGAAAAAAATTGCTCTGGAGGAAGCAGCTTTTGGTAGAACAGTTAAGCAGTTTCAAGACTCCTTCCAGACAAGCTTCTGATTATTTCCAGAGATTACTGCACCAACCACTGGAGCAAAGATGCAAAAATGAGGAGAGGGAACAAAGGCATGAACAACAGGGGATCAATGAGCTCAAATACAAAAAGAAAATCCATTTTCAAGAAATATGGCTGAGTAAATCACATCTGCCCCCCACTTCAGTTAAGAAGAACTAGCACACAACAGGCTTCCTCATGAGCAGGCAAGTGGATAGATAACACATTACGACTAGAAAAAGGAAGAGAAACAACAATATCGTGCTTTATGTACTTTGTTCTGGGCAGGGCTAAGATCAAAATTAACCAAAATAACTCAAGAGCAGTTCCTAGGAAAGTTTTAGCCCAAAAGAGAAGTCTAAACAATCAGGCAGTCCTGACTTAATTTCTGAGCTCTCTAACAAGTTAGACTTTTCGCTAGAAGCCTAACACAGCACACAATTCACAACAGTTATATCATATCTACATTTTCAGATATAGATCTGAAAAATAATTAATAAATATAGATATATAAAATAAATATAATATATTTAATATATTTTATATATATAATATATAATAAATATAGATACATGTCTATATTTTCAGATGTTTGTGTCATTACTGAGCCTCACATCAACATCTCTTTCCCATTTTGTAGTTGTCAGCAAGGTTCAGATGCTGGAGGAAGGTGTCATGGTGCAGATTGAGGCACTTCTAAGGTCAGAGAGTCCTCCTGTGCAGTTCAAACTCCTTGGAACATTACGGATGTTAGCAGACAGTCAAGGTAGGCACCTACTAATGTTCACTGAGATCAGCCATGAACTCCACTCCTCCCTTACCCTGCAAAACAATGGCTGTGCAAGATTTTGGGCTAAGTGTCTGTCACAAATGGATTTTGATATAAGTTCAGCTCCTGTCTTTGCCCAGCCCTATGACAGCAGGCAGGAGGTGTATTGAAGTGACCAGCACCCCAAAACTCCACTCTATCCACAAGTTCTTTAATAATAGCTGATCCAGTCTATTATGAAATGAATTATTTATTAATAGACAAGAAAATTAACATACAAGAATTAAAAAGACTATTACTACACAGGGATAAAACAAAAAGAAATACTACTAGTAGATTGACATACAGTGCACGATACTGGTACCTTTCAGTTACAGCTAGAGAAGAAATAGTATAAACCTAGGATTCAATGTATCTTACCATCCGAAGGTGGGTGGGGCATACACACATCGAGATCCTTTCACTCAATCCCTGGGGAAGTAACTGCGAAGCCTGCGTCCAAGCCTCGGGGAGAAGTCTCCGACATTTTCGGGATGTAAGAGGCTTCTGCCTCAGTCATAACTCGTGTATCTTTTATAGTTGTAAAACGGTGTCTCTCAAGTCAGAAATATCTCTTATCTCTCCCCCATTGGCTCGCCAGACTAAGATGTTAATTCTTAGCTAGGTGTAAATCATCTTTGGCGCCAGAGATAACTGCTGATGGGCTTTTCCACCCATAGTTATCTCTTTATGCACCAGCTATTGGAATACACAGAGCCGGGGGGCGGGGGGATGTCCTGCCACAGTGTTCTCCTAACCTAATTCAATCTAGAGAGCTTCCAGCAGAGATTATTGTCAGAGGCTGCACACTTTCCAGACTGACCCAGTCAGCCTCAGAGGTACACAGAAACCACACAGAAAGAATCCGCATTAGTTAGTGAGAATGGGCAAAGGCCTAAAAAAAAGATGTTTTTCACCAGAGATACAGCAGCAAGGCATGAGTATGATGAAACAGAGACAGGGAGTAGTGTCAAATCACAGGACAGCAAATCAATAAAGAACTAGAGAACATAAAAAGAATAAAGGGAGCTGGGCTGGAGAGAAGAAGGAGAAATTAATTTCTACCAGTCTTTTTATACACGTTGGCAGTTTTATCTTGCTCACGTGGCTCAAATGTTGAATTTACTTTGCATGTTAATGCATTGCATTATCTACTTGCACTTCATTCAGTTTAAAACAGAGGGGGGTATGCAAAAGCAACAATAATCTTTCCGTGCACATCACTGCATTTTGAGAAACATGCATAGTGTTAGAATTACATTAAGATCTACTTCAATATCTTAATTTATCCTTAGGCTTACTTAGCTCTTACCAGAGCATGACATAAAACCAAGTGTCAGGGGATTTGGTATCGTCTTTCATATTGCCAGAGGAGCTGTTCTAGAGCACTAATCAGTAGTGATCCCTTGATATGCAGGAATAACATGAGATATGTCAAAACCAGAACCAGAACAGTTATGACCGTTTTGTGATGGGAAGTGACAACTGACATGGGACAACCACAGACACCACTTCATTAGTTATATGGAAGAGGATAAAACCTCACTCTCCTGTGTTCCATGCTGAACTCAATCGCACCACTGCAGACACCACTTAATATGACAGCTACTTACATCTTTTATCAAATTAATATGCATGATAGAAAATTTAGATCTAGCGCTTGCATTACTTCACACTGCTTCCAGTCCAGTGAAAAGCTACTTTCACTTATATTTCACTGTGGTAGGAAATGAACATTACAAGATATACAGAAACCTAGAATCTTCCTGCTCTGAGGCTTTGAAGAAGTCATTGTAATGTCACTTCTCCAAAGTTTTATCTCAATTGTGACAGGGAAAACCATTTAGCATTTGAAATTGAGACATCACAGTAACACAGATCTGAATTATCAAACACTAAATTGTCTTTTTTTATTTTATTTACCAGCCCTAATACAAAGTTGGAATTTGGCACAAGGTACAACTTTTGAATCTGAAACAACATAATTATCAAAATACAAAGTAGAATAAAATATGTAGGAAATTCAATGTTTATCCATTCCCACCTATGAAAACACAATTCTACCACTTTTAATTACCTTCTATTCTGTTTACCCATGAGCTAACATTGCCCTTAATTAACTCAGCCTGAAACTCTTATGAACACACATCTACTAAGAACTAACACACTAAATTAGTTAATTGCCTTATCTAGTATAAATTCATTACTGTGACTATCAGCAGGCATGCTGAGGCTTACAGACTAGAAGAGGTAGGTTTCTTCCTAACCATAGAAAACTGCAGGCAGATCTGTCAGCTTCATTACTCTAAAGAGATGTTAACTCCTGGTTCTTCCACCATTTTGTTTCAGAGGAGCAGAATAATTTGTGCACTTCAATAGCCAAAGAACTTTCAGCACAACTGAAAGTTCAATCTTATAAAATGACAAACTTGAATCAATTGTAAGTTAAAAGGTCTTCCTGTTAAGAGTAACTATTGGGTTTTATCTCAAAGAGCTCTATTGTCTGTCAAACTGAGTAAAGACCCTGTCTTTCCAACAAACCTCCTAAACTGGCTCCATCCTCCAGCCTCTTACTTCAACTTTCTGTACTAAACTGGATTACCTTGATCTCTGGAGACTAACAAGTAACATCTGACTATAAACAAAAGTCTTGTGTTACAGGAGATAACATGCGGGTAGTTGTGCAATGCCCCGTATCTTCTCTCAAAACAAACTATGGCAGCTAGGCTATAAGCTCCCAGATTCCTTGTGGATTGTTCCTTATCTTACTGGACAAATTAAAAAGGAAGTGTGTGTACTTCCCCATGTCCTTCCCCCAAAATAGAGTATAGGCTGATTTACAGCTTCTGGAAAATATCCAGAGCAATCATGTGATTTACTGACACTGACCTTTTGGTGCATGCTCTATTTGACCCTTCCAGCATATCTCAAAAGAAATGCAATACACAGAGAAAGGAGCAGGTAAAGGAACAGGATCGAACATGCCTCAATCAAACCTATCCCTTCCATTACAGATGTTAACATAATTAGAATTCCACTTTTCAGGAAAAGTGAGTTTTTCAGTGAGGTTTTTTCAAATGTCAACCATACAGACTAATATTTCTAGCAAGTCTTGAAACAGGGTTCCCAAAACACAGGGAAATGCAAATTAAAAGGCTCTTCCACACTCAAGGGGAATTTCTAATGATGCCTTATACATGGTTCAACACACATTCTTAAGACTCAGGTCATCTAATTACTGCCATGCTGCAATTCTGTACTAAGATTTGGCTTCCCACACTACCAACAGTAATGAATTATCACTGAAACAGCACAAACCAAGAGACCACGGTTACATTTGTGCAGGGTTCAAAGTGCAAGTGCAAAACACCCAGTGGCAAAGGTACAGGCCTCCTGAAGTATCTCAACAGAATATTTGCTTACAATGATAGAAAACTGCTCATTTGAAGCCCTACTTCAGCAGCCTCTTGAAAAGGATAGGTCTGTTGGAACAGCTGGTTTTGTCCTTCCCCTGCATGGTTCCTTTGGTAAAGCTTCCTTTGATAAATGCTTCCAAGATCTGTTAAAAGCCCAATGCTTCAACTAGAGTTCTTAAAGGATGCTGAGCACAGGTCCATGGCCCTAGTTCTACATTCACATTCCTGTGACAGACAGAGGGGTGTGATTTTGAATGCCTCTTGATGCTTTTCTCTTCAGCTGATGCTGCTGAAATCCTGGGCCACGACCCCATGCTGCTCAACAGGCTGGTGCAGTGGCGCAGTGCAAGCGACCACAGCAGCATCTGCAGAGAGGCAAAGCAGCTGCTGGCATCGATCCTGCACCACAACAGATCCCAGGTATGAGAGCCTTTGGGCTGATACATTTCTACTTCACCCTTTTCAAATATTTTTAAAGCTTGTTGATGTAGCTAGGGATTAAACAGCACATACAGCTTTACAATGAAAACCATGAAAGTTCACAGTAAAAACCTCTCTGGTCTGCCTCAATACCAGAAAGGGGGAAATGAGGGGGAAACCTGTGCACTCCGTAACCACAGACACCTCACAGAAATGAACACCATGGTCACTTACTGTCACTTGTCAATATTGACCCTGCTTGAGTAAGGCTTGACAAATGGTAAATGGGTAAAGCTTCTCTGTGGCCATAAATATGCTTCAAATTTCAAATTAAAATGGTAAAAAAAAACCCCGATCTGTCCTAAATGTCAGTCCTCCAGAAGCTCCAAAGAGCCCACTTACCCGTGATGGATGAATCTGGCGTGATCTTTATGTGCTGGCATTTTAGAACAGGCCTCTGTCTTTTGTAAATTGTGCTATTGCACACAGGCATCCCAGCCCTGCTTTACTTTCAGGCAGTGACTAAAAAAGTAGATACTATCTTCACAGGGTTTAATAAAGCAAAACTTATCCTTGCTAGTTTGGTGGCTTGAAACGAAAGAGCAGAATAAGGACAAACTGAGACAAGACAAATATATATTTATCTTACAGATAGGCATCTAAAGTTAATTCTAAGTACAGATATATTCCAGGTAAATTAGACCAGCCCTAAGCAGACATGTATGATCAGTGCCAAAAGCAATGTTATTTCTAGTCTTTGAATATTGTCAGTTTGCACTGCAGCAGACAAATAATTTCCATCTATTCAGAAGCTGAAGAATGCAATCTCATTTCCCTCTTCATTCTACTGTATTCCTAGGTCAGATTTCCATCTGTTTTACCTTTGCTTTAACAGGAAGTGGTCAAAGCCATCCAGGCAGCACAAGGAGTGAAGCATCTGGTTTCCATGACAACAAGCGAACATGCTGCCATGCAGAATGAGGCTCTGAATGCCTTGGCAATAGTATCTGCAATCGATTTAGGTATTTCCTACTAAAAGCATTTATCTATGCAAGATCCTCAATTATTAAAAAACATTGTCATGCTGTTAATTCTAGGTAACATGTACGAAAAAGTACGTTTCTTGTCTAGATTTAGCTCTTCAGCATAAAATAAAGGTTGGCAGCCATTCAGATAATAAAATCAATAGGCTTTGGGAATGGCCTGAAGGGATTTTTTTATTTAGGATACAGTCAAATTATCATGCTGTGTGGACAGGCACTGAGTAACATGATATGACACTAGAAACCTACACAAAAGAAAGAGGAAATGTAAATGTGATAGATAAAAACAGATGTAAAGGCTAAATTAAGGACAAATTATATACCTGAATGGCCAATGAAGACTATAAGTAGAGGAGATAATCTTCAGACAGACATGAGGAAAGAATAAAGCAGAAGCATAAATAGAAAGGCATTGTAGAAGCTGCAAATGAAGCAAATAAGAAAACTGTAGATTCAAACAACTTTTCCTGAGCTAATTTTCAGAGAGTTACCATACAAATTTTTTCAGATTTTTCCTGTATGACTTAAAAATGGGTCTCAATTTATTACAACAGACACCACAGAAATCTACAAACATCAAAAGGTGAAAAGAAAAATAAACTTGACATTTGTAATTTCCTATACCAACAAGTAAGATTGTGAAGAGCCCATCTTACAGCTTGTCTACCATTATATTCTCAAACTCATTTGGCCAACTAATGTGTGTTGCCCTGTCTCTTGCAGTTTTCTATGTGTTGATTCTTTGATAAAGTTTCTCACACACTTTCTATAAACATAGCAATGTTTTAGTTAACTGTAACTTTAGTTTACATTCTTTTCTCCTGGGTGGAGAATGTGTGATGGACTATTCTTGGAACAAGTAAAGATGGAGGAGGTGGTAACACTGACCTCCAATCCACGGTTGTTCCTAGAAACATATAAATATGTAAAGAATAAACAACCAGGCCCTCCTTTTTCCTTCTGGCCTGCGACCTGTAAAGAACTCGGTTTCAGAGTTCTTCTTTGTGGCCTAGATCCACAAATGTGAACCAACATTTCTAGCACTGAATATTTCAGGTTTTAATTTATTATGAGGTTAACTTTATACAGTCAATAGTAGACTGGTCCTGTCTTCAAGAATGAGGCCAGTAAAGAAATTTTGTACAGAAGAGAGCACAGAAATTCTTCAGTACAGAAGACAGATGTTCAAGACATCCCTGTATAGCCTATTTGAAATGAAGTTAGTCAGAATTTTTTTTTTTAAGCATATTCACTTTCTAATTTCTTTTCACATAACAGCTCAGGGTTACTATTTGTTTACTTATTTTTTAGAAACTCTTGAAGAATCTTTTAAGGAATCACAGCTAGTTCAAAGCTTACACAAATGTCTACAAAATGATAATATAAGTCCTGAGGTGAAATACAGTTCAATGGACCTTTTGTGGTCCTTTAATTCAGGTAACTTCATTTTAAGTTGTCTGTGATGGAAAGATGGATATTTGTGATGAAGACAAGTGTTTTCTGTCACCAAAATATGCAGCCTGCAATGCTCCAGTGAATTAGTGAAGGATTTAGAGGTTCATTCTGTATTGATCACCAAAAATCACAGTCAAGTAGCTTCCTTCTTTATGAAAAGCTGATTAAACCATCAGTTGAATAAAACAAAAAAAAAGGCTTTATTCCACTGAGTCAGTGGCATAATCAAGTCCCAAAATAGCAAAATTAGGGCCTTAGAGTAAAGGCATCCTTGTCCAACTTCACCATGCACAAATGCCTGGCAGTCCCAGAGCATTTTTGTGTCCAAAGAAATGGTCTGTATCATGCCCACAGGCAGGCGTCCATTTGTTCTGCCTGTGCTGTAAGCAAACCAGAAGCTGAGATAAAGCAGCCGTTTTAGCAATGCTGCCTTCACACAGCAACTTTCAGTAATGCATATCAAGGGTATTATTTCAGTTTCACTCCATGGTCAGGGAAGGCTTAAAATGCTTCAAAAGCAGGATGGGATGATCCTGGATGTGCAGCACTAAATGAAAACAAGCACCTTGAAACCAGGAGTCCAAAGATCTCATGGCAGTTTCTCACATCTTAACACAAAAATTACATAAATTGAAAATAATGATTATACTTGGGCAAGGATGGATCACAAGGTGAGCTGCCTTTCAAATCCTGGAGCCACCCTGTATTGACAGACAAGCTGGATTTTGCAGTATACTCTATTTTATCCCTGTAGCCACACAGATATTGGAATAGGGAAAAGCACTTGCAGCTTTCAGTGCTACTATGAAGTATTGACATAACAGATGAGATCTAGAAGACTTTTTTCCAGAGATGTATATACTTAGCATTTTATAGACTAACTGAACACTATGAGTTGTCTTATTAGTATGGAATGGTAGCAAAGAGAATACAGGCAAAAAAGTGCTAGAAATTGTCCTGTATTAGAATTTCAAAATCTGGGGTTTTTCTGTCAATCAGTTCTTAGAAGTCAAACAGGAAGAAAAAACCTTAATCTGTCCAATACTTCCAATGGTTGAAAGGGTATCTATTGAAAAAAAAGTTTTAATTAAAAATAGCTCATTATAAACAGCAAGTACTCCAAACTTATCTTACAATTGTTAGGAGCCACTATGCCATGGTAGGTAACTAAAAGTCAGCATTTCATCTCCCATTCAGGTGATCTGAGACAAGAAATAGAAAAGGACAAGATTAAAGACACCCTTGAGCAACTCTGCAGTCACAGCAATGCAAACGTGGTCAAGGAAGCCATCAGAACATTAGAGGTTTTGAGAGGAGAGACACCCCCCTGATCTCCCTGCTCTCCCACGAGGCAACCCAGCACTGCTGCTGAGCAAACAACACCAGCTTTGTAACCCTTGCACTTGTCACGCTGCTGCACAACCAACACTGCTGAAGCCCAGGTGCAGCTCCTGCTTTGAAAACTGTATATAAAAACCCCCTCATTTACACATCTCTTTGGCCTGATACTCACACCACTGCTGCTCTTCACTGAACCACTAACACACAGCAGTAGGAGTAAGTCCTGTCAAGCAAGTGGTGTTAAAAAACATTAGAGGAGAAACATCAGGCAATTATCACTCATGTATTTTTCAGCTGCTTGGTTTTGTGAGATTAGGATATACACTTGCAATTTTTCTTGTATCAATGGGACTTCTAAATAATTATATAAAAGTCTTGAGCTTTTATCATGCAACCTGAAACAGGAGTTAGATTAAAGCTGTAGCCTAAACAACACAAAGGGCTACCTGGCACCAATTCAACCTCTGTACATTGTGAATCACACTGTGACCCCAACTGTTAGATAAACATGTTAAAACCAAAACTGTCTTTAACTCCTGTCACGAATGGATTTTGATACAAGTTCAGCTCCTGTCTTTGCCCAGGCCTATGGCAGCAGGCAGGAGGTGTATTGAAGTGACCAGCACCCCAAAAATCCACTCTATCCACAAGTTCTTTAATGATAGCTGATTCGGTCTATTATGAAATGAATTATTTATTAATAGACAGGAAAACTAACAGACAAGACTTAAAACAGACCATTACTACACAGGGATAAACAAAAGAAATACTACTAGTAGACTGACATACAGTGCACGATACTGGTACCTTTTCATTTTTAGCTAGCAGAGAAATAGTATAAACCTAGGATTCAATGTTTCTTACCATCCGAATGTTAGTGGCACACACACATCGAGATCCTTTCACTCAATCCCCTGGGGAAGTAACCGCGAAGCCTGCGTCCAAGCCTCGGGGAGAAGTCTCCAACATTTTCGGGATGTAAGAGGCTTCTGCCTCAGTCATAACTCGTGTATCTTTTATAGTTGTAAAACTGTGACTCTCAAAGTCAGAAGTTATCTCTTATCTCTCCCCCATCGGCTCGCCAGACTAAGATGTTGATTCTTAGCTAGGTGTAAATCATCTTCTGGCGCCAGAGATAAACTGCTCGTGGGCTTTTCCACCCCTGGTTATCTCTTTATGCACCAGCTGTGATACACAGAGCCGGGGGGCAGGGGGACGTCCTGCCACAACTCCCCCTTCAATCTCCAATTTTAAAGCTCATCTCTGAAACTTTACCTGCTCCTTTCACAAGTTATATTCCTAAACACTTGAGGCTACAGTCTTGTCCTGATTTCAGAGTTACACCTGCTGTAACCTGGAATGAGACTCTACAGAAGCAAAGTTTACAAGAAACTGCAGTCAGTGAACACACAGCGCTTGCACAAGATGCAGAAATAAAGCTGGTTAAAAATTACAAGTGGGTAGAAGTGAGGATGTGGAGGCAGCCATTATCACCCATAAGAGAAACTGGGTTTAACTTCAGAAAATGAAAAAAAAAATAGTAAAACAAATGTCTTTGAACATTTCTGTGGAATCCTTTTGTATCTAAAAAAGGTCACTAGATGAGAAGGTAACAGATTCTATTCCACAGCTTGTTCTTATGGGAACTTTTTGAAGCAGTTGTGCATACAGCAGTATGTGGCTGTCATGTTGTCCAGACCTAGGAGAACAAATTCAAAACCACATCGTGGTAGATACTGAAAAGCTTGGGAGCAAATAATTTTTTTTAGCCAGCAGAAAAGCTACCGAGAAAAAAAATAAACAAGCACTGATCTTCAGAAACCTATTATAAAGCAGACTGTATTTAGAAGTCAACAAGACCTCATGTTCTCAAACAATTTGAGAACAACTGTCCTCTCTTCAAACAAACATGACAACTTTGTTCCTGCAAAAGCTTTCCCACTTGCAAAACCCAGTAACAGTACTGAGTGCACTACACTCATCACCAAGTATCACTCTCAGGAGTACTCTTGAGAAAAGGAACTTCATAAAACCACCCCAGGCAAGTGTCACTTGGTGAGGAACGCACAAGCAGGTTTTCACCACATAACAGGAGAAAAGAAAAACAGTGGGTTTAACTTCTTTGATATCTAGAGATTTAATAGTTACTCTACACCATTCTGCAGCTCTTCACTTGTTCATGGCTTTCCATTAACAATGCACAGAAAAGCATCAGTTTTATCTATTATTCAACAGACCAAACTGAAAAGAAAAAATATCACTAATTCGTTTCGGCAAAATACACAAACAAGCACCTCTGGACCTTCACCATTTCTGAGTTATCCACAAACTGCAGTCTCAGTAGCAAGTCTAAACCATAGAGAGCAACAAATCTTAAGAATCAACCTCCAGGAGTAGAAAATACTAAATTTTATTTAATCAAATTTAAGGCTTGAGAAGAAATATATTGAAAGTCACTCAGAAAAGCCATCTCAGAAGAGGAGACAGAAGCTCCCCTTCCAATGGCTGAACAATGTTCAAGCGGCATGACAATGCACAGGCAGTAAGGGGAAGAAAGAGGGAAGGATGTAATGGGGAGACAAAACCCAGGGCAATTCTACACAGAAATCAATCGCCACATCAAGCTCCATGGACTGGAAGCACAAGTCTGGCCACATGGCACTGCATCAGGTCACCAAAGCTAAAGACCTCTTGGGAAGAAACATTCGGGTTTTCAGGAGGCGACCCAAGGTCCTTTGGTCACTGCACTTTTTTCAGTGCTTATATTCACCCTTCTCTTCATGTACAGGGAAACTGTGTCCAAATGCAGTTTTATTAACAGAAACAAAGAGGCAGTTGCACTGTCAAACAGACTAAGAAATATATACATTGCTTAACAGAAATCAATTGTGCTCATTTCTGAAATAAAAGCGATCATATTTAAGTTTGCTTCTCTCAGTCCAGTTCTTCAAGTCTGACCTCATTTGACATCTTCATTAAAAACCTTGGTTCCACTGTAGTGTTTGTGAAGTTGTTACAAATGCAATCGCTGAAATCTCAACATCAACAATGTATCAAACCTCTCTGTGAGATCACTGAATTACTTTCCTTTAAGGCTTTAGAGGCAGGCTCACACCCAGCTGCTTTTGCTGACAAGATTTTTTTTAGACCATAACCTAAATCTTTTGCCATGAAGTCACTGCAGGTCCACAGAGAAGGTGCTAAATAAAACTAAGTATTCCCATTACAAGTCTGAAATTACATTAGCCATGTATGGGGGTACTTCAGAATATACAGGGGCAAAACAACCTAGAGCCCCAGGATTTTAAAAATGATACTGAATAAGCACAAAGAAGTTTATCCACAGTGGCAAAAAAGAAAAATCATTCCATGAGTTTAAAGATCCTCAAATAAGTAGAACTCTCTAATTCAGTTCCAAATAACTGAAACACTGATACAAAAGCCAGTGTTAATATTGCCAAAGCCATTAAGAACAAACTGTGGAAATACAACACTTCAGTTTAATTCTGTTTTGCATACAAACAGTACTTTAAAAAGAACAAGTATTACTTTGTCTTCAGGTAACTTGGTAAGATTTGCAGACCCTAGAATCCTAATCTGTAATGCTGGCTCCTGTCAGCAGCTAATGTCAGTGCATGAACTCCACAGCCATCTTTGACACCGGGATGATTTTCACCAAACTGCTGGAATTCCTTCCTAGCATTAGGAGCTGACATTGTCAAAAACTGGGAAAGGGAAATGTACTCCCTAGCTGGCATTTTCAATGCAATGTTTTATTAACAAAAAGTTAAAAATCAGAAGCATCCTTCTCTAATTTTACATATATCAGATTGTTATGCATAACCTTAACCACATAAGTTGGTTGACAAGGTGTTGCAAAGTTTTAAGCACCAGAATTTAAAGCAAATTTTGCTGGACACTGTTCTGAGCTTGTGAAGTTGTAGTACAATCACGCATTTCTGGCTGCTCCTCATGGATCAGATTCAACAAATAAGTAATACAGACCTCAAATTCAAGGCTTTACAGAAGAAATGCCTCTTGCTCTCCCCTTAGTGATCTACTGCTATTGTTTTCTTGTTGTATACCAAAGTTAAAAGAGTCACAGTGTACTTCTAGCCATTTTACTTTCAGGTTTTCAGAGGAGTTAATAGCAGACTATCCTCTGCTACTGTAAGGAAATCAGCCATCCTTAGACAAGCTTCCTTTTCCTGTTGTGTCTCAATCACGGGGCCAGAAAAAGAACTTTTATGAAAGCTGAAGTACACACGAGCACTGTCTGAAGTGCTTCAGATTGCAAGCTAGAAGGATGTCTGGACAATCAACCAGACACAAAGATTCTTACTGTTGATCAACTTTTGCCAGTGAAATGTTTGTTAATACATGCATAATAGAAAAAAGGACATAATATATTTAAAAACTTGGCTTCCAAAGAAAGCCATATACTTTAGAAATACAAGTATTAAATCCTTCAGGCACACTACATGTAGTAAAATATCATTATAAAAATATATACTTTTCTAAAATTTACACTGTGTTAGGCACTGTAAATGAACCTGCTCTCCCTGAAAAACCTGGTGTCACTGGAAGCAGTAACTGGTGTTATATGGCCCACAGTAAAACTGACAGCTACAGCTACTTCCAAGAACTTTTCAGCCACATACCTTTACCTTAAAGCTATGGATACAACACCACAGTCTTATAGAAAAGACTAGAACTCCTACTGAGCACTACAGATCCATCTACTAAACCCCACGAAAGGAGGGCTGGAGAAAGTTTACTTTTGTCCTGACTAAAATAAAAACCCAACATTAGAAGGACTGGTTAAGCTTCATGTAGAAAATGACTGTGAAGAAATCATTCTGGTTCACTGTGTTTTGATTCACATTTGAATTTTGAACCAGGAAGAACTGATGATTCAATAGTTTCATAGAAGACTTAAAAATTCAACAACTTAATCTTTCACTGAATCTGTATTCCCTTACCTAAAAACATATTTCAGTAAGGATTAACACTGAATTTCTAAGTCTTTCATCAGTCCTGGTAGTGGCAGTTGAGACTTGTGAAGATCAACATAGCAGTTGTGAGAGAAGCAAGAGGAATAACAAAAACCATCAACAGCTAGCACAGCATGCTAGCTACCTACTGAAAAAAGCTGCATTTTGAAGTGTATGCAGACAGCACTTTTTAAAGATATTACTGATCATTGAAAGGATAAGCATTTTAAAAGAGGTTTTTCTTCTATAAATAAAGAATATTTACACTTTTCTCAGATAGGAAACAGCATCAGGGCTTAACCCTCTTGCCTGAAATGGAGATTTGTAACATGTAATGCTACAGATAGTCAGATTTTTCCCATCCTGGGAACTGGCTTGCATTTTTCAAAACAGTGTGGGGTTTGCACAACCTTAAGTCAATTAAAGATCTAGACAGTTCGTGATTTTTTTTCTCAATTTCCAATTATGGTTGCTGGATATCTGACCAAAAATGACTGGATAAGTCTACTGTAGAGATTAATATGAATGCAAGATTCTGAAGAAATCAGCATGCAACATTAGCAAAGATTACATTTTACGACAGATGACAGGAGTGAAGACAGAACAATCTTCATAGCAGTCCTTCAAGGAAAGGGTTTACGGCAGTTTCATGTCTCCCTGCTACAGTCTTTAAAATCTGTTCTGCAAATGTCTTGGGAAATTCCATTTCTTCCTCAGAGATCAATGCTGGTGCACTGAGTTGTCTTTTTAGAAAAAAGGTAGACAGTCTGTGTTTGGTGAAGTTTTTTTGTAACAGCTTCTAACAAAAAGCATGAGCAGGGAAAAAAATCCTCATAAGGCTTTTAACAACAGGGGTATTTCATGGTCCGTGCATTTCTTCCACCTTGCTGTCCAATCAATAATCTTAAAATATATTGTTTGGCAACACGTGTCTGCTTTCATGTTCAGAAGGCATTACTTGCCTTTACAGCTTCAATATCAGAAATCAATGTCCTGGCTAGGAAAATCCCAAAGATCTAAAAAGATAAAAAAAATACCATTTGTGAGATAAAGCACTTGTAATGTACCAGTCTCCAAAATGTTTGTTTGCAGGTTCAGATACCAATTCATAGCCAGGATCATCCATCAAAGCACAGCTATTACTAAAAAGTAATAAAGGCAACAGAACCTTGCAGGTAATAAAACCCATGAGAAAAATGCTTTCATGTAGAACTTCAGCAGCATTCAAAATAATAAGCTTCCAGATGCCTTAGAGCTAGAAGAAATCCACTCAGCCAAGTCTGAGTGTCATAAACACCCATGCTTGCCTATTGCTAAAGCTACAAAGCAGACATTTTCATTCATTCCACAACTTTGAATAACAATCCAGTCAGTTTTCCCATCAATTTTTTTAAACACAGACAGAATGTACAATTACCTGTATTGAAATGAAATTCTTGTCACAGACAGCAGTAAGAGAAGTCCCAGATTATTCAGAGACATTTAAATTTGAAATTTTAACATTCATGTCAGTTCTCAGGAAAATCTTCCTTTACAAATTGAGGACAAGTTTGTAACTCATCACATTTCCTGAAACGTTCTTAGAAATAATACAAAACTGGGGTGAAGTTTTGGAAAGCTAAAAGATTTCATTTAAATGTAGTCAGGTTATATCTAATTCTCAGTCCCACCATGAAATAGGTTAATGCACAAGAAAGACCCAATTGGAAAATACAAGTAACTGGAAGTGGTTTCACAGAGACTCGGGATGTGAATAAAGAGCAACATTGTCAAGCTATTGTCAATCAACACACTGCCAAAAGGTTAAACTTCGTGTCTTGACCATCTTCCTAGCAAGAGGTGCTGTTCTTAGCACAGCATTTCTCAAACCCATGGAAGCATTATCACTAGATGGTGATAAAAAAATATCAAACCCTAAGCTACACAGGGCACTAATCCAGGGCTGGAGAAAACTATCTTGCCAGAACTCTATACTCAACACTTGTCAATTACATGGAAAATACTTTCTGTAGCAGATTTACAAGTTTATTATTTCCCATTGAAGTGAAAGAATTTTATAGCAGAGAAATTAACGTAGTGCAAACAAATGCCACAATGAAAGCAGGATCCACCCTGAAAGCAGCAATCTAACATGCTTTACCAAAAATTTTAGCTCTCTCTGATGTACCAAGCACTGACGAGGTAATAAAAGTCACAGCAACTCTTTCATATGGTTCTGCTAACATCACATTTGCTACCTGGTCATTTATTTCCCTGCTCTTACACTGCCAACCTTTTTGAGCAGCATGCTACACCCACTTACAGCTGGCTGAGGTAACCTCAGCATGAAGGACAAGGTTTGTGACATTTCAGGTTTGTGGTGGAAGGCTGGAGTTCAGATCTACTGGAGCAGACAGCAGATCCCCCCTCCTTCATGACATTGAAGTACAATTAATATTTTATATCATCATATTATATATGAGTATATCAATATTACAATATATATCAATTATCACACACTATTATTACTACACTGTATCTTTATAATAACCTTTACGCTTTGAGCAATAGGTATTTTCACACTAACTCCCCTTTACTGTAATTGGTGTTTCTGCCATACTCTTCTCGTACCTAAAAAATCCACATTCATGATATTTATTTTACCTCTGTCCATAACTCCTTTTACCTTCAGGTCTGTATCTGCAAACATGGCATATTTTTCAAAGAATCATAACAATAACAACTAACCTGGAGCAGTGAGATAGCTATGAAGACACCTGCAACGATGTAGATATTCCGGGGCAACCAAGCTTCAAGTGCATGAATACATCCTTTGACAAAAATCTGATCATCCCATTGACTCTTGCTCTGAATGTAGAAAAGAAGAAGAATAATATTACTCTTCTGCTCAAGTTTATAATAAGAACAATCACATGATCTAGCTAAGCTAACGTTTTGTCACATGTGCAGTGAAGTTTTTAACCACACTTCAAAAATACACATATGAATCAGGGAATGCCAGACATTGATATTCGTATCTTCCTGAAAATACAGTTATTAGAACACTGTAGAATCAGATAATAGACTAGGAAATAATAGATTTATTAAATTAGCAGATAATAGATCAGCAGTGTTAGACTATTAAAACTGATAACTGAAATGCACACTTGCAATCCAAGTCCTACCCCTTTTTGAAACACACCTTTCCCTTCACCTGTTTCATCACTTGTTTTCTCTACCCTCCCACAGTACAAGCTTACTTTAAACGAAGGACAATGTCTACTTTGCTCTACCTGTAGTATGATGTAGCACAGTCAAATAGTTCCTAGAATTTTGAGCTATCTATCAGCAATCCCGCCATTTTTAGTTTTGTCTATGCAGGCACAGAACATGACAGACTGCACCTTACCTTCTTTCTGATATCATAGCCACACTGTGTATTCACAACTTTCTGCTGCAAAGCAAAAGAGATTTTAAATAAATCAAGTGAATTCTACTCACTTCTGCTGCCAGCAAGTTTTTCTTTTATATTCATAAACATATCAGAATTGTCAGAGCCAACCATTTTAAGAAGCATTTTTAGCAAAAACAAGCAAAGCCCTGGCAGAATACAATAAAATTAATGACAAAACAAAGGTGTGCAGTAGCAAGATGATATCCTGGTACCAGAAATCTCAGCTGCTTCTATCACTTGGCATTCAACTAGCAACTTTTTAACATGAAAACGGCAGTGCCAGCACACAGGTGAGACATCTGCATTTACAAAATGCATAGTAAGTTATATTGAAATATTAATAATAGAATCTCACATTAAACAGATTTAAGCCTCCTTTTGTCTCCTTAAATACAGCACCAGCAACAGAAAAATGTGCAGTTGAACAGTACTGCTCCAAACTAAACTAGAAAAGAATTACTGGGGAATAGGAACATGGATTGTGTCCCTTACAAAGGCTTTCCTTAGCTGATTTGCAATACAATCAGAAGGCTACCAGGTATTAAATATAACTTACCAATAGCTATCTCTCAGCACAAGGATTGCTGGATGGATTTTGAGCTGTAAGTATCCCCACTAATGCCATAAAGCACTATATGTTAGCTCCTACCTCCACATTTCGACATCTGCTGTAAGACTCACAAAGTCATAGTTTAGTAAAAAAAACTAACCAAAAAGCACCTAAACTTTGCCAAAACCAAGGATTGACTCAGAAGCTTTAAACCTCATACATGAGCACTTTACTAATTTCTGACAAACAAGAAGCAAATGGAGTTACTCCTGCCTGTCTGGCAGAGGGGTGGTGAAACATTAATCCTAACCAGGGCAAGCACACTGCTTAGACAGCACGCTCAGCTCCTTACAAACCAGGTAACAAAGGCCAGGGATGCAAGGAAACAACACACTGGGAATAAAAAAATGTCAGCCACCACTACTTCAGATCCAAACCATACTAAAATAGCTTGAATTCCTGGTGACAATACCTTTTCAGCTGTCTAATAGGTCACCACATTTGGACTCTAAAAAGAACACAACAGAAACACAAAAAAAGTTTGTCTGTGCAAGAGTAATTTTTGGTCATTTAGGTCACCTCAAAGCCCTTCAACACCTTAATTAGGAAGTACTTCCTGTCATAACTTTACAACCTCAGAGCAGTAACAAAGCCAGGAAACAACTTACAGCAGGATCAGGTATACAACAGGAAAAAGGAACTCCACACTTCTCACGACTTTTGCTTTCACTCTTGCAGTCAAAGTATATGTTAAAGTCCCAGTCTTCTGGGCCTTGGGCACCACAGCAATGGTTCTGCAACAGACAAATACATACCAGAAGTCTGTTCAGTGGATACATTATCTCTAAAATACTTCCAAATAGTAAGAGTTTGCTTACAAATCTTCACCATGCACAAGTCTGTGCAGAATCAATGACAACAGTAGATTAAAAAAATTGAGTAGTCACTAACAGGGCTCTATGAAATCAAAGCAATACATCTGGAATACTGCTTGTGGAAACAGGTGTCAGCATGTCAAGCAAAATCATAAAAATTATCACTTTAGATCTAATTGTCAGATACAATCAGTTCCATTGCTAAATTTTCTTAGGAGAAAGTTTTTTCTTAGAGAGCAAGGGAAAGGGGAGCAAATGAGAAAGGTCAAAGGCAGATGCATGCCTGAGAGAGCTTCCACAAAGGACATCAGAACAAGCCTGGATCTCAGGATAACTTCCTTCCCTGCTGCTTTCAATACACAAGGAAGAAAACCAGCACATCTAACACAGTGCTATTAGCTACAAAATATTATAATTCTGTAACAAAAATGAAAACTTTTAAATCCACATATTCTCCTAGAAGACATCAAAGTGGCAGGATATGAACTTACAATTCTCTGTAGTGAATCAATTATGTTCTGGAGGTCAATGTCATCTCGGTAGGATTTAATGTTATTCTCAAAGAATTCTTTTACCCTGTCCCTCACCCAGTCCTGGAACAGGAAAGCCATAACTGCTACTGCCAGCTCCAACAGGAATATAAATACAATTGTTCCACAGAACTGTAAAAAACAAAAGTCCTAAATCAGAAAAATATTAATTCATTTTGAATGCATCCCTATACCACCAGAAACAGACACAGAGAATTAGGTTCAAATTTTGACTCAGTACAGACACTGAAAGCACAGTGAGAATACAAGGTAAAGAAACCCCTAAGAGGCAGAGTTATGCTTTTGTTTTTGTCACCTGAACTTGACAGTAAAAAGAACACCAGACACAGTCATTATGCATAGCAGTGAAAATACTAATAAATGAGAATCTGTAAAACACAGGGCTAAAGAAGTCTTGATATTACCTCTTGGATTGTTTGTAATTTTCTAATTATTTTTTTAGAATTTTTTTGGCCAGCTTAACTGTTTTCAGATCTAAAGCAAAGAAGGAGGCTCAGTATAAAAACAACCATTTAAGAAATTTCACATCAGTCACTCAAGTCCCAAAGTTTTGCCCACCCAACATCTACAAGAAACTTCCAAGTTTTAAGTGATTTTGTTCCACTATACTACATTCTCTCAGTAACTCCTAACTGACTAAGCATGTTCCGTAACATCTTAATGTTAGATTCTGATATACATACTACAACATCACTGCAGAGCAGAACAAATGAAAAAAGGGAAGGAAGAACATGTTCCACAAACAGGAAAATATATAGGCTGGAATCACCCCTGCTTTCAAAACCATTACTCAGATTTGTCAAGGCAGCAAGTTTACCATAGACTTTGTCATAAAACAAATTCTATAATTATCTGGGTTTACTCCCAGTTCTTCATCATTTGCAGCTTTCACACATATAGTAATTCCCTCACATAATGATGTTACTTACAAACTTCAGCAGGCAGATGTTTTCTCTCAGTGCTCCCACACAACCAGCAAATCCCAAAGTAAACATCACTATTCCCACCACTAAGACAAGCACCACTGGGTCCAGACCATGAAGGCCAGTCACCTTTGTCAGATCAGACAATACACCCTGAAGGAGAAAAACAGAACACAATGTGACAACTATAAGCATGTTATTCATGTAGCATTCCTTCTGGATGATTTCCACATGATTCCAAATGAACTGGTTGCAAACCCTTGAACTTGCCATCAGTGACACCAATAAAAAAAGTCATGTTGTAAAATTGTTATTGACAACACTAATTTTCTTCACCCCAGTAGAGGAAGTATTAAAGTTATAGCTAACAATTCTTTTAGTAAGTCAGTTTCTCAGATTACATCCTCCTAGGTCTATTTGCCAAACAGAATTCCACAAGATGGTGCCAAAAGCTCAATACTATCACTGAATGTTCATTTAGTTCCAAGGCAGAAGAATTAATGTTTTATATTAACTTGAAAAGCATCAATCAGAAGAGCACACCAATATCATGGTCTAAAAGAAAATTTTTCCAGTCCTATTGTTTAAACGGCAGAAAGGGAGAGACATTCTAAGGATAGAGCACCTTATGGATGACATTTTAAAGAGGGGAACAATCTGGTTTTGGTTTTCAAGGGAAGCAGATTTTTCTAATTCTGTTAATAGAATGCAAATTCTCATCTTTCTACCCAGGTACCCATGCTAGAGTTAAGTGCAAAGGATATACATCCTAAGACAACACCTTCGAAAAATCCGTATCACTTCTTATTCAACTGCTTAATAAAAATAAAATCTTCCAAATATAGCATTAGAAGAAAATGCGCCCTTGGAGAAACTTCATCAGCTGAAGACACTGATTAACAGTACTACAGTGATCCACAGGACTTCATCTTCTTTCATAACATGTTCCATAACAGATTCTGTCAGAGCTGTTAATTTGGCAACAGCAAGACAGTTGTTTTTATCAAAACTGGCTGATGGGATGAAAAGAAAAAGAAAATAATTGAACTGTAGACCTCAGAATTGCCTTGCAACAGCTGGTGTCTAACAGATGAAGCAGGCTATTAGAAAATGATCCTAGTTTGTTGACAATGTGTTACCAGTCACACACTTCCATTCCTCAAAACAGTTAGACCTCACAGTTAACTAACAAACTTGGTCTACCTGGTTAATTATGAGAGTCCCACCTAAGCAAATCTTGGCTCAAACCCCACAATCAAGAAATACATGCCAAGATTAGACAGGCTAATGCAGTGTCCTTGTAGAACCAACATGCTGTGAAACTAAACACTGTGTGACCAGAATGCTGAAACATTCATAACTACTGCCAGCCATCTCCTTCCCAAACTCAAGCTTTTTGTTTTCAGATAATCTCATTTGCTCAAGCAACATCTTTTGGAAGGAAACTTCCTCTGAACAAAGCATTATATGAATAGAAGCTGGCAGGAACCGGGCTTTATTATTCAACCTCAGATGCCACTGTTTCACAACAATTTCTTCATGTTCACATTTAATGTTTACAACATGCTCTTTTAAAAAGAAGGTTATGGGGATTTTGCCTAAGAAAAGATGTTAAGTCAAAAATCCTGAAGGAAGGAAAGAAGAGAATTAATTCAGAAAACTCTCCTCCTACCTTACCCATTTCTCTAAAGACACTCCTGCCTGTGCCATCTGCACCTGCAACTCCTCATAGCACAGGCTGTCCTTTACAAGACAGATTTCCTCAGGTAGACAGGAATGCAGTCTGATACCTGCAGTCAGTGTCAGACATTCCATAACAAAATTTACCCCTTAAGTCTTTCTTTCAATCAGACAGAACAGTGACTTCTCCATGCTCTTGAAGTCCCTCTAAACAATAGTCTTGATTTGAAAACTGACTGCTCCCTGTTTGTTTTTAGCCATGAACTTGCTGGAATGAATTTAAGCTGACTAGCAACTAGTTTTCCAGATCTTCCTTTGTGTCCTCCTTGAAACCGTTTTAACAACAAAACCTGTTTTTCTGATAAGAGGGCTCAGTGTTATTCACCTTGTTTCTACCAGCAGTTTACAATAATTCTCTCTTAGTGACTTTTGCAGTATCTTTGCAGATACTGACATTTAAAATTTTATGCACAATAAATTTTTACCTGACTGGTCAGAATAACTAAAATCAGTTACAAAATCATAAGGATAGGCCAATTAGATACACCAGTTAGAGACTGGATTTAAATCAAGTAACAGGGGTCAGGATGGTAACATTTTTCCATACAGTATTATCAACATTTCTCACAAATCACCAGTCTCATTTCAACTACTACCAGCCAAAAAAGAAGTACAGGATTTATAGCCAGAGAAAAAGACTGCTGAGGAAATAATCTGAAGTGTAGTCCTAATGCAAAAAGAAAAGAGACAAAACCAGAGAAATTAAATGGACCTTCATTCCTTCAATGAAGGAATGAATTCCTTCAATGTACTTCATGTTGTGGTAAGAGACAGGATGTTCAGAACCCTTCCACCACCTGTAGTTTATCTTTGGGTTCACCACAGCAGCACAATTTCTGCAATGTTTTTCTCTTACTTCCCATCTATTGTTCACCAAGATGCTTGTCTATAAAATACAGGCATTATTGGCTGAAGAATGGCACTGCTGTGAAAGACTGAAAACATGGCACAGAACAACTGATGTAAAAAATAATGAACAGATTTCATGAGCCATTCAGGAAAAACCACAGGAAAGGCTTTGAAGCACTTATTTGCAAGATACCAGAGAGCAGAAAGGGCTCAGGCAAAATTTAAAAAATGAAAACCAAAAGAGTCTGTCTTTGCCTTTTAGTAACTCCAGTGTACCATAAAGCCAATTTGGCAAATGGAGATAAGTTGGGAGATACTAGCCTCCAACCACACAGATCCTATGTGCTTGTCTACAAAACAGAAGACTGTCTGAACATTGGAGAACACAAATTCAAGACAAGTTTAACATCCTCCTTAAAGGGTTGGAAAGAAAATTCTTTTGTAACAACGAAACAGGAGGTGAATGCATTTGTGTGTCGAGATAGGTTGCTTTACTATATAGCAATGATAGCACTAATCTAGTTATGAGAATGTGTGCAGGCACATAGGGAGCAGGGAGGAGGAGAATAAATACCTCAGTATTAAGATGCGGGAGCTTACGGGACCCTTGTACCACGAACCAATATGATTGCGCAAGAGACATTTATTGTTTACATTACAATACTCTTATGCATTTCTGCAGTAGTTGTTCATGCGGTCACACACAACCTGATTGGACCCCTCGTTTCGTCCACGCGCCTTGCATGCACTTTTCAGAGACCTTGATTGGTTACAGTTCAAGATGGTGTAGTCCTTCTTTGTTTACTTTCTTCCTGTCTTGTTATCTTGTTCTCCAAACTGTTTTTCTCCCAATTTAGAATAGCTTACAGTCCTGTAACCTTGATGAATTCTTGCAGTGAACTTGGCTGGGGCCCGTTACAGAATTCGAACACCTTACAACATTAACATCATCACAAAACTCACTTCCAAAATGCAGAGGAATCTCAGAACCTTTCTGTATATGAAAGGCTGCTGTATATAGCCACTTCAATAAAGGAAAAGCAAACATATGATGGTAATTGAAGTCTTAGTACTTAGCAGCACAACTGAACAGTGAGGGCACCTGCCCTCCACTCCTGATTGAGATGCAGATTAGTGAATCTAGTAATGGTCACTTTTCCCTACTGCTTGAATTCATTAAATCCATACTTTTACATTCATTCAAGGGGTTGAACCATTCATTTCCATACCTGTATCATTCTCTTGTAACAGGAGAACTCTGAATACATGTTCACACAACTTCCTTCAACTGAGGAAGTTTTTTAACAACAAGAAACCTTTGCTAAAAATAAGAGTTATTCAGCTACATCAGTTCTCCAGTTTTGTTCCTCTACATGGAAAGACAATCACTTAAGCACTCCATGGGGAATAAAGTGGACAAGAGACGGCCAACAGACTGGGACCATCTTTCTGAAGTATTTCAAAGATGCATGTTTAGATTTAGTGGTGCTATTTTTAATACAAAGACAGCTCATAGTCCTCACAAATATTTGTTTATAATAAAAGGAGGCGGGTAGAGAAACATGTATTTTAGAAAACATCCTTTTGAAAGAGAACCTGTTCATAAAGGCTAAATTCTCCCTAGCATCCTGCTCTTACAAGTCCATTAAAAAGCTATGAATATAAAGCATCACAGCTTAACTCCTAATCAGGGACAAGAAGCAAATTCCAACTAAACTCAGTTTAGATTATTTGAACATGGTCCTGAGCTCAGATGCTACTTTTAACCTTTGCTGCTTCCTGAAGAATTAGTTTTACTGGAACAAGAGGCGGCAGCCACTAAAGTAAAACCAGTCATTTCTACCCTTACCTTTTCACTCCATGCCCACAGACCAGCTGCAAGGAAGGCCACTCCAGCTAGCTAAAATTAAAAAAAAAAGAAAAAAAATTAATTAAATGTACTAATCAACCACATTCTCAAAAACTTAGCCTGTAGCACTACAGCTCAAGTAAAACAAATACTGTAATTTGAGACAATAGTAATGGGACATTCCTCCCCATAAGTCAATCTCTTGCAAAAATTATTTGAAGGGCATTTATTCCACAGCATTTATGCATTTTATAAACTACTTTCTAAAAAGTATTACAATTTGATTCTTCATGATTACTCAAGATGCACATAACAGATACTTAACTGACAATCCCACACAGTAGCATGCAAGTGGGAGTTATCCTTGTCCCAATGACTTGCTATAAAATGTCTGCTGCACACCAATGAAGATACCAGAATATTTAATGCATTTTGAGGTTATTCCCTATTTAGTCATTTAATAGTACCAATTATGGCTATGATAGTGGCCATGCTTGACTCCTTGTAACTTCTCAGTGTCAAGGCTGACTGTATTAGCCTCTTCTCTGATTAGATACAGTTTGTCTTCTGAATCCTTACCTTGTTTAAGCCCATCTGAATCAAGCTAGATTAAAGGTCTATTTGCTTACTTTCCATAAGCACCAAATCTGACAACAAACCCTCCACTGATTCATGTGTCAGTATAATAAACACTTCTGAACTATATTCACCCAAATGAAGCAAGAATTCCTTATTCTAATATTTACTCTCTTTCATCAATGTTTAGGTAGATTGTTTTGAACATCCAATTTAAATAATCAAACTAAAATGACCTCTCTATAATCCAAGGGCAGCTCTTCCTCATTACTTAAAAAGGATTCAAACCTGCTATGGCCTTATGGCTCTCTACAACTACCTGAAAGGAGGTTGTAGTGAGGTGGATATCAGTCTTTTCTCCCAGTAACAGCACAAGAGGAAATGGCTTCAGGTCACACTAGGAGAAGTTTAAATTGGATATTAGGAAATATTTGTTCCCTGAAAGAGTTATCAAGCGTTGGAGCAAGTGGCTTAGTCACCATTCCTAGACATCTTTAAAGGATGCACAGACACAGCACTTAGGGACATGGACTACTTGGCAGTTTTGTCAATGTCTGAATTCGATCTTAGCCTTCTTTTTCAGCCTAAATGATTCGATTATTCTGTAGAAAGGACTGAGGTTGCCTCCCCAGTGCCAAGCTTTACACACATTGAAGAGTAAAATCCCAAAACTGAAAAAATACTCTGAAAAAGGAATCCTCTTCTCTAGGAAATGCAGCACCTCCCATGAACTAAATGGGCATCACAAGCAAATCCCTACAGTACAGGCAAGAAGCAAAAATGGAACCCTCTCACAGTCACACAAGAAAACAGATGTGTAGGTTTTAAATACTGCTGGGCTCATGGGCTGGTTGCCCTAAGCTCACTCAGGGCAAGTGAAGTTGTTATGGGTTTACTCTACAGGGGAGAGTGGGGGAAAGCAAAGCCAAAAAGGGCTGCAAGCATCACTCGTGTTATTCGGTAAAAATTACTCAAATTACACTAAAACCCTTCTGTCTACGCAGGAATTATTATAAGCCATATTCTGGGGCTTAAACACAGACTAAGCAACAAAAACCACCACTAATACTTATTAATTACAACTGGACAAAGCAGTGCTAAATAAATTCCCAGATATTGCTTAATAAGCAACAGCACAATGACTCCTCACCTTGGACTCCAAATGGGCTAAGCACATCTAAAGTAATAATTTGGATCAAGGCATAACTTGAAAAATACTATTAAAAACCACACCAATATAAACAGAATATTGACCCAGATTAACCTTAGATCTTAACCCAGTGATCTTCAGATGAAAAAAAGAAGGGAAAAGAGTCAATAATCAAACTTGTCTGTCATTAAGTTGCACAGCGCATGTAATTGATGCATCCTTCATCTTTTTCATTCCAAATGCTCCAGGAATGCCAGGAGACAGATGAAGACAGCTGGTATAATTTGCAATAATCAAGGTAAATTACACAGACAGCTGGATCTTTGGGAACTTTTTCTAAAGAAAAGGGTGGAAAAAATAATGGGGAAGACATATTCCACTCTCTGTACACAAATTAAGGGTACTAGAATGCTAATATTGTGCTATTGAATTTGTAAATAGGATGAGCTCTTCAGACTGTCTGCCTTTCATTACCTTCTTAATTAAATTGTAATGGATTTTTGATTAAGTAGATTTTTCACTAGCATGCATTTTTCTCACCTTTGAACACAAACTTTGTTCTCATGTTTTTACAAAATGTTCAGTTTCAAGAAACTACACAATTTTTGCAAAAATTATTTCCATAAGCATCTATGTAAATTATCTACAAGTAAAATAGAGTTTATCAGAAGAAAAATAAATTTAGTCTCATTAAATCAGTGTGGATAAATCTAAAACTTAATTCAGCTAAGACAAGCAATTCATAATTTTCACTAGAAGCAACCAAACCAGATACATTAAGTTTCTTTAGCAAAAATCCAGTAAAGTCTGATGTACTTGCAGAAGAAACAAAGCCATCTTCCACTACATTGACAGGTGCAATTACCAAAACAACCAATTTACAACAAAGTAAAATAGTAGTGAAATGAAAAATGAAATGAAATCCTTTTGCTTTAAAGACTTGAAAGTGTCTCACTGAAAACTGTTGTAAAACACACCGTGGTGATCAAACTAGCTCAGAAATTAGTGTTATTGAGCATGCCCAGAGTCCTACAGAATTAGAGAATTAGCAGCAGGAAAATACCCTCTCTAACACACTTGCACAGAGGCATCCAAGTGATGGCTAAAAGGCAGACCAGGGAACTGATCCTGCCTAAACTAAAGGCCAAGTTTTAACCTTCTTTGGCTCACTGAACTAAATGGCTGAGTGAATGAGACAGCAGGCACCTGGGAGGAAGCAAGGACAAACAAAAGTGTTCTCAACATGAGAGAAAGCTAGTCAGCCATTTCAAAAAGCACAGCATTTTGAAATTTGCCTTTCACCAGAATCTGAATGACATGTAAACAAGAACTAATGACTACCCAATTCACTACTGTGCTGGAGAGTCATTTCAGCCATATACTGCGTGAAAGGTTAGATGGAAACATACACAAAGCAGCTCAGTTGTGCCCCTTTGAACAGGAAACTAAAACACTATTTACCAGCATTTTGTTATTTCCTGCTTTAGAACTGAGAAATCCACTTTTTTAACATATTGCATCGAACTGTAGACTCTGCTCAGATGCACATACTGATGCCAACTCGGTGTCATTGTGCCCAAGACACCACTTTTAAGCATTATTCATTTATCCATTCCCAATCACATTTTGGATTCCTATGATTCCTATGACTATGCTGTCAGAATCACACTACCAACTGAGAAAACGGGTAATTTGTTTCTCAAATGTAGGCAGCTAAGTAATTCTTGCACAACTACCCTTGCACACAAACTGATTGAGAGTCAGTCTGCCCCTAGGTCTGATCAGGAGCCATAGGAATTGCACTCAGTTTTTGTGTACTCATACAGAGAATACATTTCCCACTCCCTGGATAATCCTATTTTACAATGCAGGTCCACCCACGTTGGAGCAATCAGCAGCCTGCAGCCCTTCCTTCCTATCCTTGTCTCTTCAGAGACTCTTCCTCTCAGAGTCAGGAAACCACCTGGTGGTATATTCTTTCCTCTTCCTGGCACAGCCTTGCTGTTTCAGAAGTTCCTGGAAAACAGCATACACTGCAAGAGCCAAGAAAATCTTATGCTAACCTGTGTGTTCTCTTATTTTTCAAAGAGATGAACTCGGAATTGTTTTCCAGAACAGAAGGGAATTTTTGCCCTTCATCACCATGTTCAGGGTAAAATGCCACATCTCCTATAGGACGAGTGACAAGTTCTGATTTTGTCTCCCATAAACCTTAAGTGTCACACACAACTAGAGACCTTTAGAAGATAAATCCAGATGACAGTAGCTAAAAGTTATTTTGCCCTTTCCTCTCAGTTCATGTGAGAGACAGTGAGCTCATATGCAACCTAAAAGGCACAGCACACATGCAATCCTTCACTTCACTGAAACAGCCATGTCCCAGCTGAGGTGCCATTCTCAGACTACCCCAAAAAAACCCTTTCAACTGGAGGCAAAGCAGCAAGCACCAGAGCTTTCACAGAAGAGCTCACTCAATTGCAGAGTGACTCAAAACAGAAAGGTGCCAAAACCAAGCTCTTCACTTGGCATTACTGCAGTCTTTAAATTGCACCATGACAAATGAAGTTATTTGACAAAAAAAACCAAAACGCTTTCAAACACAAAAAGGTCCAGCCTTCTTATCTTGCTCTCTGCAGGGCTATCTTAATGGCTGCAGTACTGCCTTATCACCACTCATTAACAAGAGTGTACTTGGACAAGCTAAGTCTTATGTGCATGCTTAAAATGCAAGATGGAAATAAAGTAAAGGCACATCAAAATCATGCGTAGGAAGGCAGAGCCATCCTATGGCCTCAATTCCCTTTCTTAAAAGAATAGGGAAGTGATATTACAAGCCAGCAGTGCATAACTAAAAGCCAGAACTTTCTATTCCCAAGTCACTCACCTGAAAAAAACACAGACTTCCAAAGAATAAAGACTTACAGATTTATAAAGGCTGATTACACTGAGCTTGCCATTATTAGTCATATTTGCCCTCTTTTAGTTCAATATTTCATTTTATCCCAATCTATGTAACTGTATTTGAAACATGCAGTAACCACTCACTGAAAAGTTTAAAAATTCAGTGAATTACTACATCACCACATGCTTTAAAGTTTATACACTCAATGATATTATCTTTAGAGCTACAATGGGAAAGTCAACACTTGCCTTTACTAAGTAGGATAGAAGAACAAATGCAACTACTTACAGGCACATAACCTGGCTTGTGCATAAACTGTCCTGAGCTGAGGCACAAGAGAGCTCTAACACCTTATATGGGCAAGAGGCTCTCTGACATCTATCTAAATCCATCCCTCATACACCTCTAGAGCAGCCACGCTCACCAACAAATGCTCAAACAAGCTCCCACAAGCGCCTGTCTCGCAACCCAAGGAAAATGAATCAAGACTAACATTCCTTCCTTAAATGCTGTTTGTGAGGTATGGTTACATTTTCCCTTCTGGTTTTGTAGTCCTTCAGTTCTTTTAAGGCACATAGAAATTTTACTCTGTTTCACAAATGGTGAATTTGTAGTCATCCCAGGCAGCAGGATTTCACAGGCTCCTGAATCCTTGTGTCAGCTGAATGATTCATGTGTTGCCTATAGGGGTGTCTACCTTCAACATTTACATAGCTTGTTCTACAGCTAAAGGTGCCAATAATCTTATCAAAGGAGCTGCAGCTGCACATCATTTACTAGGTCAGCCTGATACCATCAGTCGAAGTCTCAGACCCTTTGCCGAGGAAGCTACCAAGACTACAAGTACCTGTTTAGAAAGCTAATTCCTCCAGCCAACAGTTCAGCTGAAACACACAGGTTGTATTAAGAACTTTCCTCAATTTTTTGGCATATATTTTCAAGTTTCTTTAAAGAATAGAAAAATTGTTAGATCATCATTCATTTCAAGAGAATACAGTAAAAAAATAGGTGAAAAATGTAATGACTGCAGAGAAGAAAAAGGATGCAAAACCAATTCCTGTGAAAAAGCAGAGGCAAATTCTTGACAGTCTTTCCCTTACAGTGAAGACAAAAAAAATCAGTTTTTAAAAGGCCATCAGAAAGAGTCAGTCATAGACCCTGCTTCATGAGACACTAGAAAAAAAGCAGAAGTCTGGAAGAATCCTAATATATTCATGAACAAGAGTGTCAATTTCTCACACATCCCACCACAAACTGCTGATGAGCATCCACCCACTTATGAAGTGATTTCCCCGAAAACCAGAACAGTCTGGCACGTATTACTTCTCACTGCACCACAGTGCACTACAGGTACATGGGAATTGTACAATACAGAAGAAAAGAACTGCAGAGCTGGTGGCTTGTAAGCACAGTTTTTTAACCTGTTGAAGGCATCTTCAGTTGCAACACGGAAAATATCATCCCTAATGAACACTGCACTATGCAATATTGTAGCAAGTTAAGCCTTAATGGAACAAAAGTTTCTACACATCTTTTCTGCCCTGTTATCCAAACAAGGATAACTCCCCTATGGCTTAACACTACAGTATCAAGTTAGAATATTGCACTAGTAAACTAGAGGTGGTGACAGTAGCAAAAAGTTCTGTGGTTTTCAGCAACTTTACTGCTAGCACTGAACGAGTCACTGTATCTGCACTTTTCCAGGACTGCTCATGCCTTCCCATGACTGCAGCTCCTACGACTTCAGTTGCAAACTCTTGACATTTGACCTGAAAGTTCCAAAAAGAATTATTGAGTTTCTCTGAATTGCATTCTCACCTTCCCCTCACAGACAACTTAACTCTTTCTAGTATAACACTATGCACTAACCTTTAAAGAGCCTTCCTTTCCAAGGTAGGCGCTTCATTAACCATGACCATCATATACATTTAAAACCACACATCTATTACACATTTTCACATTCACAATTCTAAACAAACATTATAGGCAGGTTAGTCCATAGCTAAGTATTTCAAGACTGTATCAGGCAATTCAGCTACCCACAGAGTATGACATATACTGCCAGCTGTTGACACATCTCTGGGGCAGCTCCTTTCTTCTCTTCTTTGTAGTGTATTTACAGCTACACTACCCAACAAAGATCAAAGATGACCAGAAAGGAATTATAAGAGGCCATTATAAGAGGATTCTTTTAACAGGGAAGCAACTTAACATGGATAATATGGATACTGAATCCTCACATTTTCAATAATAATTAATTTCTCACAAAAAATAAGCTTCTTCAATTACAAAACAGCTGGGGCATGCTATACATCAGTTTCCTGCTTTCAGGCAACTATTTCAACTTATTCTCTTAAACAGAGTAATTAAGTTAATAAAACTGAGCTATGCCTAAACTATTTCAGTCTCTACATTTTGTACTCACCCAAAAGACAATGTTGTAGCTGAAGAGCAAGTATTTGTACCAACAGCTGACTTCTGCATTAGAATATCGGTAATAGTGCATCTTCTATAGCACAGTGTCTGCACAGAAGAGAAAGAATGACAGGGATTAGGTAAAGATTTCAAGAATAACGTTTTTTTCCAAATCTCTCTCACTCTGTAGAGAAAGAGAATACAGTAATCTGCAACATATGCCATCCAGAGTTATTTCAAAGTCAGCTCAAACTTCCACTGACCCTACACTTCCTTTCAGTATTTATTGCTTAATAATCCTATCTTTAAGCACCCTAAGGTTGTAACAAGGCAGGCACACCCACAAAGAAAACTCACTATACAGTTAGCCCAGGAAGATCTACATGAGCAAGTTGACGTTCATCTGCCTTCTCGCTCTTTCAAAACCGTTTTACCTCTGCAGATGGTTGCTTGGACTCATCCACAAACCCTGTGGATTGCACATCCAGCAATCCAGCTAGCAGGATGCCCAAACTGCTTACCTGGAACCTCTCAGTGTCTACGGATTGCTAATTACAATAAGTACCTGGCCTCTTCCATATATATATGTGTTCCTTTACCAGATCATATTCTGTAAGAGGTTTTATTCTGAAGAACTGAAGTCCCAACATTTAAAACCGATCTGCTCTGTGGAGTTAGGTTTGCGTCCTTATACACACAGAGAGATAAGGTTCAACTGCAACTCTTGCTCAAGTATTTTAGAGAACTACAGCTGTTCAGAGTATCATAGCTAAACCACCTCTGCAGAAATGCCATGCATTAGAAAATCAGAGAACAAGCTGTTAAATTCAGAGCAGGAATAAGCACTTACACAGCCCTCACATTCTGGACAGCCGAGTGCTGCCTAACACAGACAAGCAGCATTTCAACCTTCCACTTCCTTGAGGTCAATGTCAGTGAAAGGCTTGCAAAGGCAAGGAAACAAGAATACAGAATTTTCAAGTACCTCCTAACTAAGAAAACATACTGTGCCACCCTGGTCATTCACAGACAGCATGCAAAAACCAAGCCTACCCATTTAAGTCTGAAATCCAGACCACAGAATGGACAACTGAACTGCATCACAAACACAGCTATGAGAAGGTAAACTAGGTTTTTTGGGGTTGTTTGGTTGGTTTTGGTTTTTTTCCTAGAAAGGAATCTGCACCTTAGTATAAAAAACACTCCACTTAAAGAAGAAACAGAAGTTGGCTTTGACAAATCCCATCCAATACAGACTAGAGTGTGAATTAATACTTGAGCTTGGTATTTCTAGAGTTCAAATGTTGATTTCCATATAATTTTAACCAAACACTGAAAACAAGTTTTCTTCCTTCACCTTATAACTTCTAATACACACAGTTCATTTATAGCAAAAACCACTTAACTTTAGTTAAAACAAAGGAAATTGTACTGTATGGCAGCATAGGCAGTGACTGGAAAGGACCTTCCTGCATATGGCCAGTCATACCACAAAAAATGAGTTTTGTAATTTAGTTACTGACCTTTTCAACCCATCCAATGTTACAGACAAAATTCAGGAATCTTTACAACTTATGAATCATAGCAAAAAACTCTTGCTTAAGCACCATTCTCCTGCTTATCAAAGCTCACAACTGAGAGAATATAAGAGAAGGAACAAAGTTTGGTTTTCCCAACTTAATTTCAGTTTCTAGCTGCAAATGGCCATCTATATTTCAATAATCAATACTCATACACTTGTCCAAGTCAGTAAATCTAATGTGTCTGGGGAGAAGAGGAAGGAGAGGATACAAGAGCAGAATCCCACTAAATCTAAACAGAGTCCAAGGCTCCCTTTGTATGAGTGTAATCCCATTTTATAGCAACATACTGGCTGCCAGTGCAGATATATTCTCCAGATGCCAACATGCTGAGGCCTCCATCACTGTTCTGCCTCCCTCCCTGTGAAAATCAGGCACCTGATAAAAGACAGGAGTAGCAACTGCAAAATGCACATAAGGAGCATTGCTTTTGGTGCTGCTACATCTACAAAAGAAGGTAGCAGGTTGCATTTAGCTAGCACATCATTAAATTCCATAAAAATGAACTTCTGCTAGACAAAGAGGCTTAAAATATAACCTGAGGCAAAAAGGCAAGCACAGCATTTCAGGACCTAAAGTACAAACATCATCTGAAGACTTACTTTTTGTTAGGTTACCCTCCCTGGCATTGGACTTACACCCAACTGTTCAGTCCTAGCTTCACTGAAACTATTCACAGGAATAAGAGCATTAAAAATATCCTTATTGACAAGCACTACTCCCCACCTACCTTGCTGTTTTGACCACCAGCTTGCAAGGCATTTCTCCACACTTCAAACAAATGCTACGATGCCCCAGACAATACCCATCACAGTATTTTAACAGAATGAAAAAGCAAAATACTTTTTTCAACATATACACTTCTTAATGCTCAGAGATGATGAGAGGGTGTATTACCAGTACAAGCAAGAAGCTGCCCTGTAACAGCAAACAGCTCCTCAGACAGATATTAGCTTCCAAAACACCTGCCTATCTTAAGACCTGATTTGGCTTGCTCTGTGCTTACCCTCATCAGAATTCTTTTGGTGGTTCTTGACAGACCACTGAACATTGTATGGCTGGTATGGGAGTGGCATAATAAATCTGAAGTGCAGGTATGTGATTTTTTTCCCCTAACACTACAAACAAATGAAGCAGTCCACTCGAGGCTACACAGCCACCTTTCCCATGTTTATACTAAAAGCAGTCGTGTTTCCTAACACAGAAGGCATCTGTTACCAGTCTTGAAATCTGCTATGTCAGTAATTCACTTCATTCACAGCACAGGCTGCATAGCTATGGTTAGGCAATACTAAAAACACTTGGAAGATAAAAGGAGTATGTGGGCAGCACAGACTAATAACATTCTCTACTGTGTTTCAGACAAAGCAAGTCACATTGTGTCAGCTGACAGTTATCACCCACTCACAGCAACAGGAATTCCTAAAAATTAAATACAGAGCACTGCTGTTTTGGTAGAATATAATTTTGTCTCAGTGTTTACAGCTTTAGTGAAGGGAAAACTGTAGTCATTCATCAAGAGGCTACTGCCATTTCCAAAGCTTTTCAACACCCATGTGCTGGTTCGGCCAAATTAGAGGAGAAATATCCTCTGAGGGAAGGCAGGTTACCACCTCCCCTCCCCCAAACCCAGGTTCGGGAAAGAAAAAATTTCCTCGAAGGAAAGTGAAAGAGATAAACACTATTTATTCAACAAACACACAGAAAAGGATAACAAGGCTAAATAACAAAACAAAAAAAAGATCTCTCGCTGTGGAGGAAAACCTGGAAAAATTTCAGAGTCCCTCTTTGGGTGTGGCCTCTCTCCTCCTCAGAACTGGGTTGGTGGGCCCCCTCCAGGAGGCCTTGGAAAAGGAGTTCTCCCCCGGTGTGGTCCGATATTGTAGAACAGTCCTGAAGAGAAGAAAATGGGAAAAAAAAAAAAAAAAAAAAAAGGTCCCAGGAAAAATCTCTCCAGAGAAAAGGAGCTGAGAGCTGTCTGGAGAGCAAGGTTGCTGCCCTCCACACTCTGCCACCGAGCCCAGAGAGAGCTGCGTGTGTCCTTGAGCAATTGTTTTGCAAAGTTCGCTCAGTCTTTTTCCTCTTGCACCCAGTCTTAAAGGCACAGGATTCATCTTCTGGGCATAGAGTGGTGATAGGGGATACACATCATAAAGTCATCCCAAGACAACCCAAAATTCCACTCTTACCTTCAAAATGCTACAGCAGTGGTATTCCTAATGTATATTCCTTACTCTAATAAAGCAGATTATGTGATCTAATAATTAATCTAATGTGAATATGCATGGATAAGATGCATATGCATCTAATAATTAATCTAATGTGAATTCTCATGGATAAGATGTTAAGTTCAGAACAACAAACAAAATAAGTTTCTGGATTTAGGTCCACATATTCTTTTAATCCTCCAGAGGCATTTACTTTACAAAGCAGACCTAACTCACACTGCAGTTCCAAGTTCAGCCAATAGTGCCACCATATAGAGAGTCCTGATCCCCTTCCCTGCCCCTCCTAAAATCCACAGCCATTAATCAACCTACTCAGTGGAGTAAACAGCCACACAGCAAATCACGTAGCAAGTCTTCAGATCAATTCTGTAATCTTGTACCACACACAAAGAAGTAAACAGTTTTAAGCGTTCCAACCTACCTTCCCAGAGCAAGTACAAATGCCAGTGTGGGGGCAGTCAGGAGGTGGCCTGAGAACAAGGATGGGCAAGCAAAAGCAGAGGTAGCTTGAATGTGCTCATGGAAATGCAGTGCCCCTCTAGTGCCAGCCTATACCAGCACCACACCTGAAGCCAACACGCTAAAACAGATGAAGCTGGGGGAACAGGGGCACAACTGAGGCAAGAGAAAAAAAATTTCATTTGCCAAGCTGTTGGCTGCTCCACCATTGCTCACCAATACAAAGCATCACTTCTATATGGAGCTGGTGAAGCAAATGAACAAAGAAGAATATGCTGAGGAGCAAGAATTTTTAAAATACAGCAAGAGATGTACTTTGGTCTGACTTGTTTTGACATGACTCAATTCCATTTCTCCATCAACACCAAATCCATATCAAAAAGCATGAGTTCATTCAAGACATGATGCTATTAAAAACCATTGTAGTTCTTTGAAGGTGCTCAAATCATTAGGGGTTTTTGTGAAGGTAAAAGGCGGCTTATCCCTGGTCAGGCATAATTCAGAGATATTCTTAGGACCTTCTAAAAATGGAACAACTAAGAAACACCTATATAGACTGCTGTTTCCACATCCTAGAGAGAAGCTGACCACCAAAGAGGTCCTAATGCTCAGAACAGTATCTGGGTGTTAGCCATCAAATCATCATGTGCAGGGGTTGAGCTGGTACAATAAAAAGCCAAGAAAAACTGACAGGGATTTGATGTTCTTACAGGCTGATCTGTTCCTGGAAATAGACACAGTAGTCCTACTCATGACTCAGGAACTCCAAGCAATTTTGTCTCCAAGGAACTCAGACTAGGGTTTCAAAAAGAACAGACAAGCTTCTCTTAAGGACTACAAGTATAGTTTATTTAGTTCTGCTGCAGTTCAGATGAACAGAGAAATATTTGCTCATTCTTAGAAGAAACCTGAGGACTAATCAACAAAAGGGTATTTTTTTAACCTGAAAGACTTATGATGAAAGACAGATATCATTAATAGGTTATCCCTGTTTCACCAGAAAAATAATGGCAAGCAACAAATCTCAGAACTTAATGGAAAACATGGCCAAAGCCAGACAGAATTCTTAAGATATCATCTTTTGGGACCCTTATTTTGTACTGCACTGAAGACTCAAGGTCCTCATAGAATATTTCAAGCAGAAATTGCTCCAGTGCGAGCACTAAAAATCAATCCCTCAGAGAAGAACAGATCCCCGACCTACGGGGAAGGTTTCATGTTTCAGTGACCAGGCTTTGTTCTGCTACTACAGCACAAACTACAACTTAGGAAAACTTGTCACTAACACACACCTGTGTTTCCAAACTCCAAACAAGGAAGCATTAATTCAAAAGAGCTCCACTCCAGGTCTCTATAACTCACACTCAAGTTATGCGGTGTTTTTGGCCAAGTCACTACTTCTGTGTGGATGAGTTGCATCCAAAACACCATGTAAGTGCTCTGAACACAGAGTAACATTCCCAGAGTGGACACTCCACATTCTAGGGAATAAGCTACATGGTCATCAAGAACCTCTTCTGAACTCCCCACTTAACTAACATCACTAATCCTTTGGCATAAAGGCTCTACACTGCACCACTGTAATTCAAGGAGCTATCCAAGCTATGATTCATGGAATATTTTCAGCTCCATTTCATCTCTTAAACTAACAGAATCACACTAAAGGAAGACTTGAAAAAGGCAAGCAGAATTCTGTACTGCTCCCACAGCAACTCAAAAGCTGTAACAGAGGACAACAGCAGTTCTACCAATTTCACTGTTCTTCATACAGAAACTACATAAGATACAGTTGGCTGGCCTTGCTTCCATACGTAGAAGTATTTATTCGTAACTCAGCAAAAAAAAGCTATTACTAATATTTAAAAAATCCACAAAACAAAGGAAGTTCAAGAGATTCCATATTTTCATTTATACAAACCAGTCAGTATGCAAGTCAATGACACTGTACAATGGAAGTCTTGACAACGTAAATTCAAACTGCAAATATTTTTAGTTATTGACCCTGAGAGGAGGCACAACTCGATTATCCACCGAATTTTAGTACATTTATGCTAGTTCTGCCCCACTGACCTCAGGTTCATTGAAGTAGTAACTGAACAGATACTTTCTGCTTCAAAACACAGAGGTGCTTGACAACTAAAAGGCAAGGATCTCTTACCTAGTTCAAGGAAAATCTGCTCAAAATAGTTGACTGCAAATAAAGCATATACTCCACATTCTGACTTATAGCAAGAGATAACACAGGAAACAGAGAGAAAAGGAAATGTAAATTTCATCTAAAAGCCAGCAATCTTCCAAACATGAGAACACAGTAGAAGACAGATAAATCCTTTTGTAAGATATCCATCTCTCTACTAATATTTAAGAAATGCAGAGAACAGCAGGAGCCCAGGATGTAGGGCCCTCAATGACCTTATCCTCAAAAGCACTATTGGATAAACCTCTGGAGTTAAAATTCAGTTGGAATACACCACAATAAGTGAAAACAACACTAGATATTATCACTACAATTGAAAAGATGCCTCATTAACATCTCAGAAAAGTTTAGAAAAATCTTTCATGTCTACAAAAACTTTCTTTAATAAAATTACTGACCAGTTTCATCTGAATAGGACCTTGCCTGTGCTGCAGCTTATTCACGATATACAACAAGCCGCAAGTCATACTTTGCTTTTACTTCACAGAAAGTTCATGTATTGGGAAACACATAGAAGTGAGTTAGTCATCCTGAGTAGGAATTTATTCACCCTAGGGTGCAAAACCTGTTAGAACAAGTAACCAGAACTATCTTAGCTGACCCAAACTCCTCAGCTGCTTTCTGCTACCTCTCATGAGAGCAGATACACACCCACTCCCTCTAACATCAACAGTTGCAGGGCAAAACCCGAAGTCCTAATTTAAAAGAAGCATGTAATTCATTTTTTTTTCCCTTCCAACAGAAGGTTGTGGAACCCTTACAAAATAAATATCTTATCTGAGGAGCCAGAACTTCCAGTTTGGGGAATAATTTTACTTCCATTTAGTAATCCAACAGTAACAGAACGTATTCCATACACTCTGCCTGCTCCCTCCCATACCTCCATACAGATGGAAAGGTTTCAAGAACAAAATGGGTCCCTCCATTTGCTATACCACTTCATATCATAAAAATAAGTCATAACCTGGAGGAAAAAAGATAGGAAGCCACCAACTTTCTTTGCTGACAAATACACTCCTTCTTCAGAGAACATCCTAAACTTTCATGCATATTGTGACTTTCCTCCACTTCCAGGAATGCCACTTGTTCAGTCTCCAGTTACATTTCAGTCAAAAAGAATATACCTTCATTTTCTCTTTTCATAAGAAAAAACCCCAAGAGACTGATTATAGCAATATACAATAAAGAAGGTATGAGCATATAATTTGCTTTGGGTTTTGTGGTTTGTTTTCTTAAAACTGTTCCTTGCTTTGGATATAATGTACAGTCTGTCTACATCCACACCATACTTCTTAGCCTTCACACTGAATAGTCCCATATATAAATTTATATATATAAATTTATATATATTACATATAATAAAATACATATTTATTGTAACAGTTTAAACCAGACCAAGGTATTTCTAAGTTAAAAATTCCAGTGTTGAAATCTGATCTCCAGTAATGAGCATGCTAAGAAATTACTGCAATATCATATAATACTAGTTACATTCACCACTTGTTCTGTTTAAACAATGATGACTCCATGTCATGGAAACATGATGTGGAGTTCAATCCATAAAACCTCTTAATTTTTTTCTCCCTCTCACCCCCAGTGAACAGGGTGTATGCTTTCAACACCAGAGGAACACTCATTTCAAATGAGGCACCAGGGAATGCTACTTTTTGGGGAAAGGCATGGAGGGTTTGGGGACAATGCTCTCAAAGCTTTCTTTTGCTGCCTTCCACCTCCAGCAACTGCATTCATAACACAACCAGGACAGCTTTATTTTACTTGCCAAGGACGACAATCACCAGCTTACAAACCACAAGAGAAAATGGCTTTGTAGCCACATAGATAGCTCAACCACCATGTAATTCATCTCTACCTCCTTTCTGGTAAAGAAACACACTCATGAAACTTGCAAAACCCAGCTAGAAGATAAGCCTCTAAGGCAGAACTGGAAAATATTAAATACGTGACAAAACAGCCTTCACACCAATGTCCCACAATCCTAGCCACTGTCAGCTCTTTAGCAGGATAAATGTCTCAGCTCAAATACATAGGGACAAGCTAATGCTTCAGGAGTTACAGCAAGCAGGTTTGCAGAGCACACTGCAAATGCTACCACACCACAGGGAAAAGATTAAAAGGACAAAAACCAATGCTGTTTCAGGACAAGCCCATGCTTGAACAGCTCCAGCCCTTCCCCCAAAAGCCAGTGCTCTAGCAGGTCGTGAGAAAGTCTTGACTGTCTCCCCCAAAGTCTCTGCATCTGCCCCTGGGGGAGGAAGAAAAACAGGCTTTCCACCTCTCAAGATGATGCCAAGAACAACACACTGCCATTTAGAGATCAGGGCAACAAAGGCTGCGAAGGGACACAGTCAGTGCTCTTTCCATCGCAGACCTCAGTCTCTGCAACAGCTAATTACAAACACACCAGCAGAATTAGAAGGTGCAGAGCTTAGACACAAACACTTCCTAATCTGTGCCTTTAGTAAAATGAAAAACATGCCTCCTAATGGAAAAAACGTGACAACACAGGAAGTTGCCATCTGAACAGGCTGACAGTACAGTATGACTGGTAACACAAGCACCACAGATCAGATAAAACAACAACACAGAGATGCACTACACCTTCCCTTCTCACTTGCCCCAGCTGGACGGGCTCTTTCCTTTTTTGCAGGAGGACCACTGCTATGGCCACTTTGACAAAATACCCTTTGCTATCTCAGCATGCTGGATACTTTACAAAGAAAGCCACCTTGTTGTCTTCCAAAAGTCATCTCACCAATTGCTTTCCAAGAGTCATCTCACTAATTGCATTCCATTAACTTCAAGTCGGACAACTTTTTTGATGAACCTTCCTGCTCCACAGGCTTGCCATTCAGCTAAACTGAAGTAACTTAGTACTCAGGGCAAGGTAGAAAGCTTTGCTGTTTTTACCCTTCATTAGATACAGCCATACCACTACAGGCATATTTCACTTCCCTGAGTACAACCTATTAACAAACTGTTGAGGGAAAAGCAATGTGCATCAAAAGGATCAGCTCCATACCCTGGCAGTCAGAAGGCTGCTGTCACATAAAGACCAAAGTCCAACCTCTCAGGTGTCATCCCTCAGATGCAAGTTACTTGAGGCTATTCCCTTTGTTTTCTATTCCAGAAGTTTCTAGATGTCAGTGAACATATTTCAGCACCCATTTTATGCCCCAAAGCAAGAGTACACCACTTGCAAGCTGAACAAATGAGGTTTTTTAACATATTAAAATTCACGGCATCCAGCTGCCTCCAAATACTGGTCTTCATCCTGTAGCTGCAAGTGCAGCAACTTGAACACCTTACTTTGTTACCTTCAAGTCCATCAATTATTTAGAGAAAACTCCTTTCCAGAGAGACTCAAGTATCAATTATTTAGTCTTTGCACAGGAAACAAAATCCATTAAAAGAGGAAAAGAGATTTCTGGAAAGGGCCATTGGGCCACATGAACACATTTGGGGTTGTACACTAACAACCTGCCTTAAACAGAATGAGAATGCCAAAATAAAATAACCCCTAAGCCAAAAGCTCACTTGCACACAGGAGCTCATCAATGTGCCTAAGCCAATTACTGCCAGAGCCCCCCCTACAGCAGGGAGTTTTCAGGACAGGTCTTGACATGAAAGACCTTTATCAGTTTGGTATAAATGCCTGTTCTCTAGGCCAGAAGCATAAAACAGAGAAGCACTTTTATAATACCACAGAAGCTCTTTTACAATACCAAAACAACATTCAGCAATGCTTACTACAAAGATCAAGGGGAAGCAGAGCCCTATGTTTATTACGCCCTTACCTTTCCCACTCAGGTTCAGATTAAGGATGAAGACAGGCCTAAGATTTTCAGCTTTTACATGGGCTTCTAAAGACAATGACACAGAAAGAGCTCTCAGAAGAAACACAGATAAGCACTCACCCTAAGAACAGAAATTCTTCCACTCACACACATCATACATAAGCGGTGCTACAATGAAAAGGACATAACACTGTTGCTTTGTTCCCAAAGAGTTGAAGAAAGACAGGAAACACTGAAGCAAAACAAGTGCTGGCCCCCCCTGCCGAACAAGGGCTGAGGCACACTTTGAACCAGAAAGGAAAATAAACTTATTTTTAAATCCAGCTAAGAGCCCTGGGTTTGGATATAGTTCCTATTGTGGCCAGCATATTTTATTTTCATTTGTTAAAGGTTTTCTGCACAAGTGATAACAGAATTCACATGTGAATAATCGGAGTGGTACTTCTCTCTGAGGGCTTCTATTCCAAGATTTATGTCAGATTGGTCAAAAAGGTTAGCAAAAACATTCAAGGCAGTGGTTCCAACTGCAAACATCACAATCCCTTATACAGTCAATTTTTCAGTATCACCACTTTTGCAGGTGATCTTCAACACCTGCACTTTGTTATTATCCTCACCTGTGACATTCCTAAAATAGAAGAATTTGCCCAACAGTAATTTTTCAGCTCACTGACCATCTGAAAGCAGATTTTTATCCACAATAAAGTTGTGGATTTTACAACACAAAAAAATTTCAAATATTACATTCATCGATATTATCTATATAGTTAAACTATGGCTGCATTTAAAAGTAAGTCATCAGATCTTAGACATTTCAGTCCCTCCCCTTCTTTTTAGATTACTAAATCAAAATTCAGATTTCTGTATTCTTGGGAGGAACCAAACTATTACTCTTTAAAACCCACACGTATCTAACCTGGATAAGATTTAGTCTGATTATCTCAGACATTGTGCTTAACCTTTACAAGATGCTTTTGTCTGAGCATGAGCCAAAGGGTCAAGGAGAAGGATCCTGTTCCTGCTCAGACTGTGCCAAGGGCTGAAGGCAGCGTCAATGCCTCCACCCAAGCCACCAACAGCACAGCTTTGGAAGAGCCAGAGACTTTAGGACTGAGCAGTACCAGAGAGGAAGACACAGGACAATCCTTTGGATGTACAATCAGAAGCCACCCACCTAGAAATAACCTCTGCTTAATTCCCCTTTAGTAACAGCCTGCACCATTTACTATTTGAGGGTCTAACTTACTTTATCTGATCTACTTCAGCTTAAAGCAACACGAGAACCACAGCATGTTCACGGATTTTGTGAATTGCAGCCCTCTTAGTCTTAGAAATGCAGCACAGGTGACAAAGTACGAAAGTCCGTTCTACCCAAAACCAGGAAGTTTTGACACAGGAAGCCAAAGTGTGGAGCAACATAGCACAGAGAGCCCCCAAGTAAAGCGTGTCTGAAATCCACAGATTTTTCCATACCCCACCCAGGTGAAAATTTTTGTAAAAGCAAAAAATTACATAAAGGGAGGATCTGTGGAACAGTTTTGACAATAGCTCCACTGTGTCCCTGAAGTGAACTCCACTTCCCCTCACATACACCCCAGTGAGATTAAAACAGGAGTTTCATTTATTCACACTTAGCAGTGCTCAACTGTGCCACACCTAATCCACAATGAGAAACTTGATAGACTATAAGAATTAATTGTAGCAGTTTGTCAGCAGAAAAATTCCTCATTTTTTTTCCCAAACACCTATTTACAGGTAATGGCACACTAGTAGCCACCCACTAAAGCTTCATAAATGAAATAAAAATACCCTCTAAGAAAATCAGAAGTCAGCCTCAAAACAAAGCAATTCAACAGATCAATATTCCTCAGTTATTCATTAGAAGCAAGCATACAACTTAAACTTATCTATCATCCAGATATAACCAAATTCATAAGACACCATGTCAACAATTTTCTTGCTACACCCAAAAGGAAAAAGTTATGTCTTCAATACCAAAGAAAGCAACCCAATTAAATAGCATCTTAGGGCTTACGGTCCTTTCATTAAAGTATTACAAGGCCTAACACTAGTAAAAGGAAGCCCAGAACACACCCCCTTGCAGTCCTGTTAGGTATGTTACCTATGTGAAGGCTCTGCACAGACACTGCTCCTAGCAAAAGATCATACTTTTTTCCTTCTTTTCTGCCACCCTCCTGCTCCCCACAATGAGGCCGGAAGGACATGAAAGAGGATCTAAACAGGAAACAGAAAGATTAGTTTTTCTACGATGAGCTAAACGTCAGACAAAGCCTGTGTCCAAAAACAAGAACAAGACTCAATTGAGACTTAAGTGAGTTTTCTTCTGATTTGAGGACTGGAGATAACGCTACAACACAAAGGAAGCTAACCATATCAACTTACACTACCAAAAAAAAAAAACAAAACCACAAATTACACAGAGCAGACACCCACCAGAAAAGCAGCTTTCCATGATTGTGATTTAGACCTAGACCGCACCTTCAGCAAGTCCTTCTGGGAACAAGATTAACAAAAATAAAACGAAATGCCAACCGTGTAACTTACTTGCACATTGTTTTTTCAATATAAATGTATTTCCAAACTTTGGGAAGCTATTCTAAAAATTCCTATTTCAGCAGCATTATGGTTTTGAACAAGACAATCTTCTAAGGACAAGCAACAACACTATATTCCATCCTCCAAGAATAGAGCAAAAAGGATATAGATCCCACCCTAAAAGTACTTTCTTCCTGCGTCATTAACCAAAGGATAAAGAACACCATTCCACGAACACAAGTGTCCTGAATTCCGTTAAAAAAACCCAAAAAAACACACAAACCAACAGCTGCAAAGTAATTTCCACCATAGCTCATTCCTACTTCACACCAATGACTAGACTTGAACTTCCACCTGACCCATTCTATCTACACACAATTCTTCTGTCAAGCAGATAGTGCTGGCCCGTCAACCTTCCACACCAAAGCATTTCACACATTTATTGTGAGTATAAAGTGTCTCAGTACTGATGCCTTACTCCCTGCTGGAGATAGCCAGAAAAGAGATGGATCATCTCACCAGAGAGCACTCATGAACAAGACACACCCTGCACTTCCATTCTCTAGGAGCTGCTTTCCTTCCATTTTATCCAGAGTTCTAGGTCACAAGGCTTCTGTCACTGTAACAAACAAACAAAACCCCAACCAAATAAAAAAGCAGCGCTAGAAGAATTTTGTCCTGACAGGTATTTTAAAATATCCTTCCCGCCTCCATCACCACCACATCCTTGGAAGGCCTACTAAAGAAACGAAAAAACAAACAGGTAGCTCCTTTTGCAGCATGGGTTAGATTTCTTTGTAGGGGTTTATTTATTTCTTTTTTTTTTAATTCAGCATGTCTTTAAATGAAACCGCTAAGTCTACACAGAGTACGGAAGACAAAGCAAGAGCCAAAACAGAACTGACCACGGAGCATCACCTCTGGTATCCCCGCGCTCCACGGCCGGGCCTGTTTCGGCAGGAGGCTGAAAGGGCGTCAGAGAGGTCGCTCACTACCACAGCCTACAGGCAATTACAGTAAAATTATTTTAAAAATTAAGTTACGGGCCTCAATCCTTACACCCACTGCGCCGTTGCTCCCCCTAAACAACCAGGGCTCAGGGCAGGGTCTGGCAGTAGCCGGAGCGACGGTGGAGAACGGAGCGGGCAAACTCTGGCTGCAGCACTCCGAAATGCCTTTTTCTATTATTTTAATTTTTTTTTCTCCCTCGTGGCACCTCAACGAGACAAGCTAGCGTGAACTCCCAGAGGAAGCCTCACCCGGCCTCTCCGGCTTCCTTTAATGGACAAGGACAATAGCAGGGGCTCGCCATACCCCCGCGCTGTCGGGAAACTTAGGCAGCCGGAGGGCTATTCCGCGCCCGGCTCGGTGGCCGCAAGCCCCCAAGGGATGCTGCAGGGAGCAGACTTGCTCCGGGCAGAGGGAGTAGAAATGCAGGGGCTCGCCATACCCCCGCGCTGTCGGGAAACTTAGGCAGCCGGAGGGCTATTCCGCGCCCGGCTCGGTGGCCGCAAGCCCCCAAGGGATGCTGCAGGGAGCAGACTTGCTCCGGGCAGAGGGAGTAGAAATGCCGGTGCTTCAGGACGGGGAGAGGAAGGGGCGCTCCGGACGGCGCGACCCCTGGCGCAGACGGCGGAGGGGATGGGATGCCCGGGCCGGGGCGGGCAGGGACTCACCGGAGCAGCAGCCTGCTCGCTAAGTTTCGCCGAGTTGGGCGGAGGGCGAGGCGGCGGCCGGCGTAAGCGGGGGTCCCTCCGCTGCCTCGGCTAGTCCATGGACACGGCGGCGCTCCCGGACCCTCCTCCCCGCGTCAGCTCGGCCGGTGCGCCAGACGTCCCCTTCTGCCGAGCTGCCCCGCCGCTCTCCCGCCGGGCCAAGGCAGCGCGGAAATGCAATGTCTCGGCCCCGCCCGCTCCCGCACGCAGCCGTGCTCCATACAAAGGGGGCGTGCAGGAAGCCCAGCTCTGCCTCCGGACCCCGCGGCTCTCGCCGGTTTCGCCCGCTGTCACCCCCTAGCAGGCGTCCCCCCAAGCACTCCCGGGGACGGGCGGAGGCTGCGGGCTTCAGCGGCCCTTGCCCCGCGGCGGGCGGGAGCGGCCGCCCCTCAGGGTCCCTCCCCCGCAGCCCTGGGGCGCCTCAGCAGCCGGGAGAGCGCGGCCCCTCGGCGAGGCCCAGGGCTTTGTTATCTTGGATTTGTTCCGTGGCCGGCGTGGCCGCGTTCCCCGCCCCGGCCCTGCGGAAGGGGCTTGGCCCAGCTCGCCTCACCTCGGCTGAGGGAGCGCGGCACGGCCCTCAGCGGCGCTTCTTACCCCTTCAGGGCTTTCGGAACGTGAGCCGGCATGTCAAGGACCGCACATGCTGAGCAGTTTTGAAGGTGCGATCGAGCCTACCTAGAGAGCCGGAAGGCGAAGGAAAATTAAAAATTAAATAAAACTACCCCGAAGAGTATTTTTACTTTTTAGGCGTCCCGGGGCTTTTACACTTCCCGGGAGAGACTCTGAGAAGAGAGAAAAAGAGAGGGCTGAGCTGTTTAAACCCGTGTAGTTAGTAAGTAATAGCTCCCACCGGAGGCAGCCACACCCTGGCAGGTGGGAAATGCTCCCCTGCCGTCTAGCTTGGCTCCCAACCTCCACGCTCTCCTTCTGTTCCCTTCCCATACCTTGTGATCTCTCTTGGCACATGAAAGCACTTCTGTCACCTTCATTCCCTTCCTTATATATAAGAGCAAAACTAATGTCTTCAGTGCCTCGCTAATACGAAAATTCCTTGGCAGGAAGCCAAGACCCAGGGAGGTAGTGCAGCACCACACGTGTTCTTACAGGCTGCCTCATGTTGTCTACACCTTCTTCACCTGCTTCAGCCCTTGGACTTTGAGGGATTCCTTATTCCCCCTGGATCAGGAACAAGCCCGCTCACAAAGACAGCAGCAATCCCACTGAAGTGAAAGGAACTGTTAAGCAATCAAATGGTGTGAGCTTAGCACTTCTCTTGTGTGTTAATTCTCCACTCATCAAAGCTAACAACCAAAAGCGTGCTAGAATTAATAGTAAATGCACAATTCCCCTCATCCACGCCCTTCTGATGTCTGAGAAAGCAGATACACACCAGTGTGTCACCCACTCACCAGTCACATTATCAGGATTCCTTCTCATTTCCTACATGCAGTTATTTAAATAAATGGGAGGTTGGGTTTGTTTTGGGGTTTTTGTCTGGGTTTTTTTTTAAAGGGAGGGGAGTATTTGCCAGTCTCCCCCAAGCTTGCTCAAGACTTCTTAAAAACCAAAGCAAAATTGAACTGAGTGTTAAAGCTGACAGGAAGATGCTAGAAGAACTACCTGAATTTTGGGCAGGATCTAAGAGGGGAGGGGGAGCTAGGAAAGGTCACTGGATTTTCAGATGGTAAGAAGAACTAGAAGAGATCCTTTCTCCATCTCAGAAGTACTGAAGTAATCTCACAGAGCACTGAGTCACACCTTCAGAAAGTCCAGAGCCAAGGCAGAAAGCTCTAGTGTGCCGATTCTGTAAGAGATAGGAAGATGGTGCAATAGTAACTGCTAAGATTCGACAGGGAAAATGGGAAATTTCAGGGAAATTCAGCAGCTCTAGGAGGTAAGGACTGTGGAATTAGGAAGGGCATTCATCAATAAAATAAGGTTCTCTTGCAATTTACCATTTGTAAAACGGTTGGTGTTAGCAGTTCACAGCGGAGTTGAATTGACTGTGTTCACTGTTAGCATGAAGCTGGTTCAAAAAGCCTCTGTTTCCCATTTATTTACCTTTGACATTATCTCTGCACAGTGCTTCACTGTGTTGCCAAGAAAATTAGAGTAAAAATCTCATCCATCACAGAAACCATTAACTAAGTGCTAGGGCAAATTGGAACACTCTTTAAAGACAGTCACTTCAGCAGTAAGAGGTGTGATAATCCTGCAGGAATGAAAATGGGAAATCGGATTTTTTAGTGAACATGTGCGGGCCGATGTTCATGTATGGTTTGTCAGTGCTGTTTTCCTCTGACTACTGCAAAATATTTTCTGCAATTAATGAATTCATCATGAGGAATAGCTGGTGGAAATTGGCCCGACCAGAGCTGTTCACCACTGTATGTGTTCAACATTATCACCAAACACCGTTTTTCAGTGTAAAAAATAAAGTCTATTTATGGAGGGAGACATTCGGAAATCAGAGTTACAGTTGGAATTGTCATGTGGTTTTGATAATTATGAGGCTAAGAGAGAGGGGTGTGCGAGGAAACAAAGCCCACAGAAGCTACTGAGAGACATTAAGCAACTTCAAGTACAAAGAAATCAATAGCTGAATCTAAAAGACAAAGCAGAAGTATTTTAGGGAAAGCCTTTATAACACGTTCGAGATCGATTAGAAGAATAATTAGGATGGAACTGGTCAGATACCCAATAAAATTCGAGGCGATTAGGCTGAATCAGTGATTTAAGTTTGCCCTCCGTCCCACGGCGTTTCCCCACCTCCCCCTGCTGTTACCAGCGGCTGTTGCACCTCTTTGCTGCGGTCCTCTCGATCGGGCCCGCACAGTCCGTGCGACAGAGGCAGCCACGCACACCCCGGCAGGAGCGGGAATTAGTACCACAAAAGCGTAATAGGTTACGTTTTGTAAGTATTGCAGTAAGTCTGTTAATAATTTATTCCCTCCACTTAGAAATATCTATATGCCACAGACTTTTCCTCCCAGATTCTTACTCTTAAAAGGAAAACGTCCATACAAATGAAAAGGTCTCAGGAATAGATGTCTTTTCCAATAGCTTTATTCCAGCCGAATCGGGCTCTACAGTGGTCTGTTCCTGGAACCTGTTAAGCAAATCTTCTACTGCAGAAAATCCCTCGGGTTCACCGCTCACCTGCATTTTGGCTGGGTAGCAGTGACATCCAGCGGTGCGGAGAGAAACTTGCTCACTCTTTTTTACCACCACAGTGCATCAGAGGAAACGCATCAGAAAATGGCAGGGATCCCTTGGCATTCCCGTCTCGTTGTGGGTATTAGCGAATGGCACCAAGGGCAGGCAATTTGACAGCCGTGGGAACAGATAACCCCCGTGGGGAAACAAAAACGCAGAACCAAAAACACCCTCTGGGACAGACCATGTTTCTAATGGCCCTAAAAGGAGACTGCAAATAGAAAACGCAATTGGTGATCCCTTAAGTTCAAATAAAAAGCACTTTCCCATACGACACCTACATCATTGACTTCACTGAATTTTCATTCTTAAAATATTTTTATTTTACCCTGGTTATATGCTGAAAAAAAAGATAAATGGGCTGACAAACAAGGAAAAGTTGATTGAAATTACTACAGCAGAGTTTTGTTTTTCAAGCCCAACCCTTGCACTTTGTGCACTTTCCTACTGACCTGATCCATCTTCATCTAAAGATGAAAATAAATAGAATATCATACTGCATGGGTGCAAAATGCACATCTCAGAATAACAAACAAACTTTTAATTATTAGTTTCCAGTAACCAGCTGAGTGTTGAACTGTGATGTGATATTTGATGTACTGAGAAATTATTTAGAGTTTGGGTATATGTCATGTAAAAAGAAAAAGAAAATCCTAACATTAAATGCATGCAAGGAACTGGGCCAGCAGAGGTAGCTGTTAGCACAACAAAATCAACAATGGTAATATTTTTTTTCAGTGAACATTCTAAATTCAGTCTGCAGTACTGGAAATTAACTTAGATTTCATTTGTCCCTCCTTTACTATTTTGCTGTCATTTTAGTTATTTGGGACTGCCCATTTTCAATGGTTATTAACTGTTCCTAGCTCCTAGGCACCACCTATTTTCTATCCTTCCCATTTTTATTTTGTCAACATGGAGTTCAGAAAGGATGAGTCAACTCCAAATAATCCCAAGGCTGGCTTGAAAAAAAATCAGATTTGTAGATAATAATTTTCCAGAACAATTTAAAATGTCCTTTTGACCTTCTAGGGCTGCAAACTTTGGCTTGATTTCTGACAGACAGGGTTATAAAACTTTGAGATGCAGGTAAGCTTAAGTAACTATCAAATCAAGAATTCACTAGCTTTTTACGGGAACTAACACTGTTTAGAGCAGGAAAAGACCTCGGTTTGATGTGGTTATTGTGTATGTGCCTCTGGGGAACCTGCCCGAGCAGAGAACTTTCAGTTTCCATGAGTACTTTGATAAACTCAGAAAGACTTCATGGGTCTTTGTAAAAATGTTTTTACACTACAGGAACACTTCAGCATGTTGTAGCATTAGTGATTTATATGTTTGACAGCTATTATTCTTCCAATAAACATTCCAAATGCTGGATGACATAGCTTCCTGCTTCTGTTTCCAGTCCGTTTAGGTGGGCTAAGAGCAGGGCTGCAGCCCCATGGCATCCTTGTCATCATCTATGGCTCCCTGCGGTCTGACTGGGCAGCCAGCTCTGACAGAGTGGGTGGACTTCAGTTGCATGTACACAAAATTGTAAGGAGATGCTCTCCAGATTTAGCAGGTTCTACAGGCACTTCACTTTATCTTCAGTTTCTTGGAATTTATCTGGCTTCCATCCCATTCTCCAAGGACTTTTTATGCCTTTCACATTTCATGTTTATGTGAAATGCATAAACAGCCCTTGGGACAAGGCCTGAAATGCAGGTCTAAGATCAGTACCGCCTTTGCTGGTCTTTGTGCAAGATCCATTCTCTGTAAATGGCAAAGATTTCTAGCTCCCATGAGAAAGAAAACTCAGAACTCTGCAGAAGCCACAATCCAGAATACTCCTGCTCTAAGATCTTTGTTATTCGCAGCCTCTTGCTACTGTAAGAAACCACAGCTCACACCCGTTTCTTTTGGCACGTCTTGTGTTTCCTACCACTTGCACTCCCAAGTATCCACACACCTACTGCAGACAAGTGGACACTTACACAATGGTTGGAACTTTTTAGGGGCCTTGTGTCAGCACATGATACCAGTACTGCTTTTCAGTGGTAAAACCCAGGAAAATAATCCCTCAGGCACAATTCTTTATTTCATGGAACAGCCTGGCTGCTGTGGATGCCATTCCGAAGAGCCCATCTCCAGCCAGGCATTTTGTCTCTGAGAATCCAAGAGCATTTATGGGCATAGTGACCTGGGCAGACAATACAGGTTCTCTGCACCTGTCCATGGCTCTGAGGAGAGCATTTACAGAGGAAGTCCATATCACAGAGTCAATTTGCTGTAGACTTTGCTGCTGTACTCTCCAAATCCTGTTCCTCCCTGTAGCCCCCAAAACAGTCAAACACAAATTTCAGCTCATAGTAGCATACCTGAGTCCAATTTCTGTTTAGTTTCCAAATGAAACATATGAATCACTCAAAATACTCACTGCTGGTGTTGTTTCTGGGACCTGTGAAGAACAGACTCTGAAGAGCATACATATATTTTTGGTTAAAATCAGTTTTGCCTGGACATAAATACTAAGAAAAAAGGTCAGGATTTCATCCATAATGATGCAATTTTTTTAAAGAATCTTAAATACAAAAAGGAACCTGTCCTCATGCCCCAATTATCTTCCTTGCAGGGAATCACATGGAGCTAGAAGATCTAGAACCAGTAGTGAACTAACAAGAAACTCACTGTGCAGACATAGTGGCATTGAATGCAAAATCTCAGAATCAGACTGACAGGGTGTAGTCTTCTAGAAATACAGATGTGTTTACATGTTAATGAAAAAGCAAAAACCAAAAACCAAAGGTATTTCATTTACATAAAGTTTTATTATCTTTTCCCCTCAGCTGGTACTCCATTATTCCAGCCTTAGCAGAGTCTTGTTTCCCTAGGTAGACAGGTTTTCAACTGACTGTCTCTGACTGAAAACATCTAGGCTGGGTCAGATTTTAGACTCAGCCTTTCATTAATACAGTCAGATACAAAGGACCAGTCAAAATCCTGACCACCTGAAAGGCTGCAAATGAACAAAAAACAATCCAAGAGGATTTTCATCATTTTCTATGTTTGAATACAGAACCTTTCCTGTGTATTGATCCCTAAATAGTTAGGCAATTATACTGCACATTCAAGACATGGATGCATTCTACATTTCAGGCTCTAATCAGAAACATGTGCAACTGTTTTTCCACTTATGAAGCTTGTGGGTTTATCTTCTCAGCAGCTTCAAGGACAGATGGAAGGCTGACTTTGTCTCCAAATTCTTTCTCACGATGCTCCAGTAAAACACCCTAGTCAAAGACAAAAGAGACAAATTCAGACACATCTCCCTACAAGAGATCCACTGCCCAACTGAACAATTCCAGGAAACAAACTTCTGGTCTTACACAAGACATAAAAGCTTCCTAGGTGGCCTGCAGTACCTGTCTTCCTGCCCCAAGCACGTATACACCTCCCAGGGTGAATCCTTCTCCTTCCAGATTTCCGCTATATCCACTTCTCCAAGCACGGAAGAAATTTTGCCAAACTCCCAAGCGGAAAAAGCCTGACAACATCATTTTTCGTCTGCGTGGACCATAAAAGCCTTTCTGCAGGGGAACAGAAAATATGTCAGCAAAAAAAGTCAAAAAGACTTTTCATTCACGTGGATTTTAAGCTCATCCACAAGTATTTAAGCCCCATGTACACCAACATTCCTATTGCTGACAACAGTGGTGCTTTGGGATAAACATGTTTTTTGTTCAGTTGGCTGCTGGAGTTTTTTCAAATTCAGCCTGATTCTTTCACACAGGCAGGGGGAGAGAAAATAAAGGGATCTTCTAGTTGATTTTGAGTATTACATCTTCTTTTTTCTTCAGCATACAAATGATTTTTAAATGTGTCTCCTGGTTTAAGGAGAAAGCAGGGCTGTGGTTCTGTAGGACATGAGATTGGTAATCCAATACCTGCCAGTGTACTGGGACAAGCCATATCACTGCAATCAGGCCTGTATATCATAAATTAATTATATGTGTCACCTTCAAACATTGATTGACACATCGTAAACATCAGCAAGCCACACAGCCAGTGGAAGAAAGGAATAAATATTAACAGGCCATATTGTTTACTTGTTAAAGGGGAGGAATAATCCTGCAACAGCACATTATCAGTGCATAGCTACACTGCAGTTTGTAAGCTCAGCAGGATGTACAAATATAGAAAAACAAAGCCAATTAACTTCTTAAACTACAGTGCTACTAAATCCTTTTTCATTCAGACTACATTCTATTTATTTATACAAGCTCTTCAAAGAGGGCATTCATAGGTTTGTTTTTAAACAAAAGGAGAACACCAACTTCACTATACCTTTTCATCCAGAAAGATTTCTCCTTTGAAATAATGCTGAAAATCCTCCACTTCAGTCCCTATCTTCTCTTTCACAACAGCATAGAGAGGGACACCCAGCTTGGACAGCTGGGGTTTCAGAGAGGAGAGCTCAGAAGCCTCCTAAGCAAAGGAGAAAAACCCAAACATTTCAGTCAATAAATGGAAAGCTTCATCTTGAATTTCAAGACCATCAGAAACACACAAGTTCTAGCTTGAGGCACAGACCAGAAATGGACCTGCAACATTTAAGCTAGTTGTACTCCTAGGCAGCTCTTTGTCAGATTTACTACAATTTTCTTTGTTAAGCATGGAGGAAGCAGATTCTTCTGAGCATTTACTGGAAAAAATATTAAACATCCTGAAGAAAACATATTTTTAATTCAAAGCTATAGACACACCTCGCCTGTAAGAGGGCTTCAATTATCTTTTGAAGTATTTAAGAATGGTAAAAATATAATGCCTGCACATCACTTAAATTTTCCGAATTTTCAATTCTTTTTTCCAAGCTGACATCCATCATTATCAGTCCTTCTCCAAAGTATTTTGAGGGCTCTGGGCAGGAGCCAGCTATACAAGTTTAAAGTAAGTAATGAAGGTACACTCTCCTTCCTAAATCCCCCAGTAAAAATAATCAGGGAATTTCTTCATAGACTTTCAGTATCCCAGAAGAAATACTGTTTTTTCTGGTGTGTAAGAGTATAAGGTGTCACCCTCCTGAAGAAATCCCAATTCCCACAGTTTATACAAAGATCCCTGAGGTTTTGAACAGATCAGAGCGTGCACTGAAAATATGTTTCCTAACTCGCATGGAGAAAGGTCATTTTTACTGGACAAAGTTCCCACAAAAAAAACAACTCCACACTTTAAAAACATGGACACAGTTCACATCACTCTCAGTCACCTAACTGAAATACCTTAGCTGAAAGGCTTGCAGGACATCTAGAATTTACAGAGTACCAAGTAGCAAACAGATGGGGATGGACAGGAAAATTTGAAACTTTCATTAATAATAATAAAAATAATAAATCACTCATGGATTCCTGACTGACTGTGTGTGAAAGACACAGACTAAGGCATGTAAGTGCTATCTCCTCCTGCCCACACTACACCTGTTCAGAGAGCAAAGCACTTTAACCTGCCATGAATTCTACACGTACTTAAGCAATTACTATTGGTGGGACCAGATGCTGTAATTAAGTGGTTACAATATTAATTATTCCATGTTATAGAGTAGTGAGTAACAACATAATAATTATTTTTCCCTATAGCTATGAGAAACATAATGTCTAAGGTGCAAGCTCTGGCTGTTCCCAGGCACTTGGTACATTCAAATCATATTTTAGGTGTCTCCTTCCAAGAAGCTCCACCCAAGGAGCCTAATGTCAACTTATGGAACAAAATTTGTTTTCCAACCCACCTTGTTATGGAACAGTCACTCCTTATCTTCAGAGTCTGTACCTTCCTGCCTCACATTTAGCACCCAGAACAGAGAGGGATGCCCTCTATGCACACCTGCTTTTTTGTAGATGAGCTTTATCTGATGGCTTTCTGCCAATCCAGTCTTGGGCTGTATTTGACCAGAGACTACCAGGCTCACAGAGATTTATTCTGGACTCTATACATATAACTAGCTCATAAGACTCATTACCAACTGGATTTTTTGCAATCTCCCTTTTATAATTACCATGGGCTACGTCCCCGGCAGGTGTAAAAATCATGTAACCATCACCTTCGGAAAGATAATGCTCAGGATCTGAACCATACAAACCAACTGCAAAGGAAACTAAGTATGCTGGTAGCTGGTGACCAGTTTGAAGAAGGAAACAAAACCTTTCAGATGTTTTAGATGTATTTGATGACTGTCCTATTCATCCCCTCCCTTTATTTACAGAGTATATATGATAAAGATCTATCTATGATAGCTGTGTAAAGCAGACCTCAACTCTTCTTTAACTAATTCCCAAAACCAGCAAGTACCTCTCTGCACAAAAATCATCCAGGTCTTCGTACAGCCATGATCACCGCACCATTCTGCTTCCATAGTTCACCTGCTTTGAATGTCCTTTGTTCTGTTTGTACAGGAGAAACAACATCAACATCAGCCATTCTTGTTTATAATGATTAATACTTTATGGACCAACACAAAGCACTGCAGAGAATTCCACATTCAAATATAGTTCTAAGAGAAAAAAACCCAAATGTTTAAGAGGATATTACTGCATTATTGGTTTTTAGAAGGGTGTCTTGTTTCATCCAGAAATAAGTTTTAGTCGCTTTTCCTTCGCCAGAAGTATTGGATATTAAGGACACTCAACTACATGTCCTAAGCAGGAAAGACTAAGAAAACTGCTTCCAACCCTGGCCTTAGAATGGATTTTATGAAAGTCCAATTATTGAAGAATGTGGTCTAAAATAGCCAGACTCTTACCTGATCCCAAAGTTTTTAGCTCTATCTCCTCTAAAAACTCCAATGTAGCCTTTTCTGGCTTGGACAAAAATAAGTCAGTGTTAGCAAGGACGATCCCCGTCACAGCTGCACCAATGGCTCCAAGGCCAACAGACCACATGCCCATGGTGAAGGTCCCCAAGTCAGGCAGGAAGGACATTTCTAGAAAGAGAAAGAAAGAATAGCTCTGACACTGGACATCAATTATGCTGGACAAGGAACTGAAACAACTAAAAGCTCATGCAGGTATTTTTGGTTTAATGGAGATGATCTGTATATTTATTAATGTACTGCACTGGGTTGTAAAGATAGAGATTACATTCCAGTTCTGTGCCTGACCCACATCAAAACTAGATATTAACAAGATGTTCTTATCCTTCCCTGCCACCAGGCTGGCAAAAACATTAAAGTGCTCAGATGCAATGAGGAGAAAGATGATTAAAATATATGTGTGTAATAAAGAGCCTCTAACAGTATGACCTGTGTGTTAGCCAGTAACCTAAATTATTACAGGAAGACAGCAGTTTCTTTCAAAATAAGAAGCATTTGTAGATTAAATGTTTTGCACACACTAATCTATATAAAACAGTGAACTTTACAAATATACTATAGAAGACTTGGGGAAAAAATAAATCTAAACCTGCTATATCCGGTTCATCATAACAGGTAACCTTTCACATTCCTTACAGTTCCCCACTGAGAACCAAAGCAGGCACCAAGCCAAACTTAGAGCTCATGCTTGCACACAGAAAAATGTAGACTTGCAACCATTTTATTACCCGGTGATCCAACATTACAAACATGCCCGGGACAGCACCTTCTTTCTCTATGCTAACTCATTGCCACTCTTGCTAAAGCAGAAAGGACATCAGGAACAAACAGCCCAAACTCACACCCACAAGTGAGAACTGATAGCATTGCAATGGCAGCCATTACATACGAACACTCCAGTGATAAAGTACAAACCCTGCTTGTGGTTACCGGTGGCTCCAGTTAGGTAGCAATTTTGTTTAACCACATTCCATCCACAAACCCCCCACAGCCCAATCCTGACCCTTGCAAGTGTTTCACAAGCCTGGAAAGGGCTGACAGGCACCCTCCAGTGAGGCAGTATCAGTTAATGAGGATGCTGGAAATCGCACTTAGCCCTGCCTCATGGACAAAGTTCAACATCCAGCTCTGAGTAATAACTGGTACAAGAGTCACTGGAGTTTTGGCAGTATAACAAGTCACTTACATCACAAGGGCTGTAGATTTGCACTCACACAACTGTAGCATTACACATTATGGAGAATGGATTTTTTTTCACAAAACCCCTATTTCCTGATAGAATATTTTGGTGAATATTGCTGTCTAAATATACTTTTGCATGGGTGAGGTTCCCACACTAATAAATGTAAGAAAGTATTACTCTTTTGAACTGTGACTGGCAATTACCCAGACATACATATCATTTTCATCCCCACAGCTGTTGCCAGAATTCAGAAACAATTAGGAGCAGCTCCTCACTTTTGTGCCCAGAATTTTCTGTGAGAAAACCTCTTTCTATCCTTAAACCCAGCTCCAGAATACTACTGATAAACAAATACAACACTGGGAAACAAACAAAAAAAAGATAACATTGTTCTTTTAACAGCATACTTGGTTTCAAGGGAGGCAGTATCATGGTATCTAGAAACATAAGTAATCCATGATCCTGAGCAAGAAACAAGGCCAGTTTACATAAACATCATGCAGATAAGAGAACAGATCCTGCCCTATTTCACCACTTATTTCTAACCAAGGGAAAATTTCCTTGACCATATCTGCTTTCTTTACATACTTCTTTCAAACATGAAGTCATGTTGTAATGACAATTTTTTGTATCTGCCTCTGACACCTATCAGAGACCATCCTGACCCCAGCCTTTGGAATGATGCAAACTCAAAATGTATGTAATGCACCAATATCCTTATGTTAAGACTTAAAATCCCTGTAACATACCCAAAAGGCTATAGCCCTGCTTCCTCCCAGAGTCCGATTACTTGATTATTCTTTGGATTTCAATCTTGTCAGGTCAAGAAGTGTTTTCTTCTTAACTCATAGTTACAGGGGGGTGAAGGAGCAAAGTATTAATCCCTTGTACACATCATTTCTGTACAAAAATGTTACAAAATTAGTGGCAAGTGATTAATGAATAGTTCTCACATAGCTTTTTATTTTTATTAGCATAAACAGCATCTCTAAAAGTCAGCTTCCAATCAGTAGTCATTGATCCAGATCATTAAGCATAGTCAACACACCTCTTCAATTTAGTTGAACCCTTTGGTCTCCAAACAGTGACAAAAAAATACCCCTATTCAAATATGTGAATTTTTTGCTATTTATATAAATAGGAGAAAGGAAAATGCAGTTCTGCAGGGTGATACCTAAATTCCTCCCCTGCTAAGCAAACACCATAATGAGCCACTTTGAAAAATATTCATGGGAAGCAGCAGGCAGGATTATTAAAACATTTGTTAACAAGACAGGCTGAGCCCTGATGCATCATGTCATTGAGCCCCAAGTGGCGAGACTGACTGGAAAACAGCTGAGCATTTGCAACTAGTAGCTTCATTTCTGGTTAGCTGCTGTTTATTAAGGAAATCTGAAGCTCAAAAGGACTTCACAACCCTCCCCCCCCACCTTAAAATACAAACACAACTGCCTCATGATCAAGTTTTTAAACACCAATCAGCAATAAGAAGACACAACAAAGCATCCCATTAGCCATAATCCATGAGAAGAGACGGAAGAGCATCCCGCAAGCCTTTAGCAGGGGTGCAGCACTCACCAGAACCCATGCAGGCTGCGTGAGCATCGGCACCAGCAGCTCCCGCAGGCGAGTGCAGGCAGGAGAGGAGACAAACTACACTGCATGGGTGCGAGGGGCAGGGCTGGGGAGGAGTCCAGCTCTGGAGCCTCTGATTTTGCAGGACCGGGCTCTCCGGTCTCTGCCAATGCCTGTCCAGCCACCCTGAGGTGATAAAAGCAAGCACGGCTGTCCAATCCAGGGCAAGGCTCATTTAAAGGTATTATAATCATTCAACCTTTTTTTTTTCTTAAACTGAACATATGGTTACATTTTCTATGGGGTGGGTAGGTACGGGGAACAGGAATTACAGAAAGCTTTTCTGAAGCTGGGAACAAGACACAAAGCTTTAAGATCTGCATGCTAAGCCATGCTCTTCTGTAGAACTGTGCATCTTTGCAAGTAACATTTTCCCTATGTTTCAGCCTATTCTACATCTAACCCCTTCACACATGCACACCGTATGCCCAAACAATACAAACAACCCTGGAAAGTCATCACAATGCACAATATTAGGAAAAAAGAATATTAGTATAGAAGTTTTACTAGTCAATTAACCCAACGTTTCTATGGTCAGTTCCCTGCTTTAATGGCAACATCCCTTTGCTAAAAAGCATCATTTTCTCTGGGACTATCAGATCTTCAGTCTCTCAACTCTGCGAAAACTTCCAGAAAAGAACGAACACTCCTCTTTAAACAGTAGAGGCCAAAGAAAACGAAAAACATCTTTTTGTGTATCTGGTTTTGTGGTGATCACAAGAGATCTACAAAATAACAGTGAGTTATTTTATGGCCTGTCAGTACTCAGTTAACCAGAATTTAAACAAGATTAATCTTTATCCTGTTTTAAGTGCCAGTGGATGGTCTTCACTATTGTCAAGACATGGTTTTCTAGATGTCTCATTTCCCTCCCACCCACAACCAGAGAAAAAATTGTCATTCAGAGGACAGCTATCCTTAAACATTTATTTTAACAGTGTAAACAGGACCCATTGCAGCTGCCTCCCAAAAAAAAAAAAAAAAGCAAGCCTCTGTTTTCAAGATGTCAGTAAGACTCAGAGTAACTAACAGATTTACTTACATACTTTTCCTAAAAAGAAAACTGTCTTACAAGTTGGACTGCATGAGCAAATACTCTCTAGCCTAAAGCGGCTTTGACCATTGCTTGTTCTTCCTTTCTCTCCCACTCCAGTTTCCCCAAGACATTCCATATCAAGCCTAAAAATATTTCAGAGCTTTGTCAGAACTTGTGTATCCCAAACAAGTTGAGCTGATTTCTTATGAGACATTCTGCATCCCCCCCCCCCACACAAATGAGTCATGATTACAAATAACTTTGTAAGCTGACTCCTATAAAGAAAAATTACAATTCACAATAACCTGGTAACATGCTCATCAAGATTTCATGAGCTTTTAAATACCATTAAGGATTACAAAATACAGCATCCTGACAGACCTTCAAACTTAGCCCTGCTTCAAGCAGGGCTAAGTACTGGAGAAACTTAGGAGGTCTCTTCCAACTTAAATTGGCCTGTAAACACCAATATCAATACACACAGAAGCCTCCTAACATTTCTGGTGGCATGAATGTAATTTTCACAACACAAGGGATTTTTTTCCTTTCCTTTTGCAATTGTAAAGACCTAAAAAAACACTCCTTGTGTCAAGAATAACAATCATCTTTTTTAGGTTTCTTCCCAATCCATGCATCATTCACTACTGAATTCCATGCTCTTGGCTGTGGCTGTAGAAACAGTTGCCGTGTCAAGCAAACAAACCATACTCCTTCCTTTGAAAGGAAGTTAGTTGTTAGACCAAATGATCACTTCTATTCTCAGACTGTTTTAAAGAAATGCAACATCTCAACAAGCCTTTTCTTTTGAGCAAGCGAGAGCAAAGAGCTCTGGCACACCACTTTGGAAATCTTCCAGCTCCCTTGTATTGAGAGGGAACAGGCAGCTAGATACTGTGTATGGAAAAATTCAGATCTCTGATCAGATGGACACCACGGAGATGGGAGATATTTCGTGGAGCACAGAACTTCAAGAAGTACCTATCTGAAGATAATACAGGATGAACTAACTGCTTGGTCTGCTGGTGATACAGAGCAGGAAAGCTGCACCCTGTGTCAGTTTGCAGAGGTGGGGGAGGAAAGGGAATACCAGCAGACCCACTAATAATACAAATCAGCATTCACTGAAAGCACAGAAGGTGCTAGGCAGTAAGTGATCCCTCCTGTTCCCACCCACCAGATCCAAGAATTCTAAGTCCTGCAGATTCAACCTTAAATTAAGATTTTCCCATGTTTTTGCGTTTTTAGGCCTTGCTTATATTCTAATTTTCACAGTTCTCACACTATACAATTAATAACAGTAAAATTGTTACTAAAAGCAAAGACGCAAGAAAATGGACACGTTTCAACTCCACCCCATAGGGCAGGGGGGCTCTATGCATAAACGAGGATGTAACACATCACCATACACCCACCCAGTGCAGAACAATTTCCCCCTAACCCTGCTTCCCCTTTCCTCGCCTGCTATGAACCAGGTCCGACGGGAACAGTGCCCCTGTGGTTGTAAAAGAAAAGGCTGGGAGAGCTCCAAGCTGGTCCTTCGAGCAGCTCAAAGGTGGATTTCCTGAGTTGAGCGATTGCACCCAGGACCCAACCAGCGCATCACGAATGAAACGAGAAACGAAGCGCGGAGTCTCTTCGTCCTTCACGAATCTTGCTGTGCCTATTTACACAAGGTAAGTTTGCCAAGCAAGCAGGAATCTCTCAAAACGTTAAACCACGAGGGCGGGCATAAGCAGGATTTCAAACCCAGACAGCTCGGGGTGGGCAGCAGAGCTCCGATGGCGAGAGCCGCGAGGGTCCCCGGCCGCCCCTCGGTGTTCAGCAGCCGGCCATCGCCGCCGCCTCCTCCCCGCCGGCGCGGTGCGGCTGCGACCCGGGGACCAGCGGGGAGGGAAAGAGCAGCCCCGCGGGAGGACAGCCCATGGGAGGGACAGCCCGGCCCCGGGCGGCACAACGCGACCCCCTGGGCCTCCCGCCCGCCCGGCGCCCACGCCGCGGCCCCGCACTCGCACTTCCACCGGTGCCCCGCACTCACAGCGCGGCCCCGCACTCACACCGCCACCGCTGCCCCGCACTCACAGCACGGCCCCGCACTCACACTGCCACCGCTGCCCCGCACTCACAGCACGGCCCTGCACTCACACCGCG